>OX457081.1:27126795-27469295 GCA_949752815.1 Conops quadrifasciatus | reverse complement strand
GCTGTGCAGCGGTGCAGCTGTGCGTCCATTATTTTAATGATGCGCAACAATTAATTGAAAAGCCAATTAAAATATTTGGCTCAGGAGCTGTTGCTGCTGTTGCTGCTGCTGCTCTCGCGGTTGCTGCTGCGCATTTTCAACTCTTTCCAACAACAGCAATCGCAGAAGCAGCAGCAACGACATCTAGTTTTATTCTATTGTCAGCGAAGTGACATATTTTTGCTATGAACGTTTTTGCAATAATAAAAATTAGTGACACTGTTGGCTCCAGCTTTGCTACATCTTCTGTCTGTCTTTCTAATTAAAATTATTGCTATTGTTGCTGTTGTTGTTGTTGTTGTTGTTGTTGTTGTTGTTGTTGTCGCTGTTGTTACTGCTGCTCTGATGTTTTATTTAGCCTCGTTTATGCCTTAATTTGTTGAACGAACACATACAGAAATTCATTTGCATTTTATGCAATGTTGTTGCAAAAAAAAAAACAAAACAACCAAACAACGACATTGTTGCATGCTGTTGTTGTTGTTGTTGTTGTTGTTGTTGTTATTGCGTCTTTACTGAATTTTATACGTATTTGTCATTGCCAACATGGTGGCTGTTGTTGTTGTTGTATTTTAGCTGCAATTAAGCTACTAATAAATGCGCAGTGAGCAAACAGCACAAAGCAGCAACGCAAAGCTGCAACGCATAGCAACGCACAGCACAACCAATTCAACCAACCAATATCGCATTCAGTGTTGCCAGCAGTGTTGTTGTTGTTGTTGTTGTTGTTGTTGTTGTTGCATTGTTTTCTCAATTATGGAAAGTCAATTAATTCTAATGAGTTGCTGTGTTTTTGCCATTTTTGTTGCGCTTTGTTGCAACTTCATTAATGGCGAGCAGCGAGCGGCGACGGCTCTCTCTCTCTCTCTCTTCGGCGGCGCTCTGCGGCAAGCAGTGCGTTGGTGCATTTTTTGTTTCTGCCCTCTTCGCACAGAACCTCAGCCTCTTTCACTCAAACTTCAGTTAGTTCTACTCAGTTCAGTTTCATTGTGCAATTTCACTGCCCTTCATTGCTTCGACGCCCCTTTCGTGAGTTTTTTTCTACATGATTTTTAGCGCATGCTTGCTTTTTTCCGCATAATAAATTGTTTATATTATTATTAATTTTTAAAATTAATTACTAAAGCAATAAAGAACAACAAAAACCACACAAATGCACACACATTTGGGTTCAACAAAAAAAAAACACATCATCAAAAACGAAGAAGAAGAAGAGGAACAGGGGAAAAAAAGACCAATGCAAACAATCACGTAAGATTTATATTTCGCAATTAGTGTTCGGTTTATGTTCGTGGGCGGATTTTCCTAATTAAAAAGAAACACCCGCAACTTTAACGACTTGTTAATTATTAATTGCGTGCTGCAGGGTTGCCACAGCGCACGAAAATGCAAATGCAATTGGCGGCTCTCGAAATCTCATTTGCTTTTTGCGTCTCAGACGAAGAAAATTGACTGATGGGTTTGTTTTTTTGCATACTATTTACTCACGCCGTTGACGGACGGGATGGGATGGGACGGGACGGGACGGGACGGTCCTGACACGTTGAAATAACGTCTTAAAAGGGTTAAAATTCTAATTAGCTTTGTCGTCACTCAATCCACCTACGAGTTTCTCACAAAAAAATTGAACTTTTATCCTTTTACTGAATCAAGCTCAATCGAATTCGGATGAGAGGAAATTTAATTTCTAAGAAATCTTGTCAGAATATATCAACATTACGCTCTATTTTGTTTTGCTTTAAGATCTTTGTAAACTTGTCTTCTTTTCGCAACCCAAATTAAACAACCCAAGGTCAGCTAAAACGTTTTACAAATCACGTATAAAACCAATTTTATATTCTCGTATTGTAACGTGTGCGCCATCTTTTATGTCGGTATGTAAACATTGCATAACTTTATCGGATTTATCAACCGATTGACTTGAGTAAACATGTTTTTGAAACGTCAATTCAGTATAATTTTCATCAATCACAGCGAACGATCAACGCGCCAAAATAGTAACGCTGTATATTGATAATAGTCGTGCAGTTGTGTTAACTCAGCGCGTGCCTATCGTGGCTAAGAAGCACCACGGCTGACAGCACTATTCGTCGTTTGGTGTTGATTGATGTTGTTTTTAAAAAGCAGTGCAAATAAACTGACCAAATTAAATAAAAATACCTTAATATATGGAATTTGGTTGTTTTTTTTTTGGAAGATATTCAATATACACATCCCGACATTAAAGATGGCGCACCCTATCCAATTTCAATTTGTATTGCACAATGATTGTCCTCACACAACCAATTTGACAATCACAAATGCAATCAATATTAATTTAACCGAATTTATGATTTATTTGTTATGTAAAAAATCGGTACAAAAATGACGTTATGCATTCGATACCGATGACCGTAGATTCTACGCGTCGTCGGCATATAATGTTTGATAGTAGTCAGCAGGTTGGAAACTGATTTCGAATACATTTGAATGAATTAAATTAAATTTAATTGGAATGTTTTTGACACTCCGCTTTCATGTTAAAATATTTAAAATATGCCAAGTCGTCGTCGACAAGTTCGTTCAGACGTTCGGATCTCATTAGTAAACAATGCCTGCGTCTGCATTTGACGACAAACAAACACAACAAACAACAGCAAAAATTCCAAAAAATTCTACACTTTCGTCACTGACAATGTGACAAAATTTTAAAATCATCTCCTAGCAACAGCACCACCGTGAGCAGCAGCGGCAGCAAACAATGCCATCAGTAACAGCAGCAGCAGCAGCAGCAGCAGCAGCAAACAGCAACAAGCTTTAGAATCGCAACAAGAATCGCATCAGCAGCCTCAAACTAAACTTAAAAAGTGCAAGTGTTGCTGCCTCTCCGAAGAACCGCGCAATGGAAGACAAAAGCAGCAGCAGCGGCAGCTCCCTCTGTTGGCGGCTATTTGCGAGAATGCAGTAGCTCTTTATTTTTTAATGAGGCTCTAATTGACGTATGCATTCATTCACGAGCAACAATTTGGAAACATTTAAAGCCAACCGAAACTGTCAGCGACGGAGCGCAACTCATCGATCACCGACATGGCGCGGCGATTCGACGCGACGCGACGCGACGCTTGGAGACAAAAAATATTTTAATTGGCATTTTAACTGAGAGTGTTTAGGCTTTGGTAAATTGTTCTTACCTCATTATAGCGAAGAAAAGGTACGTTCAACCCAATTAACAGATTTTTATACACTCGAACAGTTCGGCTTGATCGGCGCGGCGCGGGTTAAAGAAAAAATATAAAAATAAGCACCACTGAAAATACTCGTAAGCAGCTCAAATGTGGCGCGGCAAAAATGCTACATAAGCCAAAATAATGAAAGGCAGCAAGGCAAAGGCAGAGTCGAAGAATCTGAAATATCACATGCAAGTCACACGTACCACCATCGCGGCGATCATAGCAACGCTCGATCGCTTCAAAGAGATGCATGGATGCCTGAGAGTTATGGCGGCGTAGAGGTGGCGGGACGGCGGGGCGTCGGGGTCTCCCCGCCAGATACACAGCAAGATACATTTCATGACGCTGCGAGCCGCCAGTCGCCAGCAGAGACTTCAAAAAAGCTGCCACATTATTAAATCTGTACAACGTGAGATGAACAAGAGCAAGGTAGCGGCGATCTTGCACACGGTAGTCCTGCGCCGACAGTACGACTAAAAGAAGCAGCAGGACTCGTTGGCCAAGTGTGTCGTTTGATTTGCTTTCAGTCCTCTTTGTCTCTCCTTCGCCCGCTCTCTCTCTCTCTCTCTCTCTCTCTCTCCGTCCCAGTTTTTATTCTCTTTCTGTTTTGTGTTAGTAAAGTGTGCTCTTAGTGATTGTTAGCCGCTGCTTGATCGCGTTGATCATACTCAAATTGTCGATGATGATGATGATGATGCTGCTGCTGATGATGATGATAACGACGAGGATCTCTGTACGATCGGCAAACGATCGGGATCCCCGACGACGACGGTATCCCGCCGCGCCGCGCCGCGCCTCAATGCAGCACGGCGTACTGACGCTAAAAGAGAGAGGCATCATCGAAGACCAAAAAGGAGCCCAATTAAATGTCCGATCGTGTAATTGGCAAATTAATTTCAAACCAATTATAAAGAAAAGAGCATCAGACCGAACAGCCGCACAGCCGAACAGCGGTGGGCAAGCGACGGCGAAACGTTCGCAGGCGACCGACGGCCGCCATGGCGATGGCGAGGCGCGTACACCAAGATTCAAATTGCAAAGTTGCTGTTTTATAGCCGGACGGCAGCGGTCTCTGGTCTGGACTCTTGCTTTCAAAAGAGAGTCCAGCTCGGAAATGCGTAGACGTTGTGGTGGCTACGTCGTCGTGGCGTTGGCGTCATCATCGTCGTCGTCGTCGTCGTCATCTCCAGCGTAAGTGCGGCCGTTTGCAGTTGTTACCTTTGCGAACGAATTTAATAATGAAAACGTTATGTGCGTGCACTTCATTATTCATTTCCTTCCCAAGACTTTGTGCCGGGGACAGACAGACCCTTACGACTGCAAAATGGGTAGGGGGGGGGGGGGAAACAGGCGGGGGTCTGAGATGGCCACATGTAATGCAATGCTTTACCTACAATCTTAATTATATTTATAAAGAGAACACTTGTGTCGTATTTCTTCTTCGTGTTGTTGTTGTTTTGTGCTTGTTTTGTGCTTGTTCTTTGAGTATGTACTCGTTTGTGGTGGCTGGTGGCCCGGCTGGTCCGGGCAGGTCTCGGCAATAGTCGTCATTCCACTTCGTCCCACTGTGTTAACTTTTTAATTAACGAGTTTTCTTTTCGATTTCTTTTCAATTTGGCCACGCCAGGCCAGCTCCACAGCACGGCTGCGTGCCAGGCAAAATGCTGCCGGTGCCAGCGAGCCCGCCCGGCTTCGTCGACGGGGATTTTGAGGCTCGGGTTCAGCCTCCGTGCACTTTATTTTAATTTAATAACCCAAGAAAATCACACGCCGCCATGTGTGTTGGAGTGTGTTTGTGTGTGTGTGTGTGTGTGTGTGTGGCGTACCCATAAAACGATCGTAAAAATAATGTAATAATTTATTAATAATGTTTGTGCAATTTGTGCCGATGCTGACTGCAACACCCGGCACAAACGGCATCGGCATCGGCACCGGCACCGGCACCTACAGCAACAACATTAATGTTGGGCTGGTGCGAACGAGTTTTAAGTTTGTTGCGCCAACGCTTACTAACGTTAGCTGCCGAACTTTGTGTGTATGAGTGTGTGTATGTATGTATGTGAGCCCAGACAGCGCGCAGCTGCACTGCTTCAATGCTGCAGCATTGCAAGCAAAGCGCAGAACGCACAAAGAATGACCGTCAATTGACACTAAAACAGCGATAAAGTCATTTTCTCGCAGTTGAGAAATCGCGCATCTTTAGAATTTGCTGCTACAATTTATAGACGCATAAACTGCTTTCCTTTTGGCTGCAGCGAGAGAGAGAGAGTGAGAGAGAGTTAATCTCTGCGCTGCGTCAGGTCGCCGATGCTACGGCCGATGCTGCGTTGCACGAGCTGCAGCACCAAGGAGCGTACTTCGCACGAGAAGCGTTGAGGAGCGTTGAGGCGCGTTTGGCTACTCCGGGCTTCGAGGTTTTGTGTTTTTTTTATGCTCACTTATAAACTGATTTCTCAGCTTTTATAGGCATATTTAGGCGCATAAAATGATGTCAAATGTTGTTGTTGTTGTTGTGGTTTATAACTTCGCTAACTCAAAGCAATTGCGTTGAGCACGTTGCAGCAATTTACGTTATATACGATATTATCGTTCAAAAAAACAGATATTATGAGAGTTTTGCTGCACAAAGCGTTATGAACTTGAGAATTGTGTTCGCGTTTAGCATTTTTTAGCATTTTTGTGGTGAATTTTCACTGTTTTCATTCGTTGTGCGGGTGAGTATCGATGCATATTTTGACACCTGTTGATTGGTACCTGTCAGATCGCATTACAAAAATGTTAAAAGGTAATGCGAACCACTTAAAATAACACCGCTTATTGAAAGACTACAGATTTTTCTGTATTTATTAAATGTACGTATCAAAAATGCAATAGAACTGAAAGAGTATTTATTCAAAATTAATTGACAATTCGTGGTGAGAATTTCATAGTTAGTGGCGCGAGTTGATGTTGGCCCTGATAACTGCCAAACTACACAAGATCTGGTGCGAATTTTTTGATATGTTGAGTTGTCATATAGTATAAGAAAACTCGAGTATCCTACAAAATGAGTCACCCTTTATCTAAGGGTGTTTTTTTAAGCTCGATATAACTTCAAATGGTAAAAAACAACACAAAAAATTTAATTTTAATAAAATTTTTTTATTCACTTGAAAGATCAAGACATGGCATTAACATTTGAAAATGAGAAATAAAACAACGGGTCTGTTTCCAATGAATCGACGACTGATTTTCAAAGTAAATTTGGATAATTTGGCAAAGCATTGTTCAAGCGTGAGTCTATTCATGATGATTTGCCAGACTATACTGAACATTAATAACAACAAGAGCAGTCAGAAAGACAGCTTGTATTGACAGTTGTCCCTATCGAAAGTTCTATCTAAGCTAAAAAAACACCCTTTTTTATAATCGTCTTCGATTGAGAAGATCTCTTCAAAAAAAATTTTAACTTTTCTCTGTGAAGATGTTTTTAGTTCCACTAAATTTAAAATGTAATTTAATTAGTTTAAAATTATGGTCGAAATAATGGCCTTACTTTACGTCGCAAGCAATTTGCGTTATTTAGAAAATTTTCTAAAAATATTTACGATTCGAACGTGCAAAAATTTCCAATTAAACGATTGCAGAAACGCGATCGCGTCACAGCAAGTCACGAAAAACTACAACAACAAACAACAAAAAAAATAAAATAATATTAAAACTAAAAATAATTAACTATAGTTGGAAAAGCTTGCAAATGCTAAAATTTTAATTGCTGCCGCCGCCGCCATTAATCACCACTAATTAAATAAACAGCGACCGCAGCTCATTAGTTTGTTGTTTGCTGTTCGCTGTTCGTTGTTGGTAGTTGCTTTTCGTGCTGTTGTTGTTGTTGTTAATTGGTAGCTGTAAAAACAAGCTCGCTCCACACCGCTTTCGGCCTGACTGTGAGCCGAATCGTCATAGAGTCGAGGAATTTGTTGAACGATTAACGGTTTAGGAAAAAGACAAAAAAAAAAAAAAAAACTCGTTTGGGCGCAACAAAGAAAAAAAAAAAAGGAAAAATGCCGTCAATTAGTCAATAATTGTTGACAAAATGGCCGAGCGAGCTGTCTCTGTGCCAGTGCAACATCAAGCCTGACCGGCCGCCCGTCCCGAGGAACGGACGCACGTTAGTGTTGTTCGGCCTTATTCAATCTCGAAGCCAAGCCGAACTTTGTAATGAACTTTGATGAACGCGCCTCGAGTTAATTTTGAATCTTCTTGAATGCTGCATCTTTTGCTATTAGCTGCAACGTAGTTGAGCCACGGCCCACGCACGCATTCGGCAAATGCAACAGCGACACGCAGCGCCTCGCAACGCCTTGCCAGTAGCGCCAGCCAGCATTGCCAGCATACATAAATCTATCACGCTTCTGTCACGCTTCTGCAATGACTAAGTTTCGGCGGCCTCCATTTAACGCCGGGAAAGAGGAAGGATTTAGCCGACGCTCGACGCGTCGTTTAGGACTTGGTAATAGCAGAAGGCCGTCCATTTTGCGCCTTTCAACAAAATCTATTAAGTTAATTAAAATGGTTTTAAATAAATAGCAATTTTTCTGCTCTTTCTTCCTCCGTAAACTTGTTCGCTGCGCGCTGTCCCTTTTCTGGGAGACTTCTGTCACTACTAGCGATCTTTTCTTGTGCTGCCCTTCTTTTCTCTGCTGCTAGAACTTGTTCAAGCATCAAGTTAAGTCATGCAAAAACCACGTTTTATGCTGTTGCTGTTGTCTCGTTGTCGCCAACGGATTGCTCCCACTTTATAGAATGCGGCGGCACTATCAGCAACAGAATCAGCATCAGCATCGGCGCACCGGCACCGGCACCGGCACCAGAGGAGAAGGAGGTGACGCCGACGCGGGGGGAAGGTTACCCGGTCACAGACGGCGGGCACATGTGAGACTGAGCGAGAGCGAAAATAAAGCATAAAAAGCAGGCAATTTGCTACGAAACTTATTTCTTTAATGAGCATTTTAAACATAATTAACGAAGACACATTGTCTCTGGCCGCACCGCCACACCGCCACACCGCCACACCTCCGCGGTCGTCCATGTGACGGCCGAGCATATTTCGTCGTCCCACTGCTTTCATCCAAAGCAGCATCAGGCATGGATGGACTGTTTCGCCGACTCTGGAGGAATTTTAATGATGACTGTTTTAAAGCAGAGAATTTTTTAGCTGAGACTGAAGAAGCGCGGAGACGCATTTCATTAAATGTGTTGTGTTTATTTCTTAAAATAACTTGTCAGCAACGCTGTAGTCAACGCTTCTGATGCTTGCTGCTGGCTAGCATCAAACCTTTACTCGATTTGGTCTTGAAAGAGGAAGAAGAAAGAAGTGTGGAAGGGTAAGGTATAAAGGAATGAAGAAAGGAAGGAAGGAAGGAAGGAAGGAAGGCGTAGATCGATCGATCGATCGATCACTCACAGAGATCATTTGATTGTTGGCCAGTTTTCAAAAATGCTGCGCTTCAACTTTTTCCAGCAACAAGAAGCAGCAAAAAGCGTACAGTTTCTGGAAAAATGTACATTATAAAATATTTAATTACGTAATTAAGAACTCTGATTAACAACTTTGTTAAAAAATTATTTAATTTCATTGAAATTTAAGTTTCAAATAAAAGAAAACAGCAAAAGAATCGATCGAATCGAAAATCGGACAGCAAAAGTCCGCGTGAAAAGACGGAATGTGGATGAACCAGTGTCACCGTGCCGTTGCCAGACTCTTCCTCTTCCTCTTCTTCTTCTTCTTCTTCTTCCATCTGCGCACTTTTATTTGATGCTTTATTAACTGATGTCCGTGTACTTAGGTATCGTATGATGTTGTTAAGTATACGCGCACGCAGTTCTCCTTGTTGTTGTTGTTGTTGTTGTTGCTTTATTGTTGTTGCTTTTATTTACATCAATCGAACGATCGATCGAACGATCGATCCACCATAAAACGCGATCCATCCGCGCGAATCATGATCATTGCGTGTGTGCAAAAATGGGCAAAAATGGTGCGGCCCATCCAAGCAGCCGCTTCGATATGGCGTAGCGTTGCACGGACGGCGTTGTTTCGGCGACGGACCTCATAAACGCTACCTACAAACATACATACATACATACTCGTACATACATACATACGAGTCTTCTTCAGAATCGCAACAATTCATTATTATTTTGCTTATTAGCTGCTTATTAAATAAATACTTTGCTCTGAAGCATCTCATACGTTGTTGAAGTTTTTAATTTTTGTCTTCTTCTGCTTCTTCTGCTTCTTCTTTTTTAATTCGTTTTTTTCGTTTCGTTCTTTCCTTCTTCATTTGATTTTTTTGGACGCGGTTGCTTTAACTTTGTAGCGATCCTTGTACATTTTTAAGGATGTTTTTCCTCCAAAAGCCAAATTACAGGTTAAGATGAAGAAGAAGAAGAAGAAGAAAAACGAGGAAGAGGAAGAGGAAGAAAGGATGAGAGGAAAGCAGGAAGTGCAATGCAATACGCGCACGATTCTTGAAATACTCTCGTAGTTAGTGTTTAATTAAGAGTTAGTGAAGAGTTTTGAGAGACGAAGTTTTGAAGGAGGGGAAGGGGGAAGTTTCCAGCTGATAAAATTTGCAACGCCGCATTTCCGTCATTACTTCCGTCAATTTTGGGTTTGGCGACAAACCAGGTTTTTGGTGATGTATCGTATGCCGTGCCACGGCTTTTTTACCGTATCTTTTTAGTCATTCTTTTTATCACGAGCCATCACGACAAACTTCTTTTTATATGGCCCACAAGAATATCTTTTTTGACGTATAGTCGTCTTCGGTTCGATCTTTTTTGCGATTAAATCTTTTTATACGATCGTATGGGAAGATTTTGGGCGATCTATACGATACGTACATGCCCTTTCCGAGCTCGATGATAACGAGTTATTTTTAAGCCTCAATGAACGTAGTTGAGGCTTTTCATATGATTTCAATCTTTTCCAGAAAATTATGATAAGATTTTCAGACGATCTTGGTAACAGTGTTTTTCGTACAGTTTTGTGCTATAGAATGAAGCTGCTTAGACACGTTATAGGTTATTGTTATTGCTATTAAATGACAGTCGTGTAAAAGGAGACAACACAATTTAAACCGGCGACCGACGCTTTTCTGGAACAATAACAAAAACAAAAGAAAAGAAATAATAATAAAAAAATATGAGAAACAATAAAAAAAAAATGCTAAAAAAGTAGCAAAAACAACAACAACAAACAACCCACAAAAATAGCAATAATGAAAAAATTAATTAAAATGAAATAAACAACACGGTATGGTACATACACACATACATACATACGAACGCATACTCTCAAACAGGCTGCCGCTGCTGTTGCTTCTCAGAGTTGCCAATTGTCGCGCTTATCAACGCGTCAATGACTTCGTCAGTTTAATTATGAACGCGTTAATTAAAAAAGAATTATTAACGAGTGCACAATCCAAAGATCGCACGACACGAATGTTGTTGTTTTGCATTCGCGCTTTATTTATCGCTCAGACTTAATTGATCGATCGATCCAACGATCCAACGAACAAACGAACAAACGAACGAACGATCACACGATCCATGGCTTGACAAGGTTTCAACAATAATCACGCTTATTGTAGCCCTACCGTGCCCGTGCCCGTGCCGCGCCTCTGCCGCTGGTTATAGCCATCAAGCAATATACAATATTACCATGTGGTGCATATATTATATTTTTTCTAATTAATAATTCGTCTCTTATTAATTTAATCGTTCGATTGTTGAACAAAACAATGTCTAACGATTTCTCTGCTGCATGACTGTGCGCCGCACCGTGAGGCGACCGGAGGCGACCGACCAACGACCAACGACCAACGACCAACGACGACGAGACACGATTATCACGAGATCGTTGGGGAGGATCGTGTGCTTTTAGCTTGCGGCGGCTCACTAGTTTTTAGTTGTTTAATTAATAAATCAATGCTGGTGTTGTTGTTGTCGTGGCTACTGCAGCTACTGTTTTGAGGTTGTTGTTGTTTTTGTTGTTGTTGCTGCTGTTATTGTTACTTTATAACAAACATTTAATTTCATTATAATAAAATAATGAAACACTTTGAACGTAAACTGTTGAACGATGCGGCGATGGCGGCGTTGGCGATGGCGCCGACGGTGAAGGTGACTGTGACGGTGACGAAGTTGAGAGACGTGTGTGGTGGCATAAGAGGAGAAGAGAAGGCGTAGAGCAAGAAATAAACCGCACTAATTAGTTTATTTTGTTATTCTATTTAAATTAGCAGCAGCAGCAAATTTTTTAATGTATTCTACAACAAAAGTAATTAAATATTTTTTATTGTTTTTTTTTTTTTTGTTTAGCTTTATATCAGTATTTTTCTTATTAATTGCTAATTAAAAAATTTTAAATGTTGAATTGAGAATTCAATTTAACAATTATTTTTTTTTTTTTTTTTGTTTTGATTTATCGTTTTCTCAAGCGTATTAAAAATTATTAGGTACAAGAAAAATTACATTTAGTACATTGTTATTTCTAGTGTAATGATTTGTTTGTTTAAAGCGTATTATAATTGTTTCTTTTTATGTCGATTATTATAAGAAATTTTAGTTTTAAGAATTTTAAAAATTTTATTTAAATTAAAACAAATTTTTTTTTTTATAAATTCTCTTCAAAAACAAAAAGGAATATGTTTTTTTTAAATTTTAATTTTTTAATAATAAAATAAAATTAACTTAATTAATAATGTTAATAATAAAATTATTGTTTAATTTTTTTTAAAAAAAGGTGGCACTATTATAGATTGATTATAGAATTATTGCACGCAATTTGGTCTTTCATATTTAAAAAAAAAAATAAATGAAGTGTCTTTTTTGCGCTACTTTGATATTTTCGACGTTCTCTTTTTTCTATAGAAGAAATATGTATGTACATACTTTGTACAAGAAAGCTCACCGTCCACAAGCCACAGCCACCTCCACCTCCTCCCCCTACCTCCCTTTTCCTCCCTCCCTCCCTCCCTTCCCCTTCTCAAAAATTTCCTTTTGGAGTATATTTGTTCAGTTTTCTTTTGTTCAAGCGTTGGTTCGATTCGTTTCTGTTTTGAACAAGTTGATGCTCAATTTATTGGCCACAGACAGCAACACGTTTCGTTTCAGAGTTAAATAAATAAAGCCCTGTTAATTACTTGATCAAAGTGCGTGCAGGCGTAATTAATTTAATTAGGCCTTGCAAATCATATCACGAACATTACGCTGCAGAACTATGAAGCCGCGTCGTTTTGAATGCGCCTTTTTCCCCTCAACGTTTTCTATTTCTTCTTCTTCTTCTTCTTCTTTTTGCCTGGTGCTGGCGCGTCTTCCTGTGCTTCTTCTTCTTCTTTGTCTTTCCTGTAGAACTGTGTTATTTTAAACAAAATGGCTTACAGTTGGTTCGGTTCGATTCGGTTTGGTTTGGTTTGGTTTGGTTTGGGTCAAGTTTAACAGCCTGCCTGTCGGCTTATCTGTCTCTCTGTCTGTCTGTCTATCTGTCTGTTTATCCGTTGGTACGTCGAGTAGTGTCCGTCCTTTTGCTCAGTGACCATTATTTGCATTCTTGCGGTCAGTTTTTGTTAATCGCATTTAAATCGCGCCATTGAGCAAATAAGTGCGAAAAGCGTTAATAACATTTTCAAAAAAAATTGTCACACACACACACACACACACACTTACACACATGTGCATATTAATATGAGTATGAGTATGAGTATGTGCAATTGCTTGCTTGCTGCTCACTCAGCTCATTTGCGGCCTGGCCCATTCGTTCATTCGTTCGTTCGTTCGGACTGTCCTTCTCCCGACACCCTCCCCGACGGAGTGCGACGCATGCCATCGCAAGGCACGCAAGAGTCTGTGCAATTCGTAATGCGTAAAGTGATCGTCATTTTATCTCTGATTTACGCCGTATTTACCTTGTTTTAATAGAATTTCAGGTGCTTGAAGGCGAGTAGCCTCGTCGAGGACCTACAACCGATACGTTAAATAAGCGCCGGACTGAATTTCAACTTTTTTTTTTTTTCCCGTGTACCAAGTACCGTGTACCGAGTGTACCAGCGAGTTTCGCTGACTGTGCGCGAGTCTCTGTTGCAGTGTATTTTGAATGCACAATTGTTCGTTCAAATGGAAATTATTTACATTTACAGCAACAAAATACATACACACACACACACACATATGTATATACATTTATTCATACACTTCTACCATTCTGCAGTCGATTATTTACAGTATCTGATGATGGTAGCAGTCTGCATGTGTGTGTCTGTGTGTTATAAATATCCTTTTCGGTCATGAAAGCATGTTAACTGAAGTGAACTGAACACTCAGTCAGTCAGTTGAGTCAGTTTTTTTTCTTCTTCTTCTTCTACAATATTCTGAAAATTTCATTTCAAAATTTTTTTTATGTGGATATTTACGTACCTGCCATTTATTTACATGCGTTTCGGTACATAATTATACATTTATGAAAAAGAGAATATACGTGTGTGTGTGTTTGTTTGTGTGTGGGTTTTGTGCTGCCCTGTTATTCATTTGCTGCTGCTCATTTGACCACAAAAGCTTAATAATTTTCACTTTACTTAACACGAAATTGCCGATTATTTGTGAAATAATCAAATTAAAATTTACTAAAGGATACAAAAAAAAAAAACACAAAATGTGGAGGAAAAACGAAGCTTTCGGTTTTGCCTTTTTTTTTGGACTTTTTTTTTTATAAAAAAACCTTTGATCAGCCCGGTTTATGGGACATTGTGATGGCGAGAAACAGTGTTGAAGACAACAATCTTTCTGAACTGTTAACTAAAGTGGTCTAAGTAGTCACATTTTATAAAAAGTCAAAATTAAATTTCTATTTATCGTCTTCTTATAAATTATTAATTAGTAACATTTAATTAGTAACTTTTGTTAATCCTTTGTTAGTTATTGGCTTTAGTTATTGATCTAGTCTCTATTTATTTATCATTTTCTTATAAATTATTTACTAGATAAATAATCTATTATTTATCATCTTCATTTTTCTTTTATTTTTGTTTTCTTCATTTAATTAGTAATTTTTGATAATCCTTTGTTAGCCATTTTCTTTAGTTATTGATCTAATCTCCCTATTTATTTATCATTTTCTTATAAATTATTTACTAGATAAATAATCTATTATTTATCATCTTCATTTTTCTTTTATTTTTGTTTTCTTCATTTAATTAGTAATTTTTGATAATCCTTTGTTAGCCATTTTCTTTAGTTATTGATCTAATCTCTTTCCAATAGCTCTCATTTTCACTGTCGCAATTCATTCACAAACAATTTCAATTTTTTCTGGTTTTTTGGGACATCTTTAGCTAGAAAGAATTTATTAACAATAATCGTCTCTGAAGAAAGACTCTAAAACAAACCAAAAAAAAAAACTTCCCAAATTAAACTTCAATTAATTTCAGCAATCGATTTAACTACAGTAATTTTTTACTGTTCTTTGTTTGAATGAATCTTTTCTACAAATTGAATATTTATGAATTTTCAAATGTTAAAATCATAAAAAGCAAGCAATGATTATTTAAGAATATACTCAAACGACTGTAAAAGATTACGTACTCGATCTTTTTGTGAATAATGAAAGCTCATAAGTTATTAAACTAAACTACGTACGAGTGTATGTTAATCTCGTTGTTAATAGTTTGTCGTGACTGTACGTACGTGCAGTGTGTCTGAGCGCGATAATAAAAAAGAGCAACAAAAACTGAACGAAAAATCATTTTTCCAATTTACAAGTATGTATTAAAAAATCATTAAATAAATAATGCACGAAGTTAACACTTAAAAAAAACTAAAATAACTCGTAACTTGTTAAGTTGATTCATAGGTTGATTCAACAGTCAGTCAAGTCAGTTAGTCGGGCAGTCTGTTAACAGCGTTTTAAACTGGCTTTTGCAAACAGTTTGTTTGTCACTCTGTCGGACAGTTTGTTGCGTTGTCAAGGTGGATGATGGTGGTCTCTACTCTACTTGAAAGTAGAAGTACCGCCGCGCGCTTAGCGCTTATTTGTAACTACGAGCCTGCAGCTCATAAATTCTGTGTATGACAATTATTTTTGCCGGTTTTCTTTTTTTTTTTTGTAATATTCTCACACAAAACCGACAATAAACCGCTAATTTGCTCGCTGGTATAATAACATTAAGAGAGACACGGACGGACCGATGGACCGATGGACCGAGGGACGGACGGACGATGGACTAATTTCCATAAATCGAGTGTATGCAAGGCAATGAATATGGTTTCGAATGAGTACGTATTTCGAGACACTTAAGAAAGAGACTGCAGTGAAATCAATCGACTTTACTGGCGTATACTTTGTATGCTGTTGTTAACGGTGGTACACACACACACACACACACACACACACACACGGGGACTCATAGCATCCAGTTTGAACTCGGAAACGAGACAAGTTTTTTGCGCGATGGCGTTTTGAAACCATTTGAATCATTTTGGCGTTCGTTTATTGTCTTAATTAACTTGTTCTTATTCTTCGATGCTCGATTTCGTGTGAAAGACGCAGGCGATTTTTATTCTCAATTGTTGTTGTTTTATTTATTGATCATTTCTGTTTTCGTTACTGTTTTTGTGGCGGATCAAGCCGCCACCGGCGCGTCGCGGCGCTCGGCTTCAAGCTTTAATACTTTGTAGAAGCTTTCTATCTTTTAATTAACTCTGAATTTATTGAAAATCCAGCAGACTTAATCCTTAAATTTTATTCTACAATAATTAGCGGTGCGGCAGGTACTCCCCGTCTTACTCGTCTTAGTTGGACATTTTGATGCCTTTACGCGGGTACACTCGTGATTGTACAACGATACGATATGTAGCAACAACAATCGCCGATATCATTACAACTTTCCAACAACTAATTGGGTCTGCCATGTGTATGTTTTCTGTACAATATTTTCTGCTTAATTGTATTTGAACGGATATCAACGTTCGTTGCTGCTGAATGCTGGCTTCTGTTTTATTCTTCTGCTTTGTCGCTCTGTAGGTTTTTTCATGTGCCGCCACCATCGCCGTCGCCGTCGTCGTCGTCGTCGTCGCCCATTTGGGGTAAAGGCTCTCCAGCTGTGTGTATGAGTTTAGTGGTTGTTTGCTGTTGTTGTTGTTGTGGTTTCCTTCAGTCTTCTTCGTTGTCGAAAACATTCGCAATCGCAAACGCTTGCTATTCTTTTGCCAGCTCCCGCGCGATTTTCGATCCGCTTCAGTCATCATCATCAGCATCGTTTGTCGCTTATTCGATTGTGTGTTATTTGTGTGTGTGTGTGTGTTGTGCTTCTTTGTTGTGTTGCGCTTTCTATGTTGGTTCCTTTTTGTGCAGCGGCAGCAGCAGCAACATTCTTTGCTCATCATTATCGGCCTTTGGTTGCTTGCTTTTCTCCTTAAATGCTGTGCATTAGCTTTTTTCTGTTGTTGTTGTTATTGTTGTTGTTGTTTTTCTTTCGTGTGTGACTGTTATTATGCTTTGTTGTTCTTCCTTTTTTGAGTCCGGTTCATGAGTGGCAGAGTGTTTGTGTTGTTGTTGTTGTTGTTGTTTTTGTTGCTGTTTCTTTTTAATGTGGCTCCATGTTAATAATTGGCCTGAATGAGTTTCCTAATTGTTGCCCCTTCTGCTGTTTCTGTTTCTTCTTCGCTTGTTGTTGTTGTTGTTGTTGTTGTTGTTGCCTCTGGCACTTGTGCCGCCTTATTCTTCCGCAAAAGCAAAATCGTCAGCGGCGCGCTGAAGGAAGGTACATACATACATACATATATTTCGCTTAATAATGTCTTGAATTTCATCCGTTCGTTCTCGCTTGGTTTTCGAGAGATTGTTAATTAAGTAAGCGCGAGAATGGAGCTGTTCGCTGCTCGACCGCTTGTCGGTCATTATTTGCGAGTTTAAAACCGATATTTGTCTTCGTTGTTGTTGTTGTTGTTGCTGCTGCAGTTGAAATAATTGGTGCTTGCGGTACGCTTGCTTGCTTGCTTTGTTGTCATCATTAAAATTCATTCTGTTCATTTGGTTTAATTTTATTGTTGTTATTGTGATTGTTTGTTGTTGTTGGTGTTATTGTTGTTGTTGTTATTTCTGTTGTTGTTGTTGTTTTCGTTGTTGTGTACTTATTTCTTTTCTGCTGCTACATACGTTCTATAATTTTTAACAATAATTTTAATTATCGTTCGGCTCGTTTATGCAACCATCGACTTCAGGCACACACACACACACACACGCACTCTCACACACACGCACTCTCACACACACACACTCCCATTACATAGAGAGGACATTCTCGCCAATTGACAGCTGTTGACGTCTGCAACACGACGACGACGAAAGGGCAGGAAGCAGCAAAAGTATTCGCCGCAAATCGTCCACAAGATCGCATTTTATAGCGCTATTAAATGTATTCCTTTCATATTTTTTCATTCGTTTCATTTCATTTCATTTTTTCTTTTCTTTTCTTTTCTTTTCTCCTTTTTTTTGGCCTTTTGCGCTGTGTTAATTAATGCAATTACGAGCAGTTGTTGTTCGTGTTGTAATTACTGTAGCAAGATAATTATAATATTTATAGCCAGCATTAAGTACTTCGCTCTGCGGCGAACCGCTGCTTGTGTGTTTGTGTGTCGGTGTCGGTAAGTTTCGAATAAAGAAAGGGTGCCTCTGTAAGACTGTCAAGTGTCGACATTGATGACATAATCACATTATTGTAAAGCAGTTTTCTGCTGTTGTTGTTTTTGTCTTTGACATTTTTAACGGCTCGCTTTGATTTTGAGTTTTGGGCTTGGAAATGTCGAATCAGCAGAGTGAGTATGTACCTCTTGCCGTTTTAATCCGTAAAAATAATAATAAATCTATAATTATCGTCCCAGCAAACAATATGAGTCCTTTTAGACTCAGAAAAGATTTATATTTCTGAGTAAATACGCTTTTTCTGAACACATAAAAGTGTGTGCAATGAACGTTTCTTTCCTTTCTATGCGGCTCGCAGAAAAGAAAAAATTGTAATAAATTGAATAAAATTGTGCGATTGTCAGATTTTATTGAAAATCTGAGTTCAAAATTTCAATAAAAATAATAGTTTCTGAGTTTTACTATAATAATATTTTCTGAGCTTTTTATGTTTGTTTTTTGAGCCTTTTATGAATGTTTTCGGAGTTTTTATGATTGTTTTCTCAGTTTTTTGGGACTCTTTTCTGAATCTTTTCGGAACCTTTTCTAAATCTTTTTGAAGCCTTTTATGATTATTTGATGAGCATTTTATGATTGTTTTCTTAGCCTTTTATGAATGTATTCTGAGTTTTTTATGATTGTTTTCTGAGCTTTTTGGGATTCTTTTATGGATCTTTTCTGAGCTTTTTCTGAATCTTTTCGGAGTCTTTTATGATTGTTTTCTGAGCTTTTTGGGACTCTTTTCTGAATCTTTTCGGAGCCTTTTATGATTCTTTTCGGAGCATTTTATGAATCTTTTCGGAGCATTTTATGATTGCTTTTTGAGCCTTTTATGAATGTTTTCGGAGTATTTTATGATTGTTTTCTGAGCTTTTTGGGATTTTTTTCTGAATCTTTTTGGAGCCTTTTATGATTCTTTTCGGAATCATTTATGCATTTATGCAATCTTTTATGCATTTTTTCGGAGCATTTAAAGATTGTTTTCTGAGCCTTTTATGAATGTTTTTTGAGTCTTTTATCATTGTTTTCTGAGCTTTTTGGGCGTCTTTTCTAAATCTTTTCTAAATCTTTTCGGAGTCTTTTATGATTCTTTTCTGAGCCTTGTATGAATTTTTTCGGAGCATTTTATGATTCTTTTCTGAGCTTTTTCTGAATCTTTTCGGAGTCTTTTATGATTGTTTTCTGAGCTTTTTGGGACTCTTTTCTGAATCTTTTCGGAGCCTTTTATGATTATTTTCGGAGCATTTTATGAATCTTTTCGGAGCATTTTATGATTGCTTTTTGAGCCTTTTATGAATGTTTTCGGAGTATTTTATGATTGTTTTCTGAGCTTTTTGGGATTTTTTCTGAATCTTTTTGGAGCCTTTTATGATTCTTTTCGGAGCCTTTTATGCATTTTTTCGGAGCATTTAAAGATTGTTTTCTGAGCCTTTTATGAATGTTTTTTGTGTCTTTTATCATTGTTTTCTGAGCTTTTTGGGCGTCTTTTCTAAATATTTTCGAAGTCTTTTATGATTCTTTTCTGAGCCTTGTATGAATTTTTTCGGAGCATTTTATGATTCTTTTCTGAGCTTTTTCTGAATCTTTTCGGAGTCTTTTATGATTGTTTTCTGAGCTTTTTGGGACTCTTTTATGAATCTTTTCGGAGCATTTTCTAAATCTTTTTGGAGCGTTTTATGATTATTTTCTGAGCATTTTATGATTCGTTTCTGAGCCTTTTATGAATGTTTTCGGAGTCCTTTTCGATTGTTTTCTAAGCTTTTTGGGACTCTTTTCGGAGCACTTTATGATTCTTTTTCGAGTCTTTTGGGACTCTTTTCTGAACCGTTTATGCTTCTTTTCCGAGCCTTTTATGATTGTTTTCTGGGCACACAATTTAAATCCTTCCAGACTCCAAATATTAATCATATTTATGTTGTAATATGCAAAAAGGCTGAACTTAGTTTTTTTTTTTAATTTAAAAAAATTAAATTAAAATTTAATAAAAATTGGATTACATATTTGTATTCTTCTCCTCAACACACGAATTGTTGAAACAAGTTAATGATGATAATTGTTTATCCCGTAGCAGAGTTCAGATAGGAACCCTTTTCCCCCTTCAAGCATACACCACTGGTTTGCAGATGCTGCTGCTGCTGCTGCTGTCGCTGCTGTTGCTGCTGGTGCTATAATGATTAAATCTTGAGTGGTGTACCCAATAGTTCGTTTATTAGTTCGTGCAATTTTTCATTTTTCTCATGCATGAAATTAACATGTTTTTAATTAAAAACGACTTTCTAGAGCAATCAGATAAATTACAAAATGACAAATGAACGACAATTAAGAAAAATAATATGAAAATTAAAAATTAATAACAACAAAATACGATCAATCAAGGAACGTTTTTTTAATTATGAAATTGTAGCGAAAAAGTTAAATTAATGCTAAAAACTAATTTCTACAGACTTCAATTTGTGACAGACTCGATTTTGCCGGTAAAGCCGGCGACGTAAAAGCAAAGCCGTAACGTATTGCACCCCTCTCTCGCCCCCCCCTCCCTTCTGGGGGTAAATCATCATCGTGTACGAGACCACATTTTTTTAACAGCAAAAACTGCTAAAGTCAAAACTTTCTGATTTGTGCTCGCATTATCCGATTTTCTATTTGCGATTTAATGGGTACATTTAATAAAGTGGTACACATATGTACATACGAGTATGTACGTGGGTGTGTTTGCGCGAAAGTATCCTTTAAAATGTAAATTTTAAAATAATCCGACACGTCGCCGTCGACGTCTGAAATCTGACAGAGCGTTACGTTGCGTTGCGTTGCGTTGGTTTGTGATAGAAATCGTTTCTAGCGTCGCTGGGTCGTTTCTGGGACGATTTTAAATGTTTATTAGACGTTTTTGAGTTAATGCATTAATGGGTAAATGCTGTTGTTGTTATCGTTGTCGTTGTTGTTTTTGTTTTTGTTGGCAGGCACACTGTGTGCCTCTCACTTGTGTCTTGTGTGTCAAATGCAAGAGTATTGTTGGTTTTTCTTACTGAAGTTTACTGAAGTGAATGGAATCAGCGGCGCTGCGAGATGATTATTTAATTAAATATGACAGTTTATCGGATAAAGAGAAGCAGAGAAACAGAGCGGAAGGAACGAATATGAAATGTATTGTGAACACTTGAGACCGTCAAAATTAATATAATTATTAACAGAGACATTGAAATATACTCGTACGTACTTCTTGAAAGCCTTTTTTTTTGGTGTAGGCTGTAGCCGAAGATGTACGAGTTGTTGTTGTTTGTGTGTCATGCAATTTATCGCCCTCGCTCTGACAACTTCAACAGTCGCGCTGTCACATTAACAACAGTTCGAGGGTTAGACACGTTGAGCCAGCGTCATCGTCCAGCGTGCATAAATTCTGTAAATGACTGCAAGCCTTAAGAGCGCAACATTGTTGGTAAAGAAATACTGAGACAAACAACTACGACAAAGATCTCTTCGTTATTACATGAACAAGTATGAAAAGTTCTCACTCTCGTTCTCTCTTTTGTTTCTTCGGCTACGGCACGGCTACGGCACGGCATGGCACACTCATTTTTAGTTAGCAAGCAGCACATGTTAAGCTGTCATGTTTCTGACAGTTTGTTTGCTAAATTGTTTTGCGACATGTTTTAGACATTTTATGATGAATAAATTGAATATATCTGCTCTCCTTTTGATTTCCTTTTTCGTTACGTTACGTTTCATTTCGTTTCTTTTCATTTGTGTACGTTTATTGTTTGCCCGAAATCAGAGAGATCAGTGCACATTTCACTCGAGTGCATTTCACTCGAATTTGTTACCAAGAAATGGAAAGATTTTGACAACGAAACGTTGAAACCATCATTTATCGCCTGAATGACTAACTAAAGAGCACATTTTTGTAATTATTCGATAGTAAAAAGTGTGTATTCTCATAATGTTTGAACAAGCATTAATTAGTAATTTCTTGAGGCACTTGAAATACACTCGTAAATACACTTCATTGGGTTGTGTGTGGAATGTGGAATGCCGGCGAAAATGGTCTGCGGAAAAGTGTAAATATATTCGAGTGTGTACGAGTATTTTACAGAGCTCTGGGTACCATTTAGGTACCATTAGTGTAAAGACAAACGTGTCTGCAGGAAAGGGTTCACCGCCTCAGTGAGTTTGATGTATTTGTCTTGCACTAAATATAAAAAAATTAACTAAAACAATAGAGAAAAAGTGCAAGCAAAGAAATTGCGTAAAAAAGCCAAGCTCCTCTATATGCCTTTCCTTTCTTCCTGCCTTCCTTCCTTCCTTCCTTCCTTCCTTCCTTTTTTCTGCGTTTCTTCTGCTTGTGTCGCTTCTTTTGATTTTTATTCTTGTGCCACGACATGCATGCATCGTCTTTGGCGCAACGCTGTCAAAGTGATTAGCCACAAATGTCAACATAATTTAATGACACCACCGTCATCCGTTCGTTCGCGTTCCTTTCAATACTGCCTCTGTCTGTCTCTCTTCGGCACAACTTAACTTAGTTCGTTCGTTGTGTTCGTTCTCCGTTGGCCCGTTTCGTGCGATCTGGCCCTGTTCCGTCTGGCCCTCCGTTCGTTTGGTGATATTTTAGGATTTTCTTCTTCTTCACTTCAGCGATTGGCAAATTCGAAAATGAATTCGTTACACTTTGAAAAGAGTTGCTGAGATTTTTTTTACGTAAAATACTATTACGATGATGATGATGATGTTGGTTGTTGTTGTGCAGCCGTTGAAGTGACATTTTTGTTTGATGCGCTGCCAAATTAAAAGTGGCAATTAATTTTGTCAGTGTTGCATTTTATTAATTAACAGCTTTGTTTAGCTTTGTGGCTGCATTTGGCAAAAAAAAAGAGTAAAAGGAGAATGAGAAGGAAGATGAAGCACCGCCGAGTGGCTACCATTTTCATCATATAGTCTTTTACTAATTTTCGACTTTTAATTTTTGATTTTTGCCACTTTGGACCATTTTCTTGACTGGTTATGGTTGGTGTATGCCGCCATGAAAGCTTTTAAAAGAAACTTTTTATTATTTCAGGGTTAATTGTGTGTGTTCTCGAGGGTAGTAAGAGTGTTAGAGAGATGCTCCTGTTGATTCCTTTGTTTTCTCAGTGTCTATAAAACGCTTGTTTCTTTATGAAACCATGAAAATGGATACACGAACATATTTTCATAGGCTTCCGTTTGAATAAATATTAACTTTGCAGCATTGAATCGAGTTTTTAGCGAAGGCGGATGGTTCTTCAATAACTCGAAAGCTAAAACTTGTCTCTTTAATTCTTCCCTTCTTCCTTTTTCCACCCTCTTTTAAGCTGTTAAAGGAAGAGGGTCAGCTCAAAATACTACGAGTATAATAAGAATTATAAGAAATTAACGGTATTGCAGAGAAGCATGGTGGCGATGGTTGATTTTCCATATCTGATAAGAGAGAGAGAGAGAGATATAAAAACTATTTTCCGCAAAAAAAACCACCATTGACAATTATAATTAAGTTTTCAGTGTTTAGCGCGCTTTGCTTTTTAGAGAGATCGATCATTGAAAAATACTCGTACCGATACTGGTGCCGATCAGATAACCAGATGGCTTGCCAACACCACGCTCCTGTGCGTGGTACCGGATCGTAGCGGAGCACTTTACTGTTGATCTGCTGACATGTTGCTCCTGCTATCGATGACTATAAAAGTAGCCTCCATTAGGTGTGGAATGCATTCGCTTGCCACTTGCCGTTAATTACCACCAAAAGGCGGCCACTTGAAATGGCTTGAAATAAAGTGGTTGAGCGGAACCACTTTCTGTGTGGAGATAGATGAAGCTGCAAGCGGCAGACGTTAGTAGGCGAAGGCGTAGGGGCGCAGAAGGCAGAGGAGGCGTATTTGTACGTAGCAAACGCGTCACTTCTGCCTGGCCTGAAGCTATGGCCTGAAGCTCTGGCATGTGGTGTAGCACACCTTCCTTTTGACTTTACAAGGTAATGCCGCACACGAGGCCTACACTAGCTGCTGACATTATGTTAGAAATGTGAAAAGTCTTTCAGCCATTCAGTGTTTATGGCGCTCTAATGCACTTTAGGCATAACGACGAGTTGTATGGAAAGAGCGACTTTTCTCTAACTGCACTTGATGTGTTTTTCTCTTCTCTTTGATTTTATTGTTGTGAGCTCTGTGTTGTGCCTCGGTGTGTACGAGTATTCTGTATAATTCTCTATTTGGACCATCATAATCTGTTCGATAAAAATTTAATGTCAACCAACGAGCGGGTGTTTCGGTGTTTCGGTGTGTTTGTCTAAATGGAAATAGCTCCAAATGAAGGACTAGTCTCTCATATGATCCAGATGAAGCAGATAATTGAGGCAGCCTTATATTTTTTTTTTGTTTTTTATAATCAATTCAAACACAAAACTGTCTCGAAATGTAATACGTTTAATAACTAATAAAGAGTTTTGAAAAAACATTTAACGGTTTCTCTGATTTCTCATTTGGCGCTTTGATGAGACGATTACGGTTAAACGGAACAAAATGTATGGTATGGCAAAGTAATAGAAGGCAAAGAAGGAAGGAGTTAAGGAAGGCAGTATTAAAATAAAAAATTGCGTTTTTACTTTAATTACTTAATTCGGTTTAAAATTATGGTTACTGCAAGGTTTATCACTAAAGAGACTAAGCCTTAAAAATAAATAGTAATTAATAAACTTATTACCGTCGCGTAATATAACTTTTATAGCGCAAAGTTTTGATTGAAAAAAAAAAAATAAAATTAAATGAAAAAATTAGAATGGAATTAAAATCTTTTCAAAGAATTTTGCAGACAAAAATGTTGTTCATAAAATGTGTTCATAAAAAAAAAAAATATTAAAAAAAAAAAGGAAATCGCTAGAAAAGTGAGGGCGAAAGAAATTTTCTAAAAGCTTTTCGGAGTCTCTCTCACCGAATCAGCGACGTGTCGTAACACGTTACGACGATTTTTGCTTAATCGTATGATGATAAGTTGAAATTAAATACGAGCTTACAAGAAAATAAATCATAATACAATAAATATGACACAGTGTATATATCGTTATTTAGACACAACAAATAAAAACAGGCGCAAATATTATTTTTCTAAAGTATCAAGTTTATGCTCGTACGTACATACATATGTATGCGCTCTCGCTCTTTTGGGCTGACAATGTGACGCGTCGTCGTCGTCGTCGCCATTGCCGTTGTCATCGCCATTGTCGTTGTCGTCGTAAAGTGTCAATAGCACTCGTTGTTCGCATTGATCGAGAAAATACAATAATTCTTGAACAAAGATACGCTTTCTCGTTACAAATACGTTAGTGTTGTTGTTGGGATTGTTGTTGTTGTTGTTGTTGTTGCAAGAAAAGGAACACTAAGCCACTGTTTGGACGGTCTCTTGGAATGCCATAAAAGCACAATTTGTCGATAATTGTTTACGCCGGAAAAAAAAACACAGTCAACGATTGTTAACAAACAACAACTTAATAAAAATTCCATTGATGTGTTTAACATGAGAGTTTGGTTGGTTATTGTTGTTGTTGTTGTTGTACGTACTTTTATTATTATTATTGTTATTATATTTACGAGCGGCAGCAGCAGTTTGCCGTCGCCTAATGTCAAAAAAAAAGAAAGAAAAGAAAGAAGAAAGAAAAACTGAACAGAAACTGAAACGTTTAGAAATAAAAAGGATATATAAAATGAAGAAAAGGAAGCAGCAGCAGCAGCAGCGTCAGCGTCAGAATGATTTAAGCTGTCAGCGTTAAAGTCAGTGAGAGTTTCTGTTTTCGCCAGTTCTGTGCAAGCGTGAAAATCGAAAGATTTTTAAGTTCAGGAAGGATATCATTGACTGACTGGCATTGCGACGCTCACGTTCACTTAAACGCTTAAACTCATATAAAATCAACCAATCAACAGCATGCGGCGACACTCAATCAGCAGAGCGTTGTCGCGCATGAGATGTCAAATCTCAAACGAAGTATCGAGCTATCGAGTTATCGAGTCGACATGTCGTTTGGGCTACGCTCAATAAATTTCAAACACAGACTGCGGTTGAAATGTTCAAGTGACAACACTTGTCGGGTTGTGGCGGCGGCGGCGGCGGCGTTGTTGTTGTTGTTGTTGTTGGTAGTGGTAGTGGTGCGTACCTACAATACGCGTGAAAAAAAGGAGGAAGGAGAAAACTTGCTGTATTTTCATCATTTTTATTAATCCTGATACACAGAAAATAATCCAAAGGCTTAGGTTACTTTAAGGAAGGAACGAAAGAAGGAAGGAAGGAAGGAAGGAAGCAAGGAAGGAAGAAAAAAAGAAAAAAAGGAAACGAGAAAGGAAAGGTTTTTTTACGACACTTGTGGCAATAGACCGTTACGATGACACCAAGGCAGGAATGAGCCATAATTTTTATAAAACAATTTTGATAAAGGTTTTGAAATATTTCGTATGTTTATACGATAACATTTGAAATGTCATTATTATATGTATACGATAACATTTTAAATGTCGTTATTATATACGATAACATTTGAAATGTCGTTATTATATACGATAACATTTGAAATGTCATTATTATATACGATAACATTTTAAATGTCATTATTATATACGATAACATTTGAAATGTCATTATTATATGTATACGATAACATTTTAAATGTCATTATTATATACGATAACATTTTAAATGTCATTATTATATACGATAACATTTTGAAGGTTATTATTATTTACGATAACATTTGAAATGTCATTATTATATACGATAACATTTGAAATGTCATTGTTATATACGATAACATTTGAAATGTCATTATTATATAGGATAACATTTTATATGTCATTATTATATACAATAACATTTTAAATGTCATTATTATATACGATAAGTACGAAATTTAGTGTTATAATCATCACGCACGTTTTATGGAGAGCTCATACTTGGTAGAAATTTCCTTTCTCTATAAAAAAAATATGTCTCTCTTTAGAATAAAAGAATAAAGTAAGAAAAAAAAAAATTGCAGTTTTAAAACAAAAAAATTATTAAAAAAAACCAAACAATTGTGAATAAAACAATTAAATTCTATTAAAGCCCTGGAAAATGTTACGTCTATTGTTTTTTGTTGCTGTCGTTATTGTTCTGGAATAAATTATTTTACGTTGCTTAGCAGAGCAGAAGAACAAAATACGAGTACAATAAAAAAAAAGAAAATTGTATTCAGAAAAATTGTATGTTTAAAAATTAAAAACAATTCCGCCCGTCTCTATTCGAGAGAGAAAGAAAAGTACTTGCAAAATATTACAACTTTTTTAGCATATTTTTACATTTGAAAAAAACGTACTAGTCGTTTGTAACCGTCCACTCGTCCATCCGTCCCTCCGCCCACTTTCTGCTCATGCTTTCAAAACAATTTGGTCTCTGAGACCAAGTTTTTCTTTTCATTACTGCCGAGATTTTGCTACGGCTTTTCGCGTCCGTGACGCTCCGCGTTGACCGTTTTATTTGTTGTCGTCAGAAGTCGTCGTCGTTTGCATTTTTATGGTAAAGAACACAAAAATTGTAAAAAACTCAGTTAAATGTTGTGCTCCTTCCTTCTTCCTTCCTTCCTTCAGTCTTTCTCTCTCCTCTGCCCTTCTCGCAACATCATTCGCAGCGATATTCCTTTCATGCATTTGTTTTCTCTGATTGCTTCTTGAAGCCCCTGCCGCTTTGTTTGTGTGTATGTTTTCTAATTATCATACACACATTCCGAAGGACGGCCCAGATTGACTTGACCGACCATTTTCTACTCGTATATAATCGTATTTATAGCGAGCGAGCGATACCAAAAGTGTACAAAACTACAATACAAACATTTTTCTTGGTTTTTTTTCGCCGGCGCGTTGGCGAAAACATTATTTTTTTTAGTTTATCGCGTGTCCGTTTCCGGTTTATGGTATACGTATGGTAATGCTGCTGCTGGGTGTTGGTTGCCCGCCACTCGTTTGTAACAGCTGTCACGGGGCGCAATGGGGTCAACGGTTTAACGATTGGCCTCACAAATAATTTATAAAATGAAGTGAAGTTTGTGCGGAATTTTGAAAGGTTTGAATTATTAACTAATAAAGGTTATTTGTTGTACTTTGATAAATATAATACGATATAATACAAACAAATTTAAACCAACCTTAAATGAGCCGTCTTCTTTGAAAGTGTGGTAAGTGCTTTCTGTTTGATTCTGAGATATTATTTACAGGTATTTTGGCTTCTGAATGGAAAGGAATGTTTTGTTTTATAAAAAAAATAGTATAGATTTTTTGTAAAGTTTTGTTTTATAAAAAAATTTTATAGATTTTGAAAAGATTGTTCTCTAAATATAAAGAAATAAATAAAAATATAAATTAAATATAAATAAAATATAAAGATCTTACCAGAATATTACTTTTGCTCATCATTAGCTCCATTTTTTTCAAGAAATGTACTTACTCCACTTTCAAAGATAACGGCTCATATATTTGAACATTCCTGAAACTTTCTATTTCTGAAATCTTAAACGGAATTTTCATGTACTCAACGATGGTAGATAACGATCTTATTGAAGTAGATAATGGATCTTGGATTTTGGAAAAAAAAAACTCCATGTTAATAGAAACATGAAGTGGCTTTCAGTCTCGTTTAAAGACTAATTTTCCTTATAATTCTTTCAAATATTCTTTTTTTTTTATGTATCCTCAGGGCCTAACTTTATCTCTGATAATGCATGTCCAGGATGGAATCTTCTCTGAAGCTTGTTTTCAGGCACATTTCTGATGATAATCAATTTGCGCGCTTAAGTTTTGTGCCATCAATTTATTGATCATACTCGTAGTACTTGACATATGTATTTCTTGGTGACTAACTTTCTGTAATTATCTCATTTCAAAATCTTAATCCCTTCGTTTATTTTCTCATCCACCCCAACCCCTTTACTCCCCCTCCACCGTTGCCAATTATATCCAGGCTGGCAGCAGGGAGCGTGTTTCCTCACGAAGGGGTGGTCCCTTCGTTTCCGATGGGTTGCATTTCTTGATGGTTGCTGATGGTGGCTTGAACCTACATAGAGCGCGCGACCCTTGACTCAATCACCAACAATGTCCCCGCAAGCCCGCTCCTCTCCATCTTCTCTTGCGACAGTATCTCATTAAATGCAATCAATATGCCGGTCTTTCGTGTCCGACTTTGAGTACGCCAAGGGGCACTTACTTTAACCCCGCTCAGCCGTTCCACCTGCACCGCATACACACTCGTATCTACAATTTCACAGTGTGGTCTGCTAACAAGTTGAGTTATGAAACCCATAATTACAAGGATTTCAAGAAGTCGTAACCCTTTTCTTTGCTGCTTTCGCTAGTTGGAGACGGGCGCGGGGGAGGGGTCAGTTGCATGCCAAGGCAAAGTGTAAAATTACCAAATTGCACGCTACCAAACGGAAGTTTGTTGGCGGCTCGAGCAAACAGCGCAGGCATTTATGCGAGAGGGAGGTATCTCGTGATTATTACGCTTGTTTAGTTTAGGTTAATAGTGGCGGGTTAATTTGAGTGATCGTTCTTATGGGTATACGCGATAATTGGCTGTAAATGCGTCGACCTCGACGTGGCCGTTGCCGTCGTCGTCATTACCAGAAAAGAGACACAGTAGGAAGAGAGAGAGAGAGACAGAGAGAGGTGATAAGTACTAGTGATTTTCAACATCGCGTCAGTTTGTGGTCTAATTACGATATCATAAAAACGATATCATAAAGTAATCGATTGCCAGCTTAAAAAGCTAATTAAGGGTGACTGAAGGATGATTTCTTTGCATTGAATCATCATCAATGTCTCTCCAATGCATCTCTCTCTCTCTCTCTGTCTCTCGGTCTCTCCCTTCAGGCTCACTTGTTTTGTAGTATTAATGTTGCTTGGTGTTGAGTCTCTCTGTCACCATCCGGTAAAAATGACACCGAGAGAAATCTTACATATTTACATCCGTAGACAATATCGTCTGCTCCGTTTTAGATGGTAATTTCGAGGCAGCAACAGACGAGGCCTTGTAACAAGAGACCCATTGTTCAATCAAAAAACAAACATAGAAGACGGTGATGGTCACGGCGATGGTCACGGCGGTGCTCACGTTGGTGCCGGTAACAGGACCTTCTCACGCCGACTGTAATGCAAATAAATGCATAACTCTTATAGACACATTCATACATATAGATGTACATAGGTACCAATATATGTACATGTACATACATATGTCAAATGGTTGTGTTAGTGTGTGTGTGCTCGCCTTTTCAAACGCGTTAGTGAAATTTTGTAAAGCGCGGCATTAACTTTCATGTCCCCCGAAGAAGAAGAAGAAGCGTATCAGATTGCTAAAAGGCAACGCAGCGTGTTTTCGGTAAATGCGAGCGAGGTATTGCGTTAAAACCATACGGCAGTTCCTGTTGGTGCCGCGCGTCGGGGGAGGGGCGTCGGTGGAGAGGCGCCTGGTGTAGCGGCGGCCGCTAAATTTGTTGCGGTTGTTCGTTTTTCGTTGTTAGAGTGTCGCTACCTCACACGCAGCGTAGATAATGACTCTAATTAGAGGCGGTTGGGCTTCATGTGTCGAACGTAGAGAATGTAGAGAATGCAGCGAACGGGGCGAACGGGGCGGAGGCACAAATGTGTGTAGGGGGTATGCCTCTATAGTGCGTTCGTTCATTCGTTCGTTCGTCGTTGGTCCATTCAATTCAAGAGCATCTTTATGGCGGCGGATTACTTTGCAAAACAAATTGCAAATTTGTTTGTTACACTGAAAAAAAAAGCAAAATGCAAAAAAATGCAAATTATGCACAAATTTTTATTTTATTTTAATAGAATTTCCTTTTAATTTTAACAAATTTACTTTATTGTTTTAGTGAGAGTATTCTTGTGTAAGATTTTTTGCTCTTGCAAAAGCAGCATACAAGACATAGCATAAGTTATAAAAGGTTATGCATTTTGAGATAAGATTTTTCCTGGCACCGATATTCCATATATATGCTATAGTAATACAGATATAGATTAGATATTCCACCAAATTGTGTTTCAGTAAGAACTAGAATCCATGTTAAAGGTACATTGGTCCGCGGCGGTTGGTCATTTGTATTTATAAAACATGGCTTTTCGTATAATAGAGCTAATATATAATATATATAGCTTTCCAAAATCGATAGATAGTACCGTGTACGTCCCTAAAGGGTGTGCCGAAATTTGAACAATTTACATGGTAACGCTTCGGACGAACAGACGGTGTCTCGTTGCTGACCCTAACGGTCACAAATACCATACGCACTTTTGTGGTTTGCAAAGCAGAAAGAGTGAAAGGGAGAGAGAGTGAGAGGGAGAAGGTGGAAAGCGAGCGGGAATTGCGGGCTTGTGTAAAATAAACACTCTTTGTTACACTCGCGTCGGCCTACAAAAACAACAAAAAAGCAATCTGTTTTCGTGGCACTTTTCGTGTCTGCAACGCATGTCGGCCGCAATGTTACAAATGTTGCACACTAGTCGTTGTTGTTGTTGTTGTTGTTGTTGTTGTTGTTGTTATTGTTAATGCAGCTGCACGCACGCCCCTTCATTCGGCGGCATATTAATTTAATAAATTAACGATTTAATAATTGATTAATTTTATTTGCATATTTTCGTTCACCGTCACCGAATTAAAATGGTCCATCCGCCGACTCTCATCTCAGTCCGTCCATTACTGTCCTTCATTGACAGAGTGTGGGTGAGTGTGAGTACGCGTCCTTCAGAGTGTTGGCGTGCAAGAGAGGACGATTGGAGCGCGCTGTCCTTTCTTGTTGCTGCTGCTTTTGTTACTGTTGTTATTGTTGTTGCTATTGGCTTCTTGCATCAGAGGCACGCGTTGAAAACGTGCAACGCTTAGCCGTGGGAAAAATTCCTTCTTAACTCTTTGTTTTTTTTTTTATAGCCGCTGCAGCAGCAGCAGCAACAACAACAACAATAATGCGCTGCGCTCTGCTGTCAATTTCATATCATCATTTGTTTTTGTAAGCGCTGCCTTTGCTGGCATTTTTGCTGCTGCTGCTGCTCTTAATGCGGTTTCTGCTAGGGTTGTTGTTGTGGTTGTTGTTGTTGTTGCTGTTGCTGCTGTTTTTCTAAAAATGCATTAGACCATTAATTGTGACAGGCGCTAACAACTGAGCGAACGTGACTGACATGCCGTCCCGTTAAATCTCTACAACTTACAAACAACAACAACAACAGCAGTCTCGATATGGTTTGTTATCCCTCAAAAAAAAAAACCACAAAAACAACAACAACAACAACAACAAAAATGCCATGCTTAGGTTTTGAGATATCGATTTAATTGGCTGCATCGATCGCATCGGCCGATCGATCGATCGGCAGTTAATCCACAACGACCGCAACGGAAATTGTCGCCATCTTTGTTGTTGCTGTTGTCTATTGTTGTTGTCTATTTAAAATATTTGAAAATATTATGTGCCTGTTTGGCCAAACACCGGCAACTCGGTGCTCCCTGATTATTTATTATTTTTAGTGCCTTTTTTGACACTGTCAGTTTCTAGAGAACTACGAATTACGACTGTCAGTAATCGGTTCGCTTACTGTAAGCGGCATTGACAGATTGACAGACTGACTCAACGACCGACCCAACGACCGACCGCCTGACGTCTGTGCTGTCATAAAATGTAAATGGTTGGAAGCGAGCAGCAGCAGCGCAAAGCGTCAAATGATGCTTGACGAATGAAAGCCCAATTCTTGTTCGTTGCACTCACTTCGACCGACGATGATGACAGCGACGACGACGACAGCGACAACGACGACGGTGACAACGACAACGACAACTGACAGCTGATCTTTTGTGCGGTTGGCAGCGGTGGGCTCATTCTCATTCAATCAATTAGTTACTGTTTACTCGGTAATTGTTCGTCGTCATCGCCGTCATCGTTTGACAGAACAGTTGGCGGCACGATTTCCGTGGCGTTGCCACTTATAGCAGAAGTCCGCCAACAAACGAACACGAAACAACGACGAAAGAGCAAACGACGATCAGTTGTCGCAGCGTCAATTGTTGCAGAAGAAGCTGCTGTCAATTGATGCTCAACGTTTGCGAGACAAATTATCGTAAATTAAGTAATTGCAACGAAACTTCGGGACAACCATTTTCAATTCATGGTATTATGTACTCTTATAGTAGAAAATATCAAATTTTGCAACCAATTGCAAAAAACAATTTGTGCTTAATTTGTGCTTTATTCAAATTGCGATGGCAATGCCTTTTACGTAACGAAAAACGTTAAGTTTTTCGACCGGGTTGGTTGATGATGGATGATGAGGTTTTCTTCGCACGAAAAGGGAGACTGAGAGACAACCGGTTTTTCTTCAAACCAAACTTGACAAAGGGTGGACGGAAAATCCTGGGTTTGCATAAAACCAACCTCAAATTGCGATGGCAATGCCTTTTACGTAACGAAAAACGTTAAGTTTTCCGACCGGGTTGGATGATGATGATGATGATGGATGATGAGGTTTTCTTCGCACGAAAAGGGAGACTGAAGAGGGCGGGCAAATTGCCGAAAACAGCTTGTTTTCAACTAAATTTGACAAAGGCTGGACGGAAAATCGTTGGCTTGCATAAAAATGATCATGCATCATGGTCTAAAAGGCCTGCAATTTTGGTACATTCAACAACTTCAAATTTCATAATTTCTTTATTATTCTGACAATAATAGCTATAATATTATTGTTAGTGTAAATAAATATTCTTGCAAATAATACTAAAATAAATTTATATTGTTTCGTAAATAATCCTCGTAGTTTATTAATATTATTTACCAAAAATATTATACGGCCTTATTATACCATCATCATCATCATCATCATCATCTGCCATAGATTGTTCGTTTGGTTCGTTCGTTTGGTTTCTATGCTAAATTTATTGAGACTGACGCGAAGAATTAAAAGAATAAAAGTATTTAGTCAGCGGCTAAACGATTGCAGCCGACATGAAGTCAGTCAGCCGACAACGCAGCCTCCAGACTAAGATGAAGACGGCGACAACGACAACGACAACGACAACGAGAACGTCAACAACGCCGTTGTCGTTGCTGATGATGCTGTTGATGATGTTAATGATTTATATCAATTCTTTTTCTTGTTTAGCATGCATTTTTGTTGTGTGTGGTGCGAAAAGTAGCTTCCTTGTCGTATTTCTCACTATCTGTCTGTCTGTCTGTCCGTCCGTCCATTTCTTAGTCTGTGCGTGTATGCGTGTGTGTTTCTCTGCCAACATGCTTGTGTTGTTGCTTGCACTTGTTTCATTTAAAATTAATCAAAAGAAATCAAATTTTAATTGAGCGAACAATTTAAGTGGTCGTGGTGGTTGTTGTTGTTGTTGTTGTTGTTGTTGTCGTCGTCGTGGTTGCGGTTGTTGTTGTTGCTGCTGGCTTATTCTGCACTCGCTGTAGCATAAATTGAATAAACTTAAGTTTATAAAGTCACAGTTTGAAAGAGAGAGAGAGAGAGAGAGAGAGAGAAGTAGGTGGTGGTGGTGGTGGTGGTTGTTGTTGTTGTTGTTGTTGTTGTTTGTGTTGTTGCTGCTGCTGTTGCTGCTGCTGCTGTTGTTGTTGTTGTTCTTCCTCTTCTTCTTCCTCTTCTTCTTCTTCTTCTTCTTCTTCTTCTTCTTCTTCTCCTTGTTGTTGTTGTTGTTGTTGTTGTTGTTGTTGTTGTTGTTGTTGTTGTTGTTCTTGTTGTTGTTGTTGTTATTATTGTTGTTGTTGTTGCATCGTTGTTGTATGTTTAATGATGGCGACAAAGGCTGTCGTCGTTATTGTTTGGAATTATTTTTAGACGGAGAAAAGTTTTAAGAATTTCGCGGCTGTTGGAAATAAATCAATTCAGTTCACACGATAACCGACAACAAACAATGTCTTAATTAACTCCAACTGATTGTTGATCATTAGCATTGATACATATTATCAGCATCATCACCATCATTATCATCAAATAAGTTCTTGTTTCAATGAGGCTTTTTGCTTTTCATACAATATTTTTCTGTTACAAAGATTTTCTTTTTAAAACTATGAATTTTCCGGTAAATTTATGTCTAAAATTGTGTCAAATCAGTAAAGAATGAATGAATGGATTTTCTTCAAAAATTTATTCTATGCATTTTAAATTTTTTAAACTTTTGCTATGTTCGCTTAATTGATTGATTACAAATTGATAGAAATTCAAGATACAACCCTTTTTGGAAAGATAGACAAACAGAGAGAGTGAGAGACGGCTCTTTCCGTTTTCTATGGGTCTAAAATAATAGAGAACTCCATTCGATTCACTTCGATTGACTGTTATTCATTCAAATCAATCAATTCATTGCTCAGCTTCATTCCTTCATTCATTCAAATTCCAATGAAAATCAATTTCAACTGCGTGCGGCGGCGTGTAATGGACATTTTTGAGGTTAGAATGTGAAATTTCGAATTGAATCGGAGGCCCCGCGCGCCTCTCACACACGACGCACCCTTGTACGCTCTCAAGGCACCCTCGCGCCAACAATGAAAACACCATTTTCCGATGCGTTTCATTTACATAAATTGATTTGATTGAAATTTTATTAGTCAGTGTCGTCCGTTGGACTAATTTCAAAGCTCATTCGCTGCGAGCGGATTTAGTGGACAACAGAAATACTGCGGACATTCGGAAAATCACAATGAAATTAACGTGATTGTGTGCATGTCGCTGATGATAATTATGATGATGATGGTGGTCTTGATGGTTTCGATGTGGGTTCATTGGTTTACAGCCTTGCCTTTCCATATCAGGAAAACCGTTTTATTAGCCGTTTGAGAGAGAGAGAGTGGGAGAGAGTGTGCTTCAGTCCTTTTCAAATAATTTTGCAAAGTTTTCCCAACAATTTGCGGCCTTGCCCGAAAACAAAGACGTTAAATTCTCAAAATTCCACCAGCGTCAAATCCGCACTCATTCACTCAAACCATATTCCAGTCCATTTGTATTCGAAGCAGGTACGAGTACTACTCGTTACTCGTCACTCGCCCGTTGCAGTGAACACAAGAATACCTAGAGTTATTCATGCTGTGTTAGTTTTTGTTGGTTAAAAGATTTGATGATTTGGTGAATTGTTTAATTGTTGTTGAGCCAACAAAGAAAGAAAGAAAGGGTGGAAGGAAGGCAGGAAGGAAGGAAGAGGTTGTGGTTGTGTCATGATAAGCTGTTCGAGGGTTAAGGTAATGCTGGCGAATGAGAAATGTTACAACGTTCAATTTTATGTTTGCGTTTTAAATCTTTTAACTGAAAATTATAAATTTCATGGAAAATGTCCAGCTCAACTGACATTGCTGTTGTTGTTGTTGTTTCTTATAGCAATTTTAAAATGCTGAAATACAAAAAAAAAGGAAGTTTTTTCCTCATCATCATCATCATCAGATCATGATGAGATCAGATCATAAATTTCCTCGCAGAAAGTTTTTGGCTTAAATTTAGCTCTCATCAATACCGATCATTACAGATCTGCGGCGCTTATAAAACTTCATTTTGAAGGAGAAACGATTACGATTTGTTCGACTGAAAAAAGCAAGCTGTTAGCTTTTAATTAAGGCCCACATTTTGGCCAATTATAACACATCAAATGAACACTATTGAACACACACGTAACGCCAAAAGTGTCAGTTTTAATGCTGCTGTTGCCTCGCGCTTAAAACGCTTAACGAATCCGCAGCACTAACACAGTTTTTCGGCCATTTCAGCCGACCCGGCTGCTGGCTGCTGAGTCAATTAAGAGATTTACGACGTTCCTCCTCGACTCCGACTTCCGTCTTGGGCCTCTTTTGGTGAGGCGGTAGCGTTAGCGGTAGTGGTGGTTTTGTTATTGTTGTTAGTATTGTTGTTAGTATTGTTAGTTTGGTTGGTCGCCATCTTTTTTTTTAATAGTCGCTTTCGACTTCCAATTAAATTTAATGGCTTTTTGCACTCGCTCGCGCTTGCGTTGCTGCTGGCGTCTTTAAACAAATTTAAACCAGTTTAACTAACGTCACCGCCGCCGATGGCGCGGCGCAGCCATCTTGCCATTTTTCGCGCTCAATTAAAATTTTTGTCTATTTGACTGATCCATGGCCGACCGACCGACCGGTTGTACTAGAGGAAGAGACGAAGAAGAAGAAGTGCGGTCTCCGTTGCTCTCGCTTATCGTTGGCTGAAGAAGTTGTTGGTCTTTTTTGGCGCCATCTATGTACGAAAATGATTCACATGAAGGCGTCGTTGTCAGTGGTCGATGCCATAAAAGGGGCGGGGGGGTCAATCAGTTAACTAAGTTTGTGTATTTGTGGCCTCCTGGCAACGCCTCATAAACTAATAATAAAGTTCGACACATTTTACCGACGCTATGCGGCGAAATTGCTCTGCACTTGTGCATTTGGTTGCACGCACGATATGGCGAGTTATCCTGCAGGTTCCTAGCAAAAAAAAAAAAGGAACCACGCGAGAAAAATGCAAGGCCTCGTTGGTGCATTTCGCAAAACAGCGAAATTTTTTTTCTATCGTTTTTTGACAAAACGACGGACGGTGGATGGCGGTTGCTTTTGTGATAAAAACTGCTGTAGCAAAATTGCAGATACCACCACGCGCGCCTTGCTCCCGAATTTCTTCTGTTGGGTACCATCCTGTGCCTCTGCTGCATTTTATACTATCCGTTTTTCTTTTCTTTTGCTGAATTTGCGAAGTTATCAAATTGAGTTATCGCAAAAAGCAACATTTTGCGGTTTTCAACAATTTTGGGTTATTTTGCAACTCTGCAATTTGCAATATCGTTTGCAGAAAAACACGATAAGATCCAGTTTGTGATTTCCATTAGCGGTTTTTAAAAAAATCTTTCCATAACAATGGCGAAAAAAAATTATCTTATAACATTTGTGAGAGATTGTTCTCAGTGAGTCTGTACAATAAATAAATTCGGGAATTTTACCGCTCACGCAACACAATCTCTCCGATCTCAAACCTCCTTTTGATATAAAGCGGCTAAAGGAGTTCCGTTCCTCTCATTAGGTACCTTCAGAGATTGTTCTCAACATGGACTAAAAAAACGCCACTATTGTAGTAAGACGACTGTTAGTGCAGAGAGACATTTATGAAGAGATAAAAGATATCGCGTATTGTAGTATTATTATAGTAATCTCAAATCGCCGCTAAATTGATGCTACTTTAAAATATTGGGTTATTTTTCACAACCCTCTCGCTATTCTTCCTGCCTCCTGTGAGGTTTGAACTCACGACCCCTGGTTTACGAGACCAGTGCTCTACCACTGAGCTAAAGAGGCTTACAAACGTTTGATGCCAGAAGCAGTATATGTTTAGTTTATCTCTTAACTGATAGCAATAATTGGAAAATCCGCAATAGATAAGTTTCGATCATGTGTTGAAAAATTAAACTCAGGGACGACGACGATAAGAGTGAAGTTGTGAAGTTGTGAAGTTGTGAAGACAAGAAAAATAGGTTTGTGCAATTCGGTATAGAGAAAGAGGTAATATCGAAGGTTGTGTTGGGTTGGCTGTAACCGTTTTACATACCAGCAGCAAATAGTTTTCACGGTTTGCCTTCGAAATGCTTACAAATCAAAGATTTTCGAAATATGTAATGTATTAAACGGGATGACTCATGTGTTTCTTATCATTACATCTATTTGTAACGTTAAAGAGGAGGTGTAGAGCAAAAGAAGGACAGCTTTTTCCTACCACAAGTAGCTGGAAATTAGTAGGTCTCCTTTGAATACACTGTTTTTATGATTTCAAAATCTATAGTATTTTTTCACGGTAACTCGTAATAAACAGAAGTTGAAGATAAAAACACGAAAGAAAATCACATTTTTATTTAAAATACTTAGAATTGAAAAGTAAGTCAAAATATGTAGAAAAAAAATATAAAAAATACAAAAAAATTATTGTTATATTACAATATAATTTTTATTTTATTTGAATTCATGGATTTCACCATTTCTCGAAAATATTAATAATAAATATAAATGAACATAGTTTTTGATCAAATACGCGCAGGCGTTGAAGTTTGCTTTTAGAGTTGAGTTGTCCGTTGATTTGAGAGGTGTTTATTTGATTTCTCCCTTTTAATTTTATTTTTATTTCATTCTAGTAGCGTTGCTTTCGCAAGATCGTCAGGCGGCTCGTTGGTCTAGGGGTATGATTCTCGCTTCGGGTGCGAGAGGTCCCGGGTTCAACTCCCGGACGAGCCCAAGATCTGCGTATCATTTTGTTTGTTTTTGATGATGGCAAAATTTTTTTCGCCATAATTTTTTTTTTTAATTTAAATTAATTTTATTTAGAAAAAAATATAATAAAAATCGGGTTTAAGTCAAATGAACGATTTGTCGGAAAAATAAATATTTGAAGCAAACAAACAACAGCAAGCAGCAGCCACTTGATTTTATCATGCGCGAAGAAGTATGCAATGATTTTCTATCTCAGTAGTCGCCTGAAGCAGCCTGAAAGTATAAGTTTTTATTTTTGTTACTTGGTCTAAACGGGGCAGATTGTTAAATAACATATGATTTAACAATTTCTGTAATATCTTCTAAATCTTTTATAAATAATACCTTAATATAATCTGAAATAGATTGTCTTTTGTTGTTAACTTAAATTCCTTAAATTTTTTTTGATTACTTTCAAAGTTACTCGCATCTACTGCGAGTAACATTATCCCAAAGCATGGTAAATTTACAACAGCTGCCCTTATATTACTCTGAGAAAATTTTATTACATCTCCACTTCAATGTTATTTATTGCCAGGATAACAACAGTAACAGTAACAACAACAATAACAACAACAACAACAGCATTAACAACTTCTCAAATCTTTTAAAAGTTTGTCAGCCCAGCCCGGCCCATCCCAGTTATCCACAACTCAATCCTTGAAGTGGAAAATCATCAGCACGTCCTGCTGGAAAAAAAGAAAAATGAAAGGAGTTGCTTTATAACTCTTTAGCTTTTGTTTTTGGGATTTATTCTCTACTGTTTCTGCCGTTTTCCTTTTTCCTTGCTTCCGTCGAGGATTTAGTCACCAACACCAAAGCACCAGAGCTGCACAATTTTGACAAAAAACTTGAATCATCTACGAATGTCTGACCGACCCACAAGATTCACGGCTTCGAGTTGCTGTAGGTTAATTCTTTGAGAGCTGGTCCAGCCTTTCGGTCTTACTGGCTGTGATTTTACATTCGCATTTCCTTTTGTTCTCGTCGTTGTTTCATTCCAGTGTTGCTCACTGAATTGGCAACAAAATTGTTAGCTGCCAACAACAACACCGAGAAACTAACATAGTAGTCTCAGTAAAACTTTAAAACGTTAGTATTCAAAAAACAAAAAGTGTTGTTTTTTTGGTCGTCTGTAAAAAAAAGAATTAAAAAAAAATAAAGAAAGTAAAATAAAGAAAAAAAATAAAAAAAAAAATAAAGAAAAAAAAAATAAAGAAAAAAAATAAAGAAAAAAAAATAAAGAAAAAAAAAATAAAGAAAAAAAATAAAGAAAAAAAAGATAAAAAAAAAAAATGAAGAAAAAAAAAATTAAAAAAAAATAAACAAAAAAATAAAGAAAAAAAAGATAAAGAAAAAAAATAAAGAAAAAAAATTAAAAAAAAAATAAACAAAAAAATAAAAAAAAAAATAAACAAAAAAATAAAAAAAAAAAAAAAATAAAAAAAAAAAATAAAAAAAAGGAAATAAAATTAAAAAAAAAATTGTTTGCGACGATAGCCGATGCGTCGAGGAAGGTGAGGGGCGGTGGTAGATGGCGGCTGACGCGCGCTAGACGTGTTGGAAAGATTTTATTGTTTTGATTACACGCGCGAGCGTTACCTTCATCACGTTTTTAATTTCAAATGAAATAACATTCAGTAACGGTTGAAGTTTATACGCGGCGCTGCCGACAGTGACACCGTGACTTCTCTCGCCTGCCCCCGCCCCCGCCCCCGCCCCCGCCGCTACTGCTACTGATATGAGTTGCGTGAAAGTTTGGCGCGTTCATTTTTATTACCTTTCTCAGACAAGCGCACATTTTCCTCCTCTCCCTTGCTACGAAATGTTTGTTTTTTTAGTAACGCTTCGAGTGAAAGAACCCTTTTCAACGCTCGTCGTTGGTGAATGGGTCGTCCTTGGTTCAAATCGGAGGCTACTTAAGGCGGCCGCGCGCTGAGTGCCGGCAATTATTTCTTCCATAATGAGTTGCTCTGATTTATTTGAAACGACTGGAAGTCCTGTGCCAGTTGGTGGGTGGGGCGGGGGCGTGTTCCCGTTAATTTATACGAGTATGCAAGACCAGCAGCAGCAAATAAATCGTGCGCGTCTTCAAGATTTCTCTAAGATATAAACGATTCTGGGGCATAATTTTTTAATTAAATGAAAGCGCACTTTTTGATTTAGAAGTTTATTGATGTCTGTGTGTGTGTGTGTGTGTGTGTGTGTTGTAGTTGTTGTTATTGCCGTCGCCTTGACCTTTCGATGCCGTATTCACATTCTCCTTCCTTTTCCTTCCTTTACAGATGATGACTATGGACATCACCAAAACGGAACCCAGCGCGGGTCCAACCAACAATGCTCAGGCCAATAACAACACCGCGAACCACAGCAGCAACAACAGCAGCAACAACAACAGCAACAACAACAACAACATCAACAACAACAACAACAACAGCAGCCAACTGTGCGCCGGCTGCGGCAAGCACATCCAGGATCGGTATTTGTTGCGCGCCCTCGACATGTTGTGGCACGAGGACTGCCTGAAGTGCGGCTGCTGCGACTGTCGACTGGGCGAAGTGGGCTCGACGCTGTACACGAAGGGCAACCTGATGCTCTGCAAGCGTGACTACTTAAGGTTGGTATTTGTGAGCGAGCCAGGCTCGAGCCAAGTTTCAACAACTTCAAAGAAGAAGAATTTCTATGCGTATCGTACTACGAGTATATACGCTAGCTAGCTTGTATTTATTGGTTATACTTTCTGTTTGCAGACTGTTTGGCAACACTGGCTACTGCGCCGCCTGCAGCAAAGTCATTCCGGCCTTCGAGATGGTGATGAGAGCGCGCACCAATGTCTATCATTTGGAATGCTTCGCCTGCCAGCAGTGTAATCATAGGTAAGTGGGCAAGTGGGCAAGTGGGCGTGGCTGTGGCGTCAGCACATTGCGAAACGGGAACGAACGATTCAAGTGAATTGTTTATTATTTGAACAAATAATTGACACTAAACAACAATTTGCGTATATTTTATTAAGCATAAAAGTGTTTGATGATGATGATGGTTATTGTTGTTGTTGTTGTTGTTGTTGTTGTTGCGATGTTTGGCAAGTTACTTTCTCAACAACAACAACAAAAGAGTCCTACATAATCCCAAAATAGTACTTGAAATTTTATTATCGTGTTTGTGTTGACGTTTTTGTACTTGCGAGCGATTTACATTTACAACAACAACAACAACAACAACAACAACATCAGCAACAAAAACAATAACAACAACAATAACAATAAAGCAACATCGCATAAATTTACAGTTACGGCCACAAAATAAAGCCAACTTCAAAATGACGCTACTTTCTTTGCTCATGCTTTTATTGTTATGGCTGCTATTGTTGTTGTTGTTGTTGTTGTTGTTGTTGTTGTTGTTGTTGTTGTTGTTTTATATTGTACTCCAATGCTCTATTCGCTCGCTCGTATTTCTTTTCTATGTACCTATTGTTTTTCTTTTGCCGTTTGGCGTTTGGTTAACCCTTTCTCGACCTCTCTTCACCCTTCACGCTTTACGTACTAATGGAAAATCGCTGAATTTATTTCATTTGGCCAATTCTTGAAATGTCACTCAAGAGAGTTTTAACGGCCAGGCCGAGAGTTTCAGTTTGATTTTCATTTCCGTTTCCGTCATGATATATTCATACAATTTCATACAATACGCAGACGGTTTTGGCACAGGCGATATAATGCACGTAACTATGGAGAGATCGTTGTTGTTGTTGTTGTTGTTGTTGTGACGGTTGTTGTTGTTGTTGTAGTGTTGGTGGCAATGGTGGTGTTCTTCGTGGTGCACAATATTGTTGGTTTGCATTAATAATGAGCTTTGTTTTGTTTTATTTTGTTGCTTTTTTTGGTTTTTTTTTTTAACTTTTTTTTATTGTCAAACGCAGAGCGGCGCGCCTTGGTTCGATCGTTGCTGCGGCAGTCGAAGAATAAATGCTGCTGCATTTTGCACCATATAAAATATTTAAATTGAAACCAATCGGTTTGTTGTGTGTGTGTGTGTGTGTGTGTGTGCCTTTTGGTTTTTTGTATTATTAAGCTATTATTAAAAGGTTTGGCAATAAATTCGACCTGACGCTGACGCGTACCATGTCCATCGTTGCGTCGACGCAGCCATGAAATATTCAGAGCAAAGCGTTAAAATGTATTTTCATTTTTTGCGGCCTACAGCATAAAACGAAATAAAAAAACCCAACCAAAAAAATTGTGGCTTTTTAAAACGGTAATTTTTTCATTACAACAACAACAACAACCAACAACAACAACAACAACAGTGAAATAACAGCCATTATGCAAACACTGAATGCACTGAATGAATTGGTTTTAAAAACGATAAATCAACAGAATCGTTGATTTGTTGACGGTTTGTTGACGGAGAAGGGAGAAGGGAGGAGGGAGAAGGGGAGGGGGGCGGGAGTTGGTGTATATCGACGTATACATATATTTGTTAGCTGCTAATCAATTTTTAAAAATTAATTCAATCGCCCAAAAATCATTGAGGCTTGCAAGCTTCAGTCAACAGCAAACGTTAACGTCAATTCTGGTCACCAGCAACAACAACGACAACAACAACAACAACACCGACATCGACATCGATATACCAACTTCAAGCTTCAACAACTTTATCGTCATCGCCATCGTCTTTTTGCTTCTTGCTCTGTTACATTTTTTTCTCTCTTTTGATGCTTGACGCAATGTGACGTTTGCGTTAATTGAACAAAAGCGATGCGGGCAGGGCCACCCACGGCACCCACGCTGTCCATGGCCATGGCCAGCTCCTTCGCGACTTTTCAATTGTTTTTTTTTTTGGGCGTAAAGTTTGCATAATTTCCTGTCGTCATCGATATTGGCGTTCGTTCGATGTGTTCGATATGAATTCTACTCTCTACCGTCCGTCGCGCGTTGGATGCTCTTGTATGTGTCTGTATGTGTGTGTGTGTGTGTTTATGTGTTTTCAAAATGTTAAAAAGAAAAAAAAAAAAAACAAAACAACAGACGAGCCCGCAGCTTATGCCGCAAAACATTTGCGTATTTCCTGTTTGAATTGCTGTGACCATTTTTTACAATCAATGCCATACGATTACTACATTTTTTCACTACAGATTTTTTTTTTCAACCATTTTTTTCATTTTTTGTTGGTTTATTTTTGGTTTTTTTTTTTTTTTTGGTTTGGTTTGCCCATGTCTGGTCCCGGTCTCTCTGTCCTTAGAGCTTCGATGATTGCCCGGATGTTAAAACATGTTGATATGTTCGACTTGCTTTGCCATTGTCATTCAGATTGTTGTTGTTGTTGTTGTTGTTGTTGTTGTTTTCGTTGTTGTTGTTGTTGTTGCTCCCACAAGTGGCACAGATGCAAGTTTGTCACAGTGCAATGATTCATTTTGTTGATTTTGGAGTTTTGTTTTTATGTTTTGTGGGAGGATATTCGTAGCTTTTATCGATGAAAAACAAACAAATGCAAACAAGCAAGAACACACACAAATACACACACACACACACACACACACATATATATATATATATATATATATATATACAAAAATGTAAAAATAAGTAAAGTAAAGTAAAGTTTTCTGCATTTGTTGACTTTATTATTTTGTTTCAAGTTGATAAACGTTTGGTTTATGTCGTCCTTTGCTTGGTTGCGCATGAGGATAATGATGAGCATCAGGATGAGGATGTCGATGCGAGTGAGGATGTTGGTGATGGTGTAGTGGTTTCCTCACGCACTGGTTTATGTTCTCAAAGGATTTACGAAAAAAGGAGAACGAATTTTCAAAACGATAATTTCGATATCGTTCGTAAGTTCGTTCTTGCAAAATCGCGTCTGTACTGAATTTACTGTTTGTCTTTGATTCTATCGACTTTTCGAAAAACACAACAAAAACAGTGCAAAAAGAAGAAAAAAAAAGCAAATAAAGGTTACAAAATGTAGTTACTTTTTATGCTTATGATCTTTTTGAAATTTCACAAGTTTTTGTCGTCTTTCGAAACCGAAAGACTTCCTCCGAAATTCGAAAGATAAAATTCATTGTTTTGTAGTATTTTGAACACTATCTACAAATCTTTCGTCTGTCTGGCCGTCTGTCTGTCTGTCTGTGTGTCCGTCTGTCAGTTCAGTTTTCAGTTTGCTTTTTTTGTCTCCTAAAGCTTTTCGCAATTTCTAAAAAGTATCCTTGCTCACTTCAAACATACACACGACTATGAATATCTCCCGCCGACTTGACATTTCCGCCCTCGGGACAGCAACAGCTTTTGACAGTTGACAGTTGCAGTGACAGTCTGCTGGATCGTTGCAGCATCTTTACTCACAAGCTCACAAGCACACAACGTGATTCAATGAACCGGAAAAGTTTTCTATTTCGATTTTCGAACAACCAGGTTTTGTTTTTTTTTTTGTGAATTAAGTCGTTACTAAACCCTTTCATTTAATGGCTTTCGTAATGGTTTTATTATTAAAATTGAGAGGAAAAAAATATTTCTGTGTATTTCGTGATTATTTCAACGCAATGATAATTGTAGAAGAGGCTTCTGAGGAGCTTCGAGAAGGATTTAATTTTATTAAAATAAAAGAATTTATTTATTTATTTCTATTTTTATTAAAATTTAAATTTATATCAATTATACTCGTTAAATTATACTCGTTAATACTCGTTAAATACTCGTTAAAATTTAAATTCATATCAATTTTTCTTGGTTTTTTTTTCGAGAAAACCACATTCTCTCTTAGTAAATACAATAAATCCTCTCTTGTGCTCTCTCTCTTTCTCTCCAGATTCTGCGTCGGCGATCGTTTTTATTTGTGCGAGAATAAAATCCTCTGCGAATACGATTATGAAGAGCGTCTCGTCTTCGCCTCGATGGCCAATCATCCCATGCTGAAGCGTCACGTCAGTTCGATGGGCCAGGGTTCCCCAACCAGCGCCACTGGCGGCTTGCTGGGCGGTGGTGCAGCTATTGTGGGTGGCAGTGGCGGCGGCGGCGGCGGTGGTGCGCTCATTGGACCGCGAACGCCTGGCGATCACAACAACAACAATGGTCCGCAAACGCCAAATGGCGGCTCGCCGTTCGGTGCGCCGGTTGGTGTTGGTGTTGGTGTTGGCGCAGCCACTGCACACATGAAGAACACGCTGGGAGCGACCAGCTAAAATAAAGCCCTCAGCAGTGGCAGCTTCAGCAGCTGCAAACGCTACCAAAGAAAATTCTACGATAGAAACTGACTGAATGCGTGCGGCGGGCGACGGCACGACTGCGGTGAGGTGTGGTCGCCTGAGGCCGAACTGTTGGCAGAATTGCAGCAATGCAAAGCGGTTGAGAAGGCGGCGGCGGCGGCGGCGGCAAACTTTTCTGACCAACAAATGTTTTAAAGGAAAGGAATTGTTAACACTTAAAATTCTAAGCCTTTTTTTTGAAAACTTGTAATTTTGTTTTTATTGCGACTTTCGAAAATTATGACAATATTTAAAATTTAAATAACTTCAACAAAATTCTGTAAATATTCTTTTTGTAAGAGTGCAATGATATTGCGAGCTAATATACAATATTTAGGTACGCTTGCTTTGTTTCTTTCTTTCATTCTGAATGCTAGAATTTAGCTCGAATGGCTTGGTCCGCGTTTCAAGCGAATGTTTCGACGACAAAGAAGACTTGTGCCAAAAATCGTTTAATTAATTCAACATATAACAAAACAGCAGCAAAAAGAACACAAAATGCAAATCAAATTAAGCGATTATAACTGTTTAATTGTGAAACCTTGCTTGTTGGTCCACCCACCGAATTAAAAACCTTAACCCTTCTTGATTTTGTAAAATCAGTTTGTCAACAGTTTTTTGTATATTTTTTCTCGTAAGTTTTTATTATCTCATCAGTTCATTGTTGTTCATGTTCGTGATTGTAAATAATTAGTAGGTACGCCTTTTTTCGAAAAGTAACAAAAAGAATCTCTGTCTTACAAAATTTTCTCAAATACATTAACTTCACGCTTTGTAAGTCAAGAAAATTAAAAATAAATTATTGTTGATTATTCTTTAAGTTTAGTTTAGTGCGAGGCTAAATAAATTATACCTAGTTTAACGGATTCTAATGATAACGAATAGATTTCAAGTTAAGAGAAAATGAAAGAATGTGCATGAATAAGAACGTTGCTATAGGAATGTTGTTGTGTAAATGCTAATTTTAATTAAGAGTATAAAATAAAACTTATAAAAAAGATATTAAAATTATAGCAGTATATATCGATCGTAAATTAAGACGTTTTGTTGCTGTAAATATTTTAAAATTTCTGTAAACGAGAAAAAAAAAATCCAAACAAAAAAAACACAATCTTAAGCCAAAAAAATGTATATGTACGATATAAAATTAATGCTTGGCAAAAACAAAAACGAAAAAAGTGATTTTTTTTATTTAAGCGAAGAAGTTTGTGAAACGCTGTTGTGAATTGAATTTTTGCTCAGAAACCGATAGAAACGAACATAAAAGTATAGAAAACAAAAAAACTAGAAAACAGAACTATGTAGAAAAAGAAAAAAACTACAACTAGAAACTTCATACATTAACTGAAAAAAACAACAATGTCAACAATTGTAATATGTATTGATAAATTGCAAATTGATAATGAATAGCCCGAAAGTATGTAAAACCAAAGGATTGATTACTCTGTCTGTCATTTGTACTTGCGATATACCGGTTACACGCTCAGAAAGAAGAAAACAGCTGATTACTGCACTAAAATCAAAAATTAATATAGACGAAAAATCATATAGTACATATAGCGACTCAGACTTACATAATAAATAATAAATAAATAAAATATATCAAAATGTTGCAATTGTTTTATTCAGGTTGAAGAGAATGCAGTTTTAGGCTGAAGTTTTATCGAAGTTAGTAACCAAAGTTAGTACCGAAGTTAGAATCGAAGTTAGTATCGAAGTTAGTATCGAAGTTGGTACTGAAGTTAGTACCGAAGTTAGTATCAAAGTTAGTAACCAAAGTTAGTACCGAAGTTAGTACCGAAGTTAGTATCGAAGTTAGTACCGAAGTTAGTATCGAAGTTAGTACCGAAGTTACTATCGAAGTTAGTATCGAAGTTGGTACTGAAGTTAGTACCGAAGTTAGTATCGAAGTTGGTACTGAAGTTAGTACCGAAGTTAGTATCGAATTTTTATTAAATAAAAATAATTTTTTTTTAATTTAAAAATATTTTTTTTTTAATTATATTTTTTAAATTTTAGTTTTACTTCTACATTTTTTTATTTTTTTATTAATTTTAATTTTAATTTTATTTTTAATTTTATTTTTTTTATTTTTTTTTATTTTTTTTTTTAATTTTTTTTTTTTTATTTATTTGGTAGACAGCGGAAATTGCTTTCCGAAAGCAAAAGTTTTCGGCAATAATTTCAATTTCATGGCCCGACGATCACTTTTTCTCGATCACTTCTCGAAGAATCTAATCTAGAGAGCGCAAGGCAACAACAAAAAGGTATTATTGATATGGAGAAGAGCATATTTTTCTAGAAAAAAAATATAGGTTTTTTTTGTTTAATATAAAAATATTTTCCAACCACGGTAACACACAGCAATTAATCTTCCGCTCTCTCTCTCTCTCTTATTGTGCTTGGTATTAACCCTTGAGCGGCAGTTTTCTTGCGCCCTTTAACGGGGCACTAAAGTGCGAGGCAGCTCACATTCGAAATAGTGCCGAGCAAATAATATTTTATGATTTCTTTTCTATTAGCAATAAAATCCTTCATCAGTGATAAAATGAGACATTATTTTTTACTTGCTTCAAATGAAACAATACGAACGAACACATTCCGGCTAACGATTTTGATAAGCGTGAAAGAAATCAGAAATCTGAAAACAAAACAAAACAAAACATTTTCATAAGCATTATTTTGATGATGACCCAGAAGCAGGGCGTTTGTGTGTCTTTTGTTTTGCGGCTGCAGGAAGGGTAAGACGAAGAGGGTAGAATTTGAAGGGGTGGGTGTAAATCAAGAGAAAGATTGAGTATTAGTCATGAGGCAAATGTTTTACTCTCTCTCTTTCTCTGTGTCTCTGCCGTTAGCGTTATTATTGCACAAAAACAAAAGACTTGACATTAAATTTGAAAACTTAGACCGTAGATGGTAACACTGGCAACAATGACAACAACAACAACAACAACAACAATGACAAAACGGAAAAGTAAAAGTTAAAGATGCTGTTGCTGATGATGATGATGAGGAAGGAGAATAATAAAACACAAGCGCTGATAAGACGCCGCAGACACCCGGAAACAAGAGTCTCCCAAGAGTCAAGTGTATCCTGCGGGTAGTAACCGCAAGGGCGTGGAAAGGGCGGGGGGGGGGGGGGTGCACAGTGACAGTTTGCGGGTGGAGGAGGACGGAAAAGTTATTAAGAGAACAGCGTTGGCGGTGAGGAAGCAGCTCATATAAGTTTTCCTCAGGAAAACACAAGGAAAACCGCACCAAAGAGCTCTAGAGCTGTTAAGAAGACTTTTATTATTATTGCTTTGGCGCGCGCTCAACATACGACGTCGTTCGATACTCGATAGTCTTGATAGCGGCCTCGTATTGAATACGACTTTATCGCATTCTATTAGACGACCGCAAAAAGAGACTGATATAGTACAATATTAAAGATATCCGTTGAAAGATAAACGGAAATAAACGCACAAAATGAATGAAATGAAATGAAATGAAATCGGTTGGCAAAGTTTTGCGGCGTTACGTTTTAGTTTGTTGCCGCGCCGTTCGAACAATTGAATTGTGCGGCAGGACATCCTTGCTCAGCTACGCATTTAACGACTGACGACGCCGCTTTACATTAATCATAATGCTCTACCAGCCAGCCAGCCAGCCAGCCAGCTTTTGACCGGAACAGTTTAATTCAATGAATAAATACTCATACAAGCGTACGACATAAAAAAACCGGGATCGAACAATCGGCGGCGATCAAAAACTGTCATCAATCAAGCAACTCCTTTTGTGGAGAAGCGAAGGCGGCCGCGGCGGCAGCCGATTTGCTTTCATAGTCCCGACGGAAGATAATGGCGGCCATTGTGCCGCATTGTGAGTGAGTCAATTGGCCAGGCGCGTGATTAATGACGGCCATGCCAGGATGACGCGTTGGCCAGCTCGATTGCCGGAATCGCAAGTACCGAATGATGAGGTTGGGCGGAAATTGACCGAATGACTGACAACAATAACGAACTACAATTACAACAAATGCAATCACAATGGGAGCGGATTTGTGATATATTTTCCCCGGTTTTTAGGTTTTTCTTCGATTTTATTGAACTTATAAAAATCCGAAATTGCAAAAATGTTTTTAGCCAAAATTAAAAAAAAAATATATCTACTTAAAAAAAATGTAAGAAAATGTTTTCATGCAATGTTTTTTTTTTTTTTTGTTAAATTGTTAATGATTTTTTTGATAACTGTGCACTGTTTTCTTCTGCCCTCTAATTTTTGCGGGTCAAGGAGTGTGAGAGGGAAAGAAAACAAGAAGAAGAAATTTTTGAAATGTGCAAACCCATCATCATCATCATCAACCTCTTTCAATTCTTTCCTTAGATCCATTCATTCATTCATCCTTGGCCTTTGCCTGACTCTTGAAGTTGGCATTTCAAAGGCCTCTCGCCGTCTCTATCTCTCTCTCTCTCTCTCTCTCTCTCTAGAAGATGATGCTGAATTCCGTTATGAATTAATTAAATTAATTTTAGGAATTTTAGCTTATTCATATTTTTTGCAAAGAATTTTTTAAATTCTCCAACCTTCACCGCGCCCTAGAGCGAATACGCGAATCCTTCTTAAAGGATGCCACCAACCACCAACCACCAACAATTAACGAAGTTTGTCATTTTCAGGAATCCTTTTGATAAGTTTTGTTTATCGTCAGTGTTTATTTTGAGATTCAGCAGTGCTTTGTGTTATTGTTGTTAGTGTCATATTTGGTGTCGTTGTTATTGTTGTTGTTGTTTATGTCGTTCAAAATATTTTTGTCATGTTCGGAATTTCTTAAACTTCAAAGAAAGAATTTTGCAAAAAGCAAGTCTTCAAAGCAAGTTCCAATTCATACAATTCATCTCACATCACATGTAATAATCTCTCTCATGCGATATTTCGGAGGAAATGATCTCCTATGCGTTAATCTTTTTCAGGTAATAATCTCTCTCTCTCTCTCTTGCGATAATATTTCTTAGGTGATAATCCTTCTCAGATGATGATAAACTCTCATGCGCATGCATGATAATCTCTTTCATCCGATCTCATCTTTCTTACCTGACAATCTTTCTGACATGCGTCGATATGCATCGACTTGTTTTGCGTTGACTTCACTTGACAAGCATTGATAAGCGTCGATATATCAACGCATGACGCATGCCAACGCATATGGGCGAATATCAACGCATGCTAACGAATGTCGACGCATGCCAACGCATTCCAAGGAAAAGTTTATTAAAGTTGCTAAAGGAATTTCGAAAAATATCAACGCTTGTGACGAATACCCACGCATATGGACGAATATCAACGCATATGGACGCATGCTAACGAATGTCGACGCTAGTCAACGCATACCAAGGTAAATTAACGCATGCCAACGCATATCGACACCTGTCGATGCGTATCAACGCTTGTTAAGCAACAACACAATTCAACGCATGTCAATTCGTGTCGACGCATACCAACGCATGCCAACGCATCTAATCGGTCACATTGGATTGTGAAATTTACCCATCGCGGATAATCAACCTTGACACTCCAGGAGCCCTTCGATTTCGGAAAGCGGATAACTTCTTCTCGAAGCAGCAGGTAATCGGCATTGCTTCGGCGGCCCCAGTCGCTGCTATAGCAAGTTGCCAAGGATACGCCGGCAACCAGGCAGATTGCTGTTAGAAGAAATTTCATTTTGACCACTATTAGTATCACTTTAAGTAAGTTTTAGAATATCGTCGGTTGCCTCGTAATGCTCTCTCTGAAAGCTATGGACGATTACTGATTATGGAGTTAACGCTGCCAGCTTTTATACCGTACGCTGCTACCAGAGAGATTTCATTGATAGATCGGTGACTCATTTGCAAAAATTGCGAATGTTATTATCTTCTCTGAACAATTGGTAAAATATTACCACAAACCCTTTATCTTATCACAAACTGATTCGTACCGGTTTTGTGATTTTTAATCATTTTTAGTTTGCAGATTTTGTGAATAAAAAGGATTAAAAATTTACGATAATTTCCCAGAATTGGTTGTACACTTTACCAACGAGATTATTTTAATACTTGTTATAATACTTAGCAAGTGGAGTATTTATGATTCATGGTTATTTTTACGACCAGATTAAATATTAAAATATACTTTTAGTCATTAAATAGATTAGATTTTCGTATGAAAAGTAGGACATATCTTTCCGGAAATAACTAAGAATATATGAGCATAAGAATATATATTAAGCCATAAGGTAGATTTGAAATTATTGCAATTATAATATCTTGACTTAATTTCCAGGATCGTGAGAAAGCTCAATTTTTAATAAAGCCTCAAACACGAGACTAAAATTTATTCCTCACGCGTATAATGCCGTTTTACGGATTTTTATTAATTAAAAAAGTGTTAAAATTGTTGATCGAAACGAAAATAACTAAGAGTATATGAGCATAAGAATATATAGCATAAGAATATATATAAAGCCATGAGGTAGGCTTGCAATTATTGCATTATTGCAATTATAGGATCGTGACTTAACTTTCAGGATCGTAAGAAAGCTTAATTTTTAGTAAAGCCTCAAACCCGAGAATAAAATTTATTTAACTGAAGCTGAAGGTCTGTTCATATATCTACAACTTCGTTCAATCCAAATTTCAACTGTTTTTTGGCTTTTTTGATTTATTCGTAATACTTTATGCAGCAATTAAATAAATACATAAAATAATTGACCTCTGATTTATGGAGATACAACGTCAATTCAGCCTTTCGCAATGCCCCGAATTTTTAATTCATTTTATGTGAAATGTTGAATATCATATCGAAAAATTGAATTTGAACTCTTAAAATTTGATTTCGAATTGAAAAACTTTATTTCAATATTATTTAAAATGAAAGTTAAAAAAGTAGGATTCGATAATTACGAGTTTATATACATATAATGAAGTTAGTTAAAGCTACGGTCTTGAGTGGAATTTTTTCGTGGACTTCTACGGAAATTTTTCGTGGAATTTTTGAAAATTTTTGCTTACGTTTTAATACTTTTCAAATCGATTATTTTACAGCAATTAAGACGGCTTGAGTGGAAAAATGCAACATATGATAAGGCACGGCTCGAGAAAAGCGTACTTTAATTAGCTTAAAAATGTACTTTAATTAGTTTTTCTTAAAACACATAAAATTCAAGGCTTTTGTACCCCATTTTTCGCCAAACAGAATAATAAGCTTTGGTGTGATTTCCATCCCATTTTTATCTCTTTGAAACTAAAATGAATTAAACTTAACTGAGGTAAAATTTTCATAATATTGTTTAACTAAAAAAAAGAATATCTTCTCTTGTGGTTTTTAAAAATTCCGTCGGCTGAAGATTTTCCGCTTATATGTACCCTGATTTTTATAAATAAAATTGACACTCTTGCGCATTTGAGGACACTTTATTTTCTTTATTATTTATTTTCCCTTTTTTTTTTTGTTTTTGACAATAAAATTAAAAGAGCTCCCCCGGCAGCTAAATGTTCGCAGGCGTGGCCACGGACGTCTACTTATAGTACATAAAATAATGTAGACGCCCCTAAACTATTCGTTGTTGTTGTTGTTGTTGTTGTTGTTGTCAGGACATGGATGAGAAAAGTTCTCACAAACTCTACTCTTGGAAAATTCACAGCAACAAAAAAACAGTAAAGAAAAAGCTTTTGCTTTTATGCCTTTTCTCACTAAAAAATGCGGAAAATAGAGAGAGCGCGAGAGAGAGAGAGAGAGAGAGAGAGAGAGATAGAGAGATAGTAAGAGAATAAAGAGATACAGAGTGAAGAGAGCAATTTGTATGTGAAAATTTGTGGTCTGTATTTGTTAGAGCACCAAACGGTCGAGAGATTTTCAGTGGATGTATGTATATAGAGCAGTCCTGGAAAAAAGAAAGAGCGAGAGAGAGGGCGTACTGGAAAATAACGATAGTTATGTTGCGCTGCTGCTTTTGTTAATTTTATCTGATGCAGACACTTGAATGGCGGCATGTAGCGGCTCATTGTTGTTGCCATTTTTCGGCTGACGGACTGTCGTTTGTTTTAATTAATGACACACGAACGACTTGTTGTGAATACTAAAAGCGCGAATTTCGTTCCAAAACTAATGCGTTGCGTTGATTTTGCAACATTTAAGACCAAAGAGAGACAATCAGCGGCGAAGCGAAAAAAGTCGGCGAAAAAAAGTTATATTTATTTTTAAAAGCGAGGAAGATAAAAATTTTGAAAAAATTTATCGAGTTGGCGTAGACTGAGATAAATAACTCTTTTATTATTTGTATAATATATACTCGTAATTATAACTTTCTTTCTTCGAGTTGGTTTGTTGTGCTTCAGTGAATTCAATTATTTACTCAGAATGTAATGAAGCTAGCATATAACTATTATATATACTACACCCGCCTTCCCCCTTTTCCGATACATCTTCTTCTGTTATGTCTCTCAAACATAATTACAAAAACAATTCGGTGCACTTTACAAACTTTTGCGTTAAATCCAAAATAAATTGTGCTAAACTTTTAATCCAAAGCGATTATTTTCACATTTGCTGCTGCTGCTGCTGCTGCTTCTTTTCCACAGCAGTTACTTCATTACCTATCTTCCTTCCTCTCCTCACAATAGAGGGGGACCACCCTTCGTTTCTTTTTTTTCTCTTCTTTTGTTTTCGTTTTCGATACGCATCGTCTTCTGACAGTTTCTGCGTGTTGAAAAATGCTCTGTTTGCTGTTGCCAAACTCTAATCGCGGTTAATCTCGCAACAAACGTTTCGCCATTTATTCTCCACTTTAGCTCCGCCGCCCCGCCGCCCCGCCCGCCCGCTAATCCGCTGCTAACTAATGACTTAATTTATCAGCGCTGCGGGGCTTCAGCAAGCGCTGAAAATTAACTCAATTGCTCAATCAAATGTTGTTGGTCTGGCTATTGTTGTTGTTGTTGTTGTTGTTGAGCTTGCTGTCTTTGCTGTTTTTGTATTGTTATATTTTCGTGTTGTTATTTCATTTATTTAACCGTTAACTAACCGATTTACGGTACTTTTAAGCATACATGAAAAATTCCTTCCTTTCAATTCCTTCATGTTCGCCTGCCCGCATTTGTACGATTTCTATGGATGTTTATTGATAAGCTTTCGTTTGCTGCTGCTTCCTCTTCTTCTTCTTCTTCTTCTTCTTCTTAACCTCGATTCGATCATGCTGAAATCTGTAAATGATTGAAGCTTCTTAATACTTGTGGCAATTAATTCGGTTGTAATACAATTTCATCTATAATGACGACAAAAGACAACAACAAAAACAACAGCAGCTGCTGCTGCTGCTTCACCAACCCTCCCCCTCCCCCTCCCCCTCCCCCTCCCCCTACCCTCTCCTTCTCCCTTAAACATTGTTTGGCAACATAAACATGACAGATATTAGCAAATCTGTCTTTGTCATTATCCTTCGATTGTTCTACGCCTTCTGTGTGCCGTCGGGGTGGGTGTGGGTGTGGGTGCGGGTGTGGGTGCGGGTGTGGGTGCGGGTGTGGGTGTGCGTGTGGGTGTGGCATAGTCGCAGTTGTAGTCTCGTAGTCATCGCCGCCGCCAACGCCATCGACGCTTTTGTGCTTGCGTTGCATTCGCCGTATGAATGATGTGACGTTACGGATGGACGATTGCGGATGTTTTGAGAACGGATCAAACGGAAACGCATTCATTGTATGGACCATCGCTGTCCATCGTGGTGTGTGTGTGTGTGTGTGTGTGTGTGTGTGTGTGTGTGCATGAGTGCTGTTTGTGATTAGTTGTGTTGAAACTTCAGGCAATTTGTTGATTTCTATCAATGTTTGCTTGAACGTGTCTGTGTGTGTGTGTGTGTGTGTGCGTCTTGAACATTCATGCATTATGCTGGATCGTGTATGTACGCGTATGTATGTGTGTGTGTGTGTTTGTGTGTGTATATAATTAAGGCATTTATTAGATTATTTGGTGTCTTTGATTGGAAGGAAATTAATGTATAATAACGATGATGTTACTTCGTAATTAAACGAATTTCGAGGAACAACAACAACAACAACAACAACAATACCAACGACAACAACAACAACGACAATAACACAATAACAACAACGACAATAATATGATTTAAGTCAATAAACAACACAGACACAGAAATATTGAGTCGCTGGGAAAAGTCATGACGCATTTTTAATGTTTTAGAAATTGTATTTTTTTATGTAATAAACAAAGATTTCTCAACAATTTACGATGAATTTTTTTTCAATAATCTTCTAGAAATTTCTTGTTGTCATTTAAAAACTGAGAAAGGCACCGATTTATTGACTTTTGCTTTAAGAGTGATAAATAATTACCCCGCAAATACAAATTATAACAGCTCTGATTTCTGTGAAGACCTTACCAGAAAGCCACAGAAAAGTTAAACAGAAAATAAAAATCTTGCGTGAAAAGTTTTAAACAAACAAAACAACCCACCATCAAACACCAAAATAACGGCTTCACAGCTCCCAAAATCAAATACTCAGATTCATGAATACTATACACACATACATACATACATACCTTGCGAAGGACTGTCTGTAGAGGACATCGCCGTTTAAAAGGAATAATATCAACAGCGCTGAAAAGCAGCGACCGCCGCGACGTCCTTTTTCTAGATTAAGCAAAATTGAGCTTCGGCACTTCGGCAGGCGGTGAATATATTTCACGGTAAATATTGTAATTTCCGCATTTTTTTTCGGTCCTATTTACGCGGTTATTCCGGCATTTTTTGAAATCCTGGCAGCGGGCAGATGTCGGCAGTTCTTTTTTGCCTGCGAATGATTGCGGTTAATTGCGACATTACTTACCCTCTGTTGATGCGAACCAAATGAGAAGAAGAAGAAGAAGAAGCGGAAGAGGAAGAGGAAGAGGAAGAGGAGAGCAGAGGAATTAGGAGGGAAAAATAGCAACATCATTGATGATAACGCCTGCGTTTGCTTTTATTAAATGGAAAAAATTGATTTTTAATGGATGGCCTTTATTTTTTTACGCCTATTCGTTTTACACTATGTAGATGGAAATTTTAAGAGGATGAAAATTTCAAATTAAGTAAAAAAAATGATGAAATTAATTATGATGATGGTTTTCTTTCTTTTTTTTTTTGTGTGCTATGATTTCTTTGATTTATTTATGTCTTTACTTATGCAGAGCGATTGCTCGAAAACAAACAACTCTTATTTCTTTTATACCGCTATTTTCCCAATTTTTTTCGCTCTGTTTGGCGAATAAAAGTATCTGATGCGTGCACTGGTGCGGTCTCTGCCTAACCGTACAATTTATATTCATTAATTTCTAATGAATGGCGCGCTATCTTAACCCTTTTTATGCTTTACACACAGAACTCGAGCACCGGATGCAAAGTATATACTTGAGTTAATTTGCAAGAGCTTCCTTTCTAGCCTTCTTGCGAAGTGGCCCGGCCGCCGCACCGCCACCAACGTCACCATCGTCACTTCTAATACCATCACGTCTACTTAGCTCCAGCTGAGGGTAACGAGTACCCTTTTAAACCTTAACAGAAAGTGTAATTATTGCAAGTTGTCGTTGGCGTTGCCGTTGCCCTTGCCCTTGCCCTTGCCCTTGTCCTCTCACGTTACAGCTGCCCCCGGTGGGTCCAGCGCGGGCAGCACTGCAAATTCGGAATGCAAATTAATTGGCAGAAGCCAGTTAATCCCTTTTATGGTGTGGCGTGAAATTAACTGTCAGAAAGGCCTTGAGTTTGGTATATTGCCAGAGAGCAGGTAGCCGGTCACTCCGTTAAGGCCGTTCTTCTAATTGCAAAACTTTAGTAGAGTCATAAAAACATTGCATCCGGCGAATGAAAAAGAACGCTTCAAGCGTTGCGAAGCGTAAGAAAATATTTGCCATTGGCCAAGACGTACATAAATTCAATTGATAATAATAATTCGCCCGGGTCCGCTCTCTTCACCACCTTCCGACTGCCGATATTATAGCCTCTTTTACTTTAGTTTATTAAAAGCATAATTCAATTTTATTGCTGCCATCGCATCGACTTTAATCATTTCTAATATCCGCCAAAAGAACGCACCGTTGAGCGCTATCGCACTGCACAACGCAACGCGTCCCATAAATACTAATTTCGCCGGCAATAAAAAGAAGCTACTATAACAACAACAACCAAACAACAACGGCCAACAACATTATTTCGCGCACATTATTTTTCAGCATTGAACATGATTTTCTGATAAAAACAAGACATTTCAATGTTTGCAAAATGTTATTATGAATGATGGTGGGTTGCCTTGAAAGGCACCTTGAAAGGTGTCGGTGTCGGCAGAAGGGAGGTGCAAATGATAAGCCTCTTCTTACATGGTGCCAACATCTGCACAAGTCAGTCTATCAATTGAAGTTGCTCTTTGCGAAATAAATGGCATGGCGGCGGCCTCCTCCACTACCAGCACCATGACGACGATGATGACGATGATGATGACGATGATGACGACGACGTTGTCAATAATTACCAGCGGGAAGTGCTTCTGTAATGCCTGCAGGCAGCTGCTTTGTTAGCACTAAGTAAGTAAAGCGCCTCATAAATTTTCTTAATGGTTTTACGTGTTACGGCGGCGTTGCTCTACAACGCGGCGGCGTTTGCAAAACAATAAAAATTCGCACTTCTTGAGTGCGACGCCTTGAAGGTTACTGAAGCTGGTGAAGGCGAAAGGAAGGAAAGAAGAAGGGAAGGTTTTTGAATTGAACTTCCAAACGCCGCAGCGTCCCGAATAGATTAAACAACGCGTACACTTAACTTGACGCACTTCTTTGCTGCGTTTCGAATGTAAAGTTATTTGTTACATATACGAGTTGTTGTTGTTGTTGCTTTGTTGTTGTAGTATCAAGCAGTTACTTGTACGGTTTTTCCCCTTCTACGCATTTATTGTAGTTTATGATGGATGATGAAGGCTGATAGTGTTAGAATATTTGTACGACGCTGTGACAATAATCCATGTTATTGTCGTATTATTTCACACTCTCTCGCTGATCTATTGTCAGTAGGCCGGTCGCCGTCTGCCGGCCGGTCGTATTTTGTCACCAGGTGCCTTTAATAATACGACTTGCCAACAAATTGGCATTCCTCGCGCTCATAAATTAATATTTTCTGTTTAATTGCAGTGTCCAATTAGCAGACGCGTTGCCGCTTATGACCGTTGATGCAGCAGCTAACTAATAATAATTAGTTGTTATTTATGACTTGAACGACGTGAACCCTTTTCTTAGGTGAACGCCCTTCGCTTGAAGCAATGCGCGCGTTATTCGCGCTTGTCATGGCGTTAAAAGAGGGTCGTGGTGGAGGTGGTGGTTGTGAGGGGGGAGGGGGTGGGGGTAAAGAAGGCTAAATTCTTATCAAAGGCAGGCAGCATTCGAATGCGGTGCAGAAAGACAGATGCCAGAAAGTTCAAGATTTATTTTTATTATTATAAATTCTTTAATCTTCTAATATCAGGTTATCAAAATGGGTCCTCAAATAATTACAGCATCCCAAAAACCATTTCTTATTAAGGAACATAAAAAGAAATCGTAGTTAAAAAGTAATTCGTAGTTAATAATTAATTACGGTACCAAAGTAGTACTAAAGTAATTCGTAGTTAAAAAGTAATTCGCAGTTTAAAAGTAATTCGCAGTTTAAAAGTAATTCGCAGTTTAAAATTAATTCGTAGTTAAAAAGTAATTCGTAGTTAAAAAGTAATTCGTAGCTTAAGAGTAATCCGTGGTTAAAAAGTAATGTGTAAAAAGCACAATTTCGACACAAATAATATAGATCGGCAGGATTTTTATTGTAGAAATTGTTGAAAACTTCCTCCAGGAGTTTCATGAATGATGCATTTATTATATATAAATGTATATATTAAATTTTTAAGGGGCGAAAACCTCATTGAATGTTAACATTTCACGAATCATTAAGAATGACTTTTTTTTTAAAAAGTATGCAAAAGAGACCTAAATGAGGTCGTTATCAAAAGATAAGAATAACCTCTCATTTTTATACGAAATGAATATTCAAAGTCTCGAAGGCGATGTCAACGCACCTCAGCAACCGACGCCTTCAAGCGACGATACTCGTAACATCTCGACCTTTGCGACCATTCAAATGCGTCGAAAAAAGCAGAAAGCGACGAATATCGACACTCAACGACACTCAACAAAGAACAAACAACCAACCGAGACATTTAAACAGGTCCCGGAAGAGACCTGCTGCGAGTACCTTCACATTTCACATTTCGTTTAACGATGAATGTAATGAGTTTTGTTAATATCCTGCCGAGATGTCCTGTTACATTACATTCATATTATTATTTTATTAAAATTGTAGTGTGAAATGAAATAAAAGTAAAACAAGCAACACTCTTTGGGTAAAGAGGACGACGATGTTGGGAGCTGTTGGAAGCTGAAAAGGATGATGACGAGGATTGACCATAAAAGTACCAAAGTTACAAAAGTTATGATACGAGTATAAGCAACGTTCTTCATAGCTTGACGCTGACATTCGCAATTGTTTTGCAAACCGTTTGCTCCCTCGCTCCCTCCGTCCCTCTTTTTCGCCCTTTTCGCCTACGAAACAGCGATAAAAAGGGTTCGTTCTATCAACCGTTATTTTCACACTTACTATATGTATCGTACTCTGCCGCCGCCGCCGCCGCCGCCGCCGCGAACACTTGATCTCGCCTATGAATTCACATTTTGTTGGCATTGTTGAAGATATGAATGGTACTTACCCATTCGCCCACATACTCGTGCATACACACACATGCACATGCCAGCATACATGTAAGCATAACAGCATAATTACCAACGGGCCGGGCACATGCAGTCGTCAGTCTGAAGTCTGAAGTCTGAAGTCTTCTTCACGCAGGTTTGTTTAATTGTAAGTAATGTAATTTAAATGAAATACTTTTGGCAAACCCTTAAAAAGTGGTAATTAAGACTACACAACCATCCATGCGTTAAAGCCAAAAGCCAAACGTCAGTAATGTGGCCTGAAGAGAGTAAGACTGACTGACGGCAAGAGACGGAAGGGCACATGCACACATAAAAGTGCTAAAAAAGATTGTAGCGTGCGAGCGAAAGCTTTTGATTGTTGTTATATTTGGATAATTTTAATGTTTTTCATGAGATTTTATGGTCGAAAGGACAAATTAAGCGGCTTTTTGAGAAGGTGTCAGAACGCCAATGAACGTCTTGTGGTATAAAGGGAGAAGGGTGAAGGGAGGTTATGCAAATCCACAGAGAATTTCAAGCAGGTACGCCGAGAATACAACTACCGACATGCGAGTATAATTAAAATAATTACGAACGAGATTGAGGAGACGAGACTTTTGTGGAAAAAGGGACACACAAAGTGGAGTGTAAAGTAAAGTAACTCGGAGATGCAGTCGAATATTTACTTAGATCTCTTCGTTGGCATCAAAAAATACGACGTGTATTATTTAATATTTATAATGATGCAAAATTTCGTTATCAGAGTTGAAAACTAACTCAAAAGAAACTTGTCTTTAGAAAGCGGTATTAGCTTTTGTGAAATAAAAATAAGTAAGAGACAGAAAAAAGGGAGGAAGGACGGATGCATGGACGGTGAGAAGGGTGGAGGAAAGAATAGAAGCAACAATAAAGCCAGCAAAGTTCAAAATTCATGGTTTCGCAGTAATTGTTTATTTTTAAAGCCTTATTTTTTTACAATAAATTGTTTTTTTTTAAATATAAAGATCATATACAGATATCGTAGTTAAAAAGTAATTCGTAGTTAAAAAGAAATTCGTAGTTAAAAAGTAATTCGTGGTTAAAAAGTTATTCGTAGTTAAAAAGTAATTCGTAGTTAAAAAGTAATTCGTAGGTAAAAAGTTATTCGTAGTTAAAAAGTAATTCGTAGTTAAAAAGTAATTCGTAGTTAAAAAGTAATTCGTAGTTAAAAAGTAATTCGTAGTTAAAAAGTAATTCGTAGTTAAAAAGTAATTCGTAGTTAAAAAGTAATTCGTAGTTAAAAAGTAATTCGTAGTTAAAAAGTAATTCGTAGTTAAAAAGTAATTCTAAGTTAAAATGTAATTCGTAGTTAAAAAGTAATTCGTAGTTAAAAAGTAATTCGTAGTTAAAAAGTAATTCGTAGTTAAAAAGTAATTCGTAGTTAAAAAGTAATTCGAAGTTAAAAAGTAATCGTTTAAAACTTTCTCCAGGAGCTTCATAATTGATGTATTTATTATATACAATATAAATGTAGGTACATATATATTAAATTTTTTTAAGGGGCGAAAACCTCATTGAATGTTAACATTTCACGAATCTTAATGATTCGTTGATGAGTTTTTTTTTTAAATATGCAAAAGACCTAAATGAGGTCGTTACACATAAAAGAAAACCTCTACTGCTTCAGTGTCTGGCAAATTGTGACCAAATAATAACTAGCCCTAAAGTATAAAACCTTCAAAACAGACGCATTATCTTGGCCAACGTTTGCTAACATTAATCATAACTATTCGAGTAACCATTTAATTTAATCTACCCTTCGTGCCAGTGACAGCTGATATCATCATTTAAGAGGCTGCGCCATGCAGGCAGGCAGGCCCTATCATGCATGCATGACAAACATCCATGACATATGAATCGTTAAAGAAATGAAAAACGTTTTGATTTCTAAAGAAAAGAAACAATCGCACACGCATTGCTCCCCGGGCGTCAGAAGTAGGACGGACGGTTGGTTGGAATGGTACAGAGAAACTTTCCCGAAACGTGTTTAAAATATGATAAAGAAACGTTACGGAAGAATCGTTGCGGTTTCGTTGGCCGGCAGCACCCGAACATCTAGCGAATCCTGTTGAAAATTCTAATGTAGTCACATTTGCAATCATATGAAGCACGTTCGGATGCGTGAAGAATGTACGCGAAACCGCAGGAACAGTCTACAAGTTTTTCTATTTTCCACAAAAAATGCCATGATTCGTGGCTGGGAATCCCTTTGATTGTGGGCGGGGGGAAGGGTGGGGGGGGGGGGGGGGGGGTATGCAAAGGATCTCAGCTCAGCTCAGCAACTGTATGTAGTTTAGAAAGTCGTGTAGAAATTTGATTTATGTTGGTGGAGCGTGTGCGTGTGCCCGGGTGGAATCGACGATCGACGATGGACCCTTCTTCTCTCCTCGTCGCTGGGATGAAATATTTTTTTAAATACAACTAAAAAGAAATACAGCAAAAAAGAAAAGAAACAATATTAAAAAAAGTCCTCTTCTAGTTTTAATAGAAAAAGAAAATTAAATAAAATTTATGGAGGAAATGATAAGCAAACTGATGTGAGGACTGCTTTGTGCAGAGAAGACCGGATGTGTCCAAAGGATTCCAAATGTCTATTTCTACAAGTAGTTTCCGGTTTGGTTTGAGTAACTCAAGTTATTTATTGTAGTTGTAGTCCGAGATAGGAAGACGATTTTTGACAAGCAACAAACTAAACGGCCAAGATGAGGGCCAAAATTCGGATGATGCTATTTCGGTTCTTTCAAAAGTGGACCAGTGGAAACGGAAGTTCGGTATTAGCTCAAAAGCGGAAGCTGCTTTTGATAATAATAGAGAGGAATGGTCGCCGACGCCGCCGCAAGGCTTACTTTTATTTTATAGACATAAGAAGACTCTTCTGTTTCCTTCTCCCTTTTGCGAGGCATGATTTAGTTATTACAAAATTTTAAACTGTCGTCTCGTGACTCACAACCCATTTGGTCGGTCACCGGCCACTAACTGAATTTGGTCTGTTTTGTCTCTTTCTTTTAATTCAAAGGGAAATGATAAAAAAGAGCTTCAAGATATTTTGTTACTGTTGTTATTTATTTTCTAATCTCTTTTATATAATATTTCCGGCGGAAGTTTAAACGGCTCACATTGTTGTCGCTATTGTTATTGTTGTTGTTACACTCGCCTGAACATAACTTTTTGACATTGTGTAATCCTGAAGAGCGTTTGCAGCTGGGCCGAAATAACCAAAAAAAAAAGTTGCCATAAATTCATTTTTGAGTTGCAGAAATATATGGCCCAACAACAACAACAACAACAGTAGTACTCTCCTGATCTTTCTACCAAAATAGTAGAAAAACAAAATGAAAATGAATCCATAGCAAGCAACTGGTCTGCAATTTATCGGTGTGCACGGCACGGCACTTCACGGCATGTGTACCGAATGGTCAGCAGACAGACCATTTGACAAATTTCGGACCTGACAACGGCACTGACACCGACACCGACACCGTCGCCGACACCGACGCCGAGGCTTAAAAGCGAGAAGGGATTAATTGAATTGTATAATTAAATGGCAGAATGTTGGCAACACTTGCTGCACGGGCGGTGCCATGGCGGTGCGAGCATGTTGCAGCAGAAAACAGCATAAACAACATGTTGTCGTGCTGTTGTTGTTGTTGATATGCCGCAATGGCTAATTTGCTTATCACTCTCTTAAATACAAACACGCACACACCCACACACACACTGACCAAAAGCCCTCAACCTCAGACTCACCCAGAAGATGACCTCTTCTCTCGCATTTTCCCAGCTCTCGAAGATGAATACAAATATCTCTTTATACGATGCGAGTATATGTATGTGTGTATATTTTAGAGATGATGTGCCAAAAGGGGTACACACACATACGTACATACATCATACTGGCTGGCTCTTGTTGTTATTTGTTGTTTGTGCCGAGCGCATCCAACGCCAAAGGAAGAGAAGAGTGAGCTTGAGAGAGAAGCTGTCACAAGCATTTGTCATAATTTAATAACGTCGCATTAATAATAAAGGGATCATTTAAGTCATTAGCTACAAGTGCGTAAGTGCGTGTGTATGTGTCGGTGTCGGTGTGAGGGGATGTTCAGTATTAGTCCGCAAAAGGATATCAGTGCAAACACCTGTGGCGCAAGGATGTCACAAACAGGCGCTTGGTATTAATTATGCTGACCCAACATCGCATTCTCGGCCACTATCTCTGCTCTGCTCAAGTTCCTTTTCTAAGAAATGGAAGAAACGGAAACGAGGGGGCGAATAGTTAAACGAAACTATAAAAGTTATGTCCGGCAACGAAGCCTCCGGCAAAGCCAAAGTTGAGCCTTGTCTGATTTTGAAGACTTGAATGATTGTGTTTAATTGCTTTTGTCAGTGAGTTCGATTCCAGCATTGATTTGCTTTTTACTGATTATATCTTTTTTAATTGTTCAACGAAACCGACCCACTCCAACCCACCCGCCCATCTTAATCATGTCGCCTTAGGCTTTTTTCGAATATGCCATGCCATTGTCTCTTACGAATTGATGTAGAGGCGCCTGGAGTTCTCTCCAAACGCGAACAGCAAGTAATTAGATTTTTATCGCTCCCTGGAGTGACATTATGCGGCATTTGAAATTCAACCAAGCCTGCCTTCTGCCTGATCCCGGCTGGCGTCGTCGATATTGCAAGACAAGAAACGCGACAGACAGTAAATGACATCCAATCGAGTTTGTTTTTCTTTCCTTCATTAATTCGAGCATCTTTCGAAGATTTATAAAGATTATTTTCCTGCGCGAGTTAACCCTTTTGGCGGGGAGGGCGGGAGTATCTCAAAATACAAGTACTTGTACAATCAAAGCTACCGACCCTCTTTTGAAGTGTCGTCGTTAAAGCGGAAGTGTGAGGAGGGGACAAGAACGAATGCAAATTATTCGAATCGCTGTCAGAATTAATTGCATTAACTTAATGTGGATTTCTGAGATTTTAATTCGTAAACAGTAGCTACTACTTCTTGTAAGTCGAAATGAAATGTAAAATCTCTCAGGCGGAGAGAAATGCAAGCTGGAAGAGAGGATACCATTTATTTATACGATCAATTTTCATAAGTTCATTACTATGGAATATATGTACATATAAGAGAACATGTATGGAAGAGAACTTTTATGGGCCGTTGATTGTAGGCCGAATCTTTGAAATTTCCATAAAATGATTAACAAGATCCACACAACGATTTTACTCTTAGTTCGGTCATTCCGATGTTGGATAATTTGGTAATTTGCATGTCAACAAACACACTCAGACACACCCACACACAAGTCATGCCTAAAGGTACAGAAATGTCAAGTAGGAGTCACCATGTTCGTTGCATGTAAGAGAGGCGTCAAGAACAACTTCTTCAACACACACGAAGATGAAGAAGCAGCATGTATGTATGTTGTTGTTGTTGTTCTGTGTCCTAATCTTTATTTTAGGAGCGTTGGAAGGTGAGCAAGAGAGTAAGAGAATTGTCTTGGTTATTTGAAACGACTCCTTCTGAATCTGAATTCTGTCAGTTCCGGCATTTTCGTGTTAAATCATTCAACCAGTGTTGCTTGACTTGAGTTGAGTTAAGTCGGCCCAGAAGTGTCTCTGCGTGTGATAGAATTTATAGCCATGTAATTGACTCGAAAATCTGACAAATGGGCGTTTGTCAAGTTAACTCCTTAATAAAATGTTCATTAACACAAGTGTCATTCGGTGTGGCATCATCGTATGTAGGCACGAGTATACACGAGTATTTGTGTCTGTAATATTCTCAATTGTATGTAAATTCAGGCGTTGTGGACCTGAAGAAAAAGTCTACCATAGAAGAAAAAGTTAGCGGAGAAAAAGAAATGGGAGTGTATAATATTCGACGAATATTCGACGAATGGAATGGATCAAGTTATCGAGACTGCAGGAAAATTTTATTTTTATTAAAATAAATTTATTTTATTGATTTTGTTTTTCAGTTTTTGTCGAAAAAAAGAAGCTAATGTAGTTTTTGCTTTTGATTTTTTACGTCAAATTCTTTTGTTCAATTTAGTTTGGACACAAACCGGTTTCGCCGATTTGCCCCAACTTCAGTGTATTTTTTCGTTCGGCATGTTTAAATCTTATTTAAAACTTTTTTACTTTAATTACAAAATGGTAGTTTTTCCAATAGTTTTTCTGCTATTTATTTATTTCTCTCAACGTTTACAATTTTATGTAGTCTTCGGCATTTTCTTTTTCCTTTTCCTTTTCCTTTTTCTAATTCTAATTGCAATTTATTTCCATTCGTTGTGTCTCTAAAACTTAAAAGTCTTTTTATACACATGAGACAAAGATCCGATGGCTCTCTGTGTACCTACTACGCACACAAATAGAAAATACTATATTGTAATATATATTTTATGTGAGCTCTCAGTCATTGCCTCGAAAAGCTCCTCCTAAAAAGCTTAGTTTATACTCGTACATACTCGCACTCTCGCGTATACAATACAGCATCAAGTTACACTAACAATTTGCCTTGTGGGCGTTGCTCTGCGTAGCAAAATGAAGCTCCGCCCAGTTTGCTGACGCCACACAGTCTTCTTGTAGGGTATACGCGAGTATATAAAAGAACCTACGTAGAGAAGGATTATTAACGTATATACATACATACATAAAGCGTCATAGAGACGAGAGACTAGAATATTTCGTGATGTGGGTGAGAGGTTTGTGTATTTGTGTAGATTTATTATTAGATAATTTTTATACAATTTATTATCGCCCACAATTTATTACTCATTTCTTTTAATCTTTTTTCGAATTTAAGCAATCGTTCGTTTGGCTTAGAACGCGCTTAATTTAATATCATTCAGAGAGACTCAGACGAAAACTTCTTAATAATGCATTAAAATTCGAGAAGTTCTTACATGTTTTGCGAGATTGCGAGACTAACGCTGTATGTAACAAAATAAACTGTAAACAAAAATAACTTAATCAACAACACAATCATTCACAATAAGAGAAAACAAAGCGAAGACAAAGCGAATCCACAAAACGTGGATTTTTTATGGACTGAACAATAGCAGAGCGGTTAACCTGACAATAGAGCGTAGGTATATTTTTCGGGAGCGGCGTGGTACGTTTAAGTGAAGGGGTAGAGGACAAGACTCCGCTTAGAAGAGCGGAGCTATAATGATATTGTTCGTGTTCAGAAGACGGCGGCCGACAGACCGTCATCGAAAGAGCGAGGCGAGGGCGTTTAAATGAAAATTCTTAAATGCGCCAACAAATAAACCTGAAAGAAAGCAAGGCCACAATCGTTTGGAATTCACTTCGTTACTCGCGAAAAAGCTACACGCTTTAGAAATCCGGGAAAAACTCTTTCAGTCTTTTAATTTGTATGCTCATCGTAAATGAAAGAGATGATGATGATGATGTCGAGTGGGCCACAGTGGTTGTAAGTATTAAGACATTTTTAATTGAAGCAGATTTTTGAAAACATTTCAACACTTTTTCCTTTTTCCTTTTTATTTATTTTTATTGAGATCGTGTCAAGAAACGTCCTTTATCATCTCAAAAATGTCTTTTATCGTGCATTTCTTGACAATATCTTAATAGAAATGTACGATAAAAGACATTTTCTGACACGATCTTTTCATTTCTTTGATTTCGTTTCATTCTGATTCGTTTCATACTGATTCGTTTCGTTTGATCTCTTTACGAATTGATAACATTCGTTCGAGGCACAAACGGAGATCAAAAGAATGTAACGTTTTCTACCAAATATAATTTTTTATACAATTTTAAATCATTTTATAGAACATGCATTGCTTGTTTTTATAAAATCGGAGCATTTTGACGTGATGCAAAGGATTTTAGTAGAATATGCCTTAATTTAAAAACGTTTTTAAACCTTAAAAAAGGGATTACTATTATCATGGCCAATTAATGTAGACTGATAAATAACCCCGAATTCAGGATAACTATTATTTTTGGAGAGAAATCAACTTTTTTTCACTTGAGCAAGTTGAAGACAAGTCTGATTGATCGTTTAGAAAGGCCGGGCTGCCGTTTAAGACCGTTCCGTGTGTTGACAGATCAAAAAGAGATAAAGAAAGTTCATTTGTATCGCAAAAGTGGTTCGAGGATAAGCTAAGACATTTAGCAATAGCTCCATTTAACAATATTCATATAAATTTTTCGAATTTCAATTGAATCAAAAATTTCTTCTTAAATAATGATACCCAAAAAATGGTTCTTATTCCATTGTACGAAATGGAATAAAAAGCCGAAACTTAGTTTTCGACTTAATTTACGCGATTGAATTAACGTAATCATTTCCGTAATTTCTACACCCACCTTACTCTCTCTCTCTCTCACTCTCCCTCTCTCTTTCTCACAGCACAACGAAATGCTTCAAAACTTCTCTACGCGTCTTGCTTTCTTCCTTCGCCATCTTCACGCTCTGATCGGCCTTCCTTCCATCCTTTCTTACTTCTTTCCTACGGCTTTCACCCTTACCCTGTTCTTTTCACCCACTTGCTCTACAACAACAACAACTTGCTCTTCATTATTTTCTTTTCGTCCTTTGTCTTTGCGCCACACACAAACAAATGAGAGGTTAAACAAATGTTTTAATGATTGTTATTTTTCGTCTTCTCCGTTTCGCCGTTTCCACGATTTCACCACAACAACAACAACAGCAACAACAACAAAACGTCTTCTAAGTATTTCAAGTGTTTGTGTTTTGTGTGGAAAAATGTGAGAAAGACTTTATTGCTGGCTACAACAACAACAACAACAACAACAACAACAACAACAACAACCATTGCCGCAAGAAGAAAAGAAACAAAAGCTCAAAAAAAAAAAAAAAATAAAACAAAAAAAATCGCAAAAAACTAAACGGAATGAAGTTAATAAAGTAATTTTTATTTCTCTTTTGTTTTATGAAGTTGCTGCATCCGTTTCACTCTCTCCACTTCATCCACTCTATCCGCTAATACTTATACGGATGGTCTAACATTTGATGGTTTTAACAAAGTTTTGAACACTAAAGCTGCCCGCACTCAGAACGCGTTGCCGGAACTCGGAAAAAAAGCCGCAAACTCATTTTATTTAATTTTTTCTTTCGAAATAATTGAACTTCTCTTATCGTATTTTAGGCTTAGGCTCCAATTCCTTTTTTGCAAAAAAACATCGCTACTAATAGTCCCCGAATTGCCAATTTGCCATCGGCCCAATTGCCCTCAACCAAACCGAACCAAGCCAAACCAAACCAACAGGAAGGACTTTAAGGCTTTGCTGGTGGTACTCAGCAATAACGACACGACGACGGACGCAAAGGCGTGAGAATCTTACTACACGATCTGACATAATTCATGTAATGTGCCACACCAGCGCCAGCGTGGCTTAAATAAGCGTCTAAAATGTCATTATTTGCTCTTGTCCTCGGGCTCTTACAGCGACTTGCCTCCTCCCAAAGCCAACATTTCGTACTTCATTCATCCCTTCATCCCTGCCTTTTCTCCAGCCTTCGCTGCGTTTCGTTGCTTTGGTTTGGTTTGGTTTGGTTTGGCGTGGAACCTCTTTAGCTATTATAGACTTTTATGATTTTGTTGTTGTTTTCATTTATTTAAAAGATATTCTTAAATCTGCGTAACAACATTAACAAGAGCATAAAAAAATCTGTAAGTTAGAGAAATATCCGGCGGGGACAAAAAATCCCAAAAATATTCAAATGAAGTCGCGATAAGCTGCTTTAAATCTGTGAAAAAGTGAGGCTGCTGAATGAAGCGTCCCGCGTCCCGCGTCCCTTGTCCCTCTCCCACCCCTCCTGCCGCTCTCAAGGAAGAACACAAAAATAATGGGGTGTGATTTGTTCAGTTCTTGGCTTGTCCTTGCCTTGTGTCGTAGGACGTCGCAACCGTAATAAAGCAGGCAGTTAGGACGGACTAACCAGGACGAAACTACGTAAGAAAGGATCCAGTGGGCCTGCCACAACAGCAAGAAGCAGAGGAAGAAGCAAGCAAAAGAAGCTGCCGCGAAGGGCTGGCGGCAAGCAACAGTGCCAGCCATTATCGTCTTTTGTGCGGCTGACTTTCTTAGCAAAGTGCGCGTAAGTGGCAACGAATACGCTCCTAAGCCGTCAACTGCTCTTTTTACAATCTGTGAATCCTTGTTGATCACTCAAAGTGGCTCGCGATTTTTTATTTCCTTCGCGGCAACTCGAGCAGAGTATTTAAAGGATTTGCAGCTACAGAGCGGTCGGGAAGGGGCAGTTTTGTCATGCTGCTGCTGCCATCATTCGTTTGTTATTTGGAGAATTTTGTCAATTAGTTTGTCTTGCGCTTGGCCTGGCTTCAATTCCGTGCGGGAGAATTTTTCTTAATTTCTAAAAGTTTATCCATAAAATGTAATTATTATGAGAAGATTGAGCAGAGCGAGAAAATTCATGCCTTTTTGGATCAACTCAAAGCAGAAGAAAATACGTAGCAATGAATGAATGAAGAGAAAGAGTTGATAACTTAGAAAAAATAAAAAAAAAAGTCGTAGACATTTTTTTAAAATAAAGACTATGATAATATAGCTGCTAGATTATTTAACATTTATTATTTATTTCGTTTTTTTACAATATTGTTTAGAATTTATTTATTTATTATTTCTAGATTAGAGAATTTTCTAATTCTATGTAGAAAATTTTTTAAAAATTTTAAAATTGATTTCTAATTCTTAAGAAATATTTAGAATTTAGCTTATTTATAATTTATTTTTTTTTTAATGGCAAAGAAAAAAAGGCTAAGAAATATTTCTGATAGTGCTGATAAATTCATATTAAAATAATATTTATTTAAAAAAAAATTTCTACCACTCTTCTAGATTCTAGATTGTTTAGAATTTATTATTTATTTATTTTTTTTACAATACTATTAACAATTTATTTATTTATTTATTATTTCTAGATTAGAGAATTTTGTATGTAGAAGATTTTTTTTAATTTATCAACTTTTTTTTAATTTATTTTTTTTTTTTTGGTAGCAAAAAAAGGCTAAGAAATCTTCAGCCATTTTCAGAAATTTTCTTCAAATTTTTGCTAAAGATTTTATCAAAAGAGTTAAATGATTTTCAGATTTGTAAATCATCATGATATGCAATGAAAATCATGATATCCATTGTCAAACAGGACATTATAATTTTCTTCTTCTTCTTGCATTACGGTCCGTCCCTCTTTCTCTAAGATGATCCTGGTCGAAGGGACTCCAGCCGGGAGTAGTCCTTTCATTTCTAAATACAATACAATGATAGCAGCTGCATCCTTACCTACTGAATCCTTGTCCTTAAATCAAGGCTAATGAAGTGCAAAAATCCCATAAAAACAAATTCAGCTCAGCTCCTTTTATCCGTTACGAGATGCTCGTTCGTAATAACTCGTAAACGTTTGGCACTGCCTGCCATCGCTCGCTCAGTCGAGACCATTTAGTGTGTCTGCACAAAATCAATCCTTCGCTGTGTGCGAGTGTGTGTTGTCGATAGTCTTTTCTTTGTACGTATGCGTTACACTACGTTCTTATTTATCTGCCCATTTGGATCATCCTTGAGGGCCTCCTGGCGTGCCGCCGCAAATGTGCAAAATATGATCGATAAATTTTCCATTAAAGTTATTTTTAAATGCCACAAAAACAAGTAACAACAACAACCAGCAACAACGATAACAGCGACAACAACAACAATCAACGATAACAACAAACAACCAACAACAACAACAACAACAATAACAATAACCAAGGAAGCCAGAATAATGTAGTCGTTACGTTATGCTGATAAAGTTATAAACTCATGCTGGAGCCATTAGGGCCCGCGAGAAGGGGGCGCGCGGAACGTAGTGCAGAGTCACAAGAATGTGCTGCTGTTGCTGCCGCTGTTGCCAACGCATCTACATACATACATACTATCTATGGAAAAGTGGTGGCAGTGGAGAAAGAGGCTGATAACGAGGGCAGCCTGGTGCCGCAGAATGTGTGCAAATTTATTTACCGCTGTCAGTTTGGAAGCCCTGCTTGCAGTGTTCGCCTATCGAGACCGGCGTATCTCAACGTGTGCTCTGATGAGTTATTATGTTGGCTCCTGGTACCTGGAAATATGCTCCGGGACAATTATAGACACACTTTCAGTTACGCTTTAAAGTAAATAAGTTGTAGCACAAGAAGTGCCTGCCTTCCATGCTTTTTTGCTTTGAGGTTGGTAGATCTTTACACGTATTCGTCCGTACACACACACACTTTACGTATGCACGTGTGTACATATATGTACATATGATGGTTTTGATGAAAAAGGATATACCGGCGCTCTGCTGTATGGCGATGGGCGAAATTCCTTTGCTACCGCAGCCATTATCTGATTGAGTGTGAACTTGTCTAAACGTTGAAAAACACCCAGTTGAGGAAGAAGAAGAAGATGTACGGATAATCGAAATCGGAAATCCTGTGGGCATCCAAGCTGAGAGAGACAAACACACACACACACACCAATAGAAAATAAACAAAACATATCCCTAATGGCACAAGGATATTATGTTTCAGCAGGTTCGTGTTGTTGTTGTTGTTGTTGTTGTTGCTACACATGCTTTTGCGGTGGCAGTTTCATCGGTTTTGTTGGTTATTGAATTAGCCCAATAAACCAGAAAAACAACACAAAAAGGCACAGCGGGAGAGTGAAGGCAGTGAGGAGAGAGAGAGAGAGAGCGAGTACGTCGACGACGACTTGTTTGTGTGAGAATGTGTCAGTTGTTGGGCTAGTGTGAAAACTGATTTTGTCACTGTCGTCACAACGCGGCAATGAACTGAGAGCGATTTGCTTTTCAACCATTTAATCAATACAACAACAAAAACAACAATAATCACACATTGCTATTCACACATCATATGTATGTACATACATATATCGATAAAATGATGATCAAAGAAATGAGCATGAAAAAATCTCTCTCTTCTGGTTTGAATAAACTGAGTTGGGTCGAATGGTGAATAATGCTGCCTCTTGCTCATTACGAGAGCAACAGAATTCTCATTTCTGTGCATCAATACCTTCTCTCGGCGTTCAACCAACCGTACATGCCAAGCCTCTTCTCTTCTTTTAAACGATATTAATTATGGAAAGCATTTTTAAATAAGAGCAGAAGATTTTTGAGCAGAAGACCAGGGCCGGCCGCATCGTAAATCAACGTTATTTTATATCTCAATGAGAAGCAACAGGAAGGAAGACGCTTCCTTTGTGTGAGGCCACTTCATTACTTGCTGCAATATTAAACGCGATGGATGTAATTCGGAATGTGTTTTTTTTTTTCATCCTGCTTAATCCTGCATAATTTATTGGTTGTAAAAAGGGCGTAAAAGGACGACGGAAAAGGCCAACGTTTTTCTTTTCCTTTTTTTTTCGTTTCGACGAAAGAACACAAATTCAACAGGTTTCTTCTTAAGAGAGAGACAGAGTTTAGTGAAAAGAAAATAAAAAGACGTTTATGGAAATCAGCAAGAAATGAAAATGGAATGAATTCTAAACTCTAAAGGTACTCAGAGAAGGTACCTCGACTCTCGACTGAGTTTGACCCACAAAAGTAGAGCATACTTTTTTTTTTCCTTCAACATCGTATGTCCTCGCAATTTTCAAAGCGGAAATAATTTTTATTTTGCCAGACAATTTGTTATTTCCGTTTCTTCAACTCGCAGAGTAAATATTTCCGGATTTGCCCGGCATTTTTTCAAGGCCAGCTCGGCTCACTAACGTTTCTCCCTTCCAAACGCACTTTAAAACTGTTCCTGCTGCATGTTTTCCAAGAGTTTTTTAGGTTAGAGTGAAGTCGACTAAGGTTCAAAGACTCTCTGAGCTTCATTCGGCGCGTCGGAACCGGAAATTGCAATAAATGCTGTTTGTGGGGAAATTAAAAATGCAAAAATATGTGAAAAAATATGTGAATGCCTGATTGCTGACATTATGGCGCGCGACATCTGTAATCGCTCACAGACAGACAGAGAGAGTTCTGTTCGAATAAGAGACACTTGCTCTGATAGTCTGAGATTAAAGCGAAATGTCAATAAAGTAAAACTTTTGGCATTACACCTACATTGTTTTTGTTTTAAAAATCATCTCTTTTAGCCAACCAATAACCAGGTACACCATGGCACCGTCAGATGTTCGCTAAAAAATCGAAATCATATCATCCTCCTCTTCTGGCTATTGTCCTCGGCCATCACCATCACCGCTATTGAGCGACATTCATTGGAAGCGACAATATACGGTCATAAATACATTGACCAAATATCCGTTTAATGGCCTCACACAGCGCCCGATAACGCTGTTTCCTGCCCAACGGCCGGACAGAAGTTCATATTTTATTGCTCTGGCATCAGAAATCGACAACATTTGCATGGCGCGTACAGCGCGCGAAGGCCTGGCTAGCTTTTTGACTTTTTATGCTGCTGCTACTGCTACGGCTGCTGTGTTGCAATCGATGTGAGATTTTCCCTAACGGTTTTTTTTTGTTTTTGCGAAAAAAAGGATTCTCTCCATGGACTATCTCAGTGGCAGGATGTTGTTTATGTGTTTATAGATTAATCGTTTTGGTTAAATGGTTTAAACGGTTGTTAAATTTGTGCGCTTTTGTTAATTCACAATCGATAAACGATCGCTTATTTGGCCGAGCAGTTAGAGGAGCAGGGAGAGAGATAAAACGAGAGAGATAAATTGAGTCTAGACATTTGAATGAAATGCATTAAAAATTTATGAGACTAAAGGCGAAACAAATGAATCAATGAATGATTTTAAAGGCTGATGGTGGTGAACGAATCAAAACAGAGAGAGCGGATGAGAGAGAGAGTGTGGTGTGCTGGTGGTGGTTGAGAGTGGAGAGGAATGGTGGAGATTGGCGCGGTAGAGAGAGTGATGTTGAAAAAAAAGTTCGTGGAGATAATCGTATTATTTAAGTCTTCTCTTTTTTAACTTTACTCTTAGGCCGAAGACCTTTAGTTGTTAGCGCCTATAATAAAATTTGTTTTATAATTAATTATAAATAAACTTTAATAATAAATAAATGAATTTACTCTTTGAAAAATGACCGTAGTATAAAATGAAAAACTTATATGTCTTGTCAGTGTCATGAACATGTTGCTCTTTAGCTAATTGCCAAGACATACTATATTATTAACCATAAATAACTTAATGTGTGTGTGGAATATGTTGGAGTCATGCAACAGTTGAAATGAAGGCCCCTTTTAGCCCCCTTTTAGCTCTCTTTGACTAATCAACTCCTCATTTCTCCTTAAGCCTTCATGATCATACTCACCAAATAGCTGTTTATTTTAGGTATCATCATGGCCTATCACTAACACCAAACTAACAAACAAATAAACAAACAAACAAACGAAGAAACAGATCCATAAACTTGTCCTAATCTCACTTGTGGCACAAACAAAGGACTCTGAGACTAATGCCAGCTAGTTACGCATACCCTTGCCCTTGCCCTTGCCCATGCCCTGACAGGCAACACAACACATCACACAACACAACACAATGCTTTCTTCAGTCTCTTCACGAAACCCAAACGGAAGCGATAATAATGCGAATTGTAAATACGGAATACCTGAAATGAATAAAGTTACCATTTCGGCTGCTTCACGTGTTGAGCACACATTTGAAATTAAATCCCTCCAGGGACATACGAGTCTCTCTCTCTCACTCACTCTCTCTCTCTCTTCCGTTTTATGAGAATACGATAGTCGTAGTTTTCAAAATTAATGCTTAAGCTTAACGCAAAAAAGTTTTTCCTTCTCGATTTCATAATGCTCAGAGAGGTACTGATGCGATACGGCCGTGACTACACAGACTCGAATGTGCGCTACATACTCGTACGTGCAAACATACATACACCCTTTCCGGATACGTATACGTATGCGTACGTACGTAAGTATGTACGTAGACGTTTGATTTAATTATGAGTGGCATTTATTTCGTTGATTTCGAGGTTTTTGAAAGAAGTTTCTGTCTGTAGCAACACATTTATCTCTACAAACACAGGTAGACCACCTCGCAAGGTGTTAGACTGTTGATAATGTCAACATTGAACGTGATGTCTGCCTGTCAAACTGACAGTTTGCCTAAGTGGAAACTTAATTTCTTAATTGTCAAAAGTTTGAGTGAGTATGCGTGCGTTGTTGAGTGTTACTCGTAAGCGTTACTCTCTCCATTTTACTAAACTTGTCAAGAAAACTATAAAGTTTTAGCCAATCCGGGAGGGTTGGAGTGCGTGGATCATGGATCTCTACACTGCACTGCTTTGCAGTCAAACCGCGTCGTCTTGACACAGAATTTCAGAGTTTCAGCAACTTATAAGCTGCTGCCCGATTGAGCTAATGGCTCAAAGCAAACCTCAATAGTAGTTTAGGACACTTTTTGGAAAACTGACAGGTTGTCACAATGAAGTTGTTTGAGGGGGGATGTGGTGAAGATTGCTGCTAGTGGTGAAGAGAAGAACTTTTTCCCAAGACTTTCTAGAACTTCTTGCGAATTTCGAGAAATAAATAAGTGGCATTCATACATAATTAAATTAAGTCCAGCCGGAGATGCCGATTAAAAGATGCCTTGATCGGTGGGTGGTTGGTGGGTTTGGTGGGTTGTAGTATGAGTTGAGCGAGAGGCTGTAGAGTATACTTTTATGCAAAGTAAACCCAGCTGATAAACAAAACTTTTTCACACTTGAGTGCACCATTAGTAAACTTTACAAACGTCTTGCTTTAGTTACTCTTTCAGACTGACAACGCCCCCCGCCCACATTGCGCTGCCCCTGCCTTAAGTATAATTTAACGCCAGTTTAAATTTTAATTGTGAAGATGTCGCTCCGATGTCGTTCGTCTCGTGTCTATCCATGGCACACTTGGTTAAAAGTTGCTCTGCTCTCCTGATTCCACGCCCCCCCCCGCAGGACTGACAAACCTTGAATGAGTTGTACAAATTTTAATTGTTGGCGTTTCTCATGCACGGCGTTTACCCGCCGACAAGGGTCGGTTTCTCCCTCTTACAATTTTCCTTCCTGGAGCCAACAATTTGCTACAAATAATTATCATAACCTGATTAACATGAGTGCGTCCGCCGCGTCCGTGTCGTACACGTCGACGTGTACCAGAAGCAAACGGAACAACTTCTACAGAGCAATTGCTGTACACAGTAAGCGCTGAGATTTTGGCAAGTGTATGAGTTTACCTCCGAAACAGGAAACTTTTAATTTTTTGCTGCAAGTTAATCCTGCGGACTAACAATCTTCTGCCTGCAGCCGGAGCACGAGTTCTAATTTATGCGTCATGGTATTTTTCAAGTGTAGCGGTGTATAATTAGAAAGGAATACGTCTCGTACGTCGTAGCGTCTCTAATGTTTATGTTAATAAACGTGGGCGAAGAATCTCGCTTAAGCCTTCTGCGACAAGCGAGAAGTTTTTATTTTGCGCAACGCATAAAAAATGCAAATGAAGCGAGAAGCGAGAAGCGAGAATGACGACGATGCTGAGTTTTTCGAGTCTCAGTGAGACGTGTTTTTTTGCGCGGAGTATTAAAATGTCTCTTTTAATTAAAGCATCTGTATGTTTTCCCGGAGTGACAATAAAGACACGCACAAGAATAAAAATATTAAGTGTTCAAAATGCAGATAAGATTTCAAAGAACCTAGAAATCTTGCAAGCTTTGAAGAACCTTTGACTTTAACGAAACGAAAAAGGAAGGCATTTCTGTTGTTGACTGTAAGTTTTTTTCAGTGTACAGTATGTACACTATTTCCTTTAGAATGATTTAACTCGTTGCTCTTTAAAATTCATTTCAGTATTCTACACAGAACTCGGTTTTATGGAGGCTGCTTTTTCATTTAACTTTATCAGAAACTTTTTCGATCCAAATCCAAAGCAAAAGTACCGAAAAATGACCAACTTCCGCAGGTACCTCTTATTATTTTATGCCATTACGCACAAGGTTACGAACTCTAAAAACGGATATTAGATTTTCTAGTGTCCGTGTGTGTGTGTGTGTGTGTGTGTGTGTAACCATTCCGTTTGCCAACGAAATACTAAATGAAATACTTGTTGTACGGCATTAATTGCGGTCAGAAGCATTCGGTATTATCGCCTCAGCTCAATTCAACAAAGTTTCTCTGCCTCCACCTCTTTTGCTAGAGGGCTGATCCTTGGGCTGGTCTGGGAGCTGGGTTCGGTGAAAAACACTTGGTGATTTATGTGATTTCTTTAACTTGGTCATAAATTTGCCAAGTTTGTGCCTTTGTTTGTTTCGTTTTGTTTTGTTTTGTTTGCCAACAATGACGTTGGTACGTCCGTACATAAGAAAGTGGTATAGCGCTATTTGAGCAACACCTGAACGGATGGATGCATTGATCCTTCTACAGCACAGCCGCCACCCACTGACCCACCGACCCACAGGCCAACCGGACCAGACCGAGCCGCACCGAACCGACTGAGCGTATCAAGAGTTCAAGCATGGCAAATATTTAAGCTCTTCACAAACAAACAAGCAGACACACGATGAACAACTCAATTAATTTGAATTGTTTTTGGCTTTTTTTCTTCCACCAAAAAAAAACCAAAAAAAAGTGGGGAAAAATACAACATAAATAGCGTTGTTGTAATGACAATAACGCTATGTTTACACACAGACGGCAGCTAGTTTTATACGCGACCATCATGAATGAACTGTGAGCGTTGTTGTTGCTGTGATTTTCGCAGCTGTTGATGCTGCTGTCATTGCTGCTGCCTTGCTTAGATCATTCGATGGTGATTCAGTACTTATAGCTTCATTGGATGCGCACTCCTCATAGTTAGCGTGGTACACACGCGGTAATCATCTTGCCATAATCATTATTTTTATCCTTTGAATGACTCTGCAGAATGAAGAACGCAGCCATACATACATACAAACTGGATGAGACTAGAAGAACAACTGGTCTAGCGAGAGTCGTGTGGATGATGCCGGCGGGGAATCATTCTCGCTCTCTCTCTCTCTCTCTCTCTCTGAACGTTCGCGTATAAAGTGTTGTTTTTGCTGGACTAGAAAAACTTTTGATCATCATATTTAACGGGCACGCTACGCCGGCCACTGCCGGCCTTCATGGCCGGACAACGGCGCCGAGGGCGAAGTAAGCCATTATCTTTTTGTCGCTTTCTGGCAAATGTGGTGGTTATATCCTCATTAAACGATTTGCAGCCGCCGTAGGAGAAAAGCATCGCAAAATAAACAAGAAACAGCCGTTAATTTCTTTTTATGAACCAGCTGGGAATCATTAAGACCAAGAAGTTGAAGACGGAAAGAAAGTAACAACAAAGCGCAAGCGGAAAACTAGCAAGATAAGCATTAACCTGTACAGAACAAGATGGGTCGTCCCTTTCGGCGCACACGGTGGGTGGGTGGACTGGCCGGTATGGGTATGGGTATGGGTATGAGTAGAGCTTTCGTTACGTGGCTTACAAGAAATGCTGTAATCAGCAGTTAACAGAATAACAAAGCAGTATCAAAGACTGAACCGAGTTGATTCGTACGGTCAATTAGATTTCATTCCTTTCCAGGGAATTAATTGCCCAAATTGTGTTCTTTTTTAATTTTGCGAGCGCCTCTTTTCGGTTTAGAATGCCATCAGGCCACAACGCTGCTGTTGCTCTTTGTCTCTTCCGCCCAGAGAGCAGCCAGCGCGCGGAGAGCAATGTTCGTAATGGCAATTGACCATTGCCATTGAGTTCTTGCTCTCTCTACCTCTCTCTCTCTCCCTCTCTCTCTTGATGCTGCTCAGCCAACTTCACACCACTTGAGAACGCAAGCATCTTTCGAAATTACTCATTAAGGCCGGTTTTGAGGATGCGAGCAGGCGAGAATGTAGTCGTTACAGTTCAAGAATTGGTGTTTTGATTAATTTTTTATTGCGTTCGGGAAGGGGGGGGGGGGGGGGGAGGGTATATAAAATCATTGGGGTGTTGCACTTTTGGGCCCGGCTTAAATACTGCGAGAGGTTAATAAGCGCTACATGATGCTGACTACTATCATTAAATAACGAAAATGGTTACTACAAACCATAGAAGCAGAAAAATTAAATTAACTACTAATGGAGCAGAACATCGCCTGAAAGGCGTTTAAATCGTCTGGCTTTGACTTTTACGAGTATGGTTGCGCTGCTGATTATTCTCGCAGTTTTGTTCAAATGATTAAATTTTAGAGTCATTAGATTTAACAACTCATTGATTTTATACTCATGCCCGAAGTATTCCCGAATACTCAAAACACCGGCTTTAGAGGCTTTAGAGGCAAAGGACACGTTCGTGCTTGCCGGAGTAGCTCCTTTAATGCTTTTCTTTAGATTTTAAGCCTTGCATGAAATCGATAATTGTAATTTTCCACGTTACAGAAAAGAGAAATATAAAATTCTAATGTGATTCCTTATCTTTGGAATGGTTTCTTCAAGCTTGTTCCGAATATTGTCTACTCAATAGTTTATGTAAGAAGAGTGAGAGCGAGACCACGTCCTTGGCGACCAACAAATGAGAATTTGCCGCAGATGCAAATAAGTTTCGAAATAAGTTATCAGGATGCTAAGAACAATTGATGAAGGCAGACGTTTCGGTCGTTGACTAATCCGTTCTTAATTAAAGATTTCCAAAATCGATGTCTTCCCGGCGAAGAAGGCTTCTTTTTCTTGAAACTTGAGTGCAGCACAAACACACACACATATAAAGCTTGATGTCGGCAAAGGGTTCGCCAAGCCAGTCACAGTGTTCTCGCCTCCTTCATGTCTTGGGTCTCATCGGTGTACTGGCCCCAGAAACGGAATTTGACAAAGGACGACCGACGATCTCTTGTTTGCATTTCGATTTTCTTCTACGAAAGTTTTCGATTTTCTGGGCATCTGGTACTGCCGAGGCAGGAAGTGTGCCGCCACCAACTAACTGGTGTAAAGATCTCGCCCAGCAGAAGGTGGGTGTTCTTATAATTTCCTTCGTCTTCGTCTGTTTGTATCGTGATAAGATCGTAATCCCATTTATGTTTATACTTACGGTAAACTTTGAGGGTGAGGCGAAGAAGGGGCAGACGGTCCCAAGAAAGTGTACCCGACCCGAATTCTCGCCAAGCCACAAGCAGTCAATATATGAAAAGTGTTTATATTTAAACTGAGGTCAGAGAACACTAAATCAGCGCCATCCGACATGCGTACAAAGTTTGCTGCTGCTGCCTCGGCTCTCGACGTGGCACAAGGTGTAACAGCTAAGTTTGTTAAGCTGCTTACAAGTGGACCGACCCGAGATGGGGGGGGGGGGGGGGGGGGGACCATCCCCAAGCCTTCTATTCAATCGCCCACACCAACCGCAAAAACAGTGAGAGCAGTCAAACGAAGTTTAGAGTCGATTAAGAAGTTTTGGGGCGAAGCATGGACGTTAAGAACCGATACATACATATTGTATAAACACACTCACACACTTATCAAGTTCAATTCCTTCGTATGAAGAAATGAACAAAGAAGAAGAAGAAGAAGTAGCAAATTTGCTTTTGTAAAGTTTTCCCAGCTCAAGATAATAAAGGATGTGCGGTGCGCTCCTTTTTGGTGCGGCGTTGTGCGCCGTTTCAAAGAATATTCATGGCTTCCGTGTGTGACGCGATGCTATCGCCAAAGGATGCGGAAGTTGCGCCATTGTTGCAGCTGGCAAAACAAATGAGATTTAATGCTTTACAGATGAATGGACCGACAATAGAAAGGGTTTCGCCGTTCGTGGCTGGACCAAAATGGAAAACTTTGGACGTGGAGGAGGAGGATAAAAGCAGGCCTGTCTGTGTGACAGGCTGTAAATTTACTTAAACCGATACAGGCTTGGCGTTTGACTTGGCAGCCATCCGACGAAAACGAACCGCTAACTAATCTGCAAATAATTTGTTGGTCGAGTTTAATTATTGCGAAAGAGGAAAGGAGTTGCGAAGTAATGGCCTTGATTGACGCTGATCCACCCACTCTCTCCGTTTTTAAATTGAATTGTTTTCAGTATAGTTCTATCGCTGTCTCTCAAAGTAAGTCTTTAATGTCACTATACTTATTTTATAACGGTTGCGCCATCTTTTATGTCGGTATGTGACTGTTTGGCCGTATTCCAAGCGACGTGGATGACGGTCTGTCGGCCTTAAATTCTTTGAGTCAAGCGCACTTTATACAGAAAGAAATGCAAATCAGCCTTCAAAATCCACCGCAAAGTAGTTCCACTAACGCCAAAATGCTGAACGCGGTGACGCGCACGACACATGTGGGCAACACTCGGCAACACTCTCTCTTAGCGCTTCAACCAGTTTATTGGAACTGGTCTTGGGCGTTTATGAACGCTCACGTGGATGAACTGCAACTGTCCCGTGCTTAACAAAACTCGACATCAAACGACGAATAGTGTTTTAAAAGACTACGAATAGTGTTTCTTGGCCACGATATTTTCGAGAATATGCACGACTATTTTCAATGTATTTTTTTATTGACTATTTTCATGTCAATACTCAAGTCAATCGTTTGATAGATGTTAAAGTTATTCTATGTTTACATACCGACATAAAAGATGGCGCACCCGTTACATATGTACTTCAATTTTCACAAGAAGGAAATCTTTAAAGTTCAGAATGGAGGCGCACTAAATTTGACTGATTTACAGTTTTCAGAATAACATTAAACTATATTAAAATATGTATTTAAAAGAGCAGAAAATAGGATATTAATAAAGTATGGCTTGTTATTTGTTTCAACAACCGCAATTTCACAATTTCCTTTGAAAATAAATAGACATTAAAACAATGTCTAAGTTTTTGCAAATGCAATAACCAACTTGTTGTTGTTGTTGAAAACACATACGTACATACTTGTACTATTTACTTTCAACTGCAAAATGTAAGGTTCATTCCCTTTTAGCCAAACTAAACCGCAGACATGGAAAATTCGCCTTCGTTGTTTGAAAACTGAAGATAACGCTACGTCTCTACAGCGACGCGATGGAGTGACGAAAACAACCGGAACCGGCCGACGCCCTCACGGGGTTATTAGCTGGTGTGTAACAACTGCCCGCCCCTTTGGTCGGCCGCTCCATTGACTGCTCCATTTGAACGTCTTATCAGATCTGTTGGTTGGTGCAAAAGCAATCAGCGCCTGTTTGCCTTCATTCAAATGCAAACTCAACGTATCGAGTCGTGCGGTAACCGCTCTCGAGCAAACGTTGTTGTCTTTGACACTCAAAGAAATTGTTACGAATAAAAACCAAATTGTTCATCATATATCGCAAGATTTCATCATAAAATGATTTAACTGAGAATTTAGAAATTTTTGAAAATGAATTTGATTGTATTTTTTTTTCAGTGTATCGAAGAAATCTCATCTTTACTTATCTGAATGTGTGTGGCTGAAACAATGCTGATTGAATTAGCCATTTTATTGTTTGCTCGCCGGAGTAGCCTCCACCACTTCGGGCGGTGCACCGACTGAGTGAATGAGTTCGTTGCGGTTTCCTTATTAGCATTATCGGACAGTCGTTATCACATCGCATACCCGCAGAAACCCATTGAGCCCACGCCCAAGCACGAGCACAAGCGCAAACAAGCACGTCAGAAGTGTGCTATTCTTTCGGTAGTATCAAGTCGAACGGAAGTGAAATTGTAAAATGTATGGCTTTGTTTCAATTTCCTTTTCGAGATACGGGCACCACAAATTTCATGCCTCACTACGAGTGCTGTTGGTCCGTTGCTGACAAACGGAAGGCGGTGCGGTGCGGTGCGCTGCGGTGCAGCAGTAAAAGGAAATGTGGGTGTTTTTTAATGGTACACCAAAGAAATTTTGCACTCAAAATGCTTTCTAAATTGATTTAAGTTGGTCAAGAAAATATTAGAAAAAAAAAAAAAATAGAAAATGACAGAAACTAGAAAAGGATTTAAGAAATATGTAACCTGTGCGCCACCTTATGTCGGTATGTAAACATTGAATAACTTTAACACTTAGCCACCCTTTGACTTAAGTAAACATGTTTTTGAAACAACAATTCATTATAACTCTAAGCATGTATCGCTTTATAGCGAAACAACGCGTTAAAATAGTGCCACTGTACATTGAAATTAGTTGTGCATATCGTTGAAAATCGTCGACGGCCAAGAAACACCGTCTTTTAAAACACTATTCGTCGTTTGGTGTCGAATTTTGTTAAGCACGGGACAGTGGTCGAATTGTCGACATGCCGTTCATCAACGCCCAGGACGTTCAATGAACTGGTTGAAGCGCTAAGAGAGAGTGTTGCCGAGTGTTGCCCACATGTGTCGTGCCTGTCACCGCGCTCAGCATTTTGGCGTCAGTGGCGCACCACCTTGCGACGCATTTTAAAGGCTGAGTTGCAATTGTCTCAAAGAATATTAGGCCGACAGATCGACATCCACGTCGCTTGAAATACGACCAAACAGTCACATACCGACATAAAAGATGGCGCAACCTATTCTTGTACATTTTCTAAATTTAATTTAAATCATAAATAATCATAATTTTAATGTCTTTTAGTTCTGCTTTAATTATGTAGTAAAGATTGAAATATTTTTGCAATCCGCTTCTGCCTGCCTTCCTTCCTTCCTTCCTTCCTTCGATCAACCGAGTCCTGCTTTCTGGCCTTCCAGCTTCCGACGCACGGCTTGACTGCAGCGTAATCGCTTCGTCTAAAACAATTATGTAATCATTAAAAATCACATCAACTCACTTGGCCGTTACTAAACGAACCTGCGGAGAGTCCGTGGTCAAATGTTTCCCTTTTCGTTTTTCCATTTTTAACCCAAACACAAAAACAAAAACATCAACACAAACAATTTACATACTCGTACATACTTCGCATAACTCCACTTAAACGAGTTTTGCAACAAATTCCAGTGACAGGACGAGCGACACCGACGACTGGACCGCCTTGAAAAAATACGAGCACGAGTCGAGTAAACGATTTTGAGTTAATCCCTGCTGGGCATTTTGTAGCCGTTTTTCCAGCCGCCGAGCGAGCCACGGCTCTGGCCAGCAACCTGCCGACCGCTCGGAGCAGTTTCATGCAAATTTCATACCCATTTCGCTATTTTATACTCCTACTATTTTTTGTAATACATTTCCTGTTCCTTGACATGCCATCCCTTGATGGTGATGATGATGATGATGATGATGATGATGATGATGATGGTGGTGGTGGTGGTCTGAAGTCTGAAGGCTTCAACAGCAATAGCAACAGCAACAGCATCTGCAGAGCAGCTGGACCACCAAATGACCAAGTCAAACAGAGCCGAATGTCCTTGTTTTTGGCCGCGCACTGAAACAGCTCGGTCGGTTGGTGTGGATGTGTTTGTGTGCATAGCACCAGGCTATACAAATACAAACTGAATTGTTGTAAAAATGAAAATGAATTTTCATCCAGTATGTCCAAAAATAGAAATCCTCAAAAACAATTCAAAATCACAAACACAAAAAGACACGAAAAATACACAAATTTATTTGCTGTTCAGTAGCTCTCCAGCGACAGCAGAACACATCCTTCATCCTGTCGTCCGCCTGATGGCGCGGCGGTCCGGGCAGTCCGGCTTTTCCGTTTAACCCTTGCCTGCTTTGACTGTGGCTGTCTCAGTGGTTGCGGCAACGGCAGCGGCGGAGAAAATAAAACTTTCTGCTGAATTTAATCCAATAATAAATGGAATATTTCTGACCTCGGGCATTAAATTAAACGTTATCAGGCGAGTGCAGAAAATTATCAGTGCTGCAAGTACCTACATACATACATACATACTCGTGCATGTGGAATAGCCCGGTGGATATCTTGCATAGCATTTGAGTTATGGACTGAAGATTTTCTGCGTAAGTTCGGATAGACAGAAGTTACGAGCATTTGCCTGTCGCTTGCTGAAGGTTTCGCTTCCGGTGCACAAGAACGCAGAGGCAATTAAAAGGATTTCCTTACTTTTTTGTGGTGGAGGAACACGGAGCAGGAAGGAGCAGATCTGTTTGGTCTGTTTTTCTTCTGTTTTTTAGCCCTTAAAAGAATCAAGAATATAATGGTTGCCGAAATTGCTGTGGAAAGGAATACGGTTACTATTTAAATTATTGGTCAATCTTGCTGGAATGATTAGAGGAGTGCTGCCGCGCCTGCCACTGCTTCTATTGCATTCGGCCACATGCAGATAATTGCTTTATGAGTACTTTTGGTCTTACGAGTAAATTTGACACCATCACTGCACTCTCATGAAGTGGAAAACGCGTCGAGCACGTTATTGCGAGAGCGGATGACTGAGACGTGACGTTGACTGCTTAATCTATAAAAACGGAGCAATTTTACTCTTCGCGATTTCAGCAGAGCTGCAGGCGGTAGCACTGTTCACTTACACTTCTTTACACGAACACCGCGCTCTCTCATTTCTCATTAACATGAGTGCATTTTATAACGCTAGCAACTTTTCTCACCTCGCGCTACACAAACACGTCAAACCTCTCAAGTTTTTTAATGGTCGAAGTTTTTGCGAATGAAAAATTTCAGAATTGCAACGCTTTTTTCGCAGTTTTGCGCGAAATAAGTTGAGCCAAACAAATCAAATGAAAATGTGTGAAACACATTCGCCAACAACAGTTACGTGCACCGGCTAAATGTTGTCGGAAAAGTTACGCATAACAAATCATCTTTCGATAGAAGAGAAAAATAAGAAGAAGAAATAAAAAAGAAGCAGCATCTTTTACCCTCCCATCCCTCTCCCTCCCTCACTCACAACCCCCTCAAAGGAAGCTCTGGCATTTTCTGGAAATGTATATGCATTTTTATTAAGTAGAAAAGTTTTTTGTAGTTTCACCTGATGCCATGGAGATCCTTCTGCTTCTTCTTCCCCCTCTTCCCCCTCGTCTTCTTCTTTTTCTTCTACTTCTCCTAAGTGTTCTTCTATCGCATCCTTTTTCACTTACAATACTCACTGAATGCATGAATTCCTTTGTAGTTTTTCTCATTCTGGATTCTGTTCGTGGATGAATTATGTGCTGAAATTTCTCAAGACACAGTCTAACTGCATACTTTCCTTCCATGGTAATAAATTCATCTTCAATCTGAGGATATTTAATTTTGCAAATAGCTTTGACCATTGGCCATTATAGGGGCACTACCCTTGAGAAGAGAAATAAGAAAAAAACTTCCGGGAGAGGGAGGTTAAAAAGGGCATTCAATTTTATTCCAATATATTACGAGGATTTTTTTTGCTTTATGCTGTTAGGAATTTCTTCTTGGAGTTATGGTTAACTCACCAAAAGTCACCTTTGGGGACCTTTGTCGTCATTTTGGCGACAATATTCATGTTCCATCTTGGGATTGCTTGGAAACACCCTGAAGTTTGATTACCAATTGTAATTCATCACTATCGTTCTTTGGTATCTTATAGTAAAGAAATTGGAGTTAACAAAAGTATATACGATATTAACAAAAAAACAGAAGGCACATACTTAGGACTATTAAATGTTGGGAAAGTGGAAAAGTGTTTAAGCCAAAAGATTCAAAGCATGGGACAGCCTTTTATCAGGCTTCTTTCGGGAAACTGCCTTTCAGAACTACAAGGATTATTTGCTTAAACGTTTAACCGCGATGGATATGTTTGAGGAGATAACGTTGTTCTCTCTACGTGATTATAACTTATTTTCGTTTACGTAACTGTAACCTCTTTTCGTTTACGTAATTATAATTATTTTTCAAATTTTGTTCTAGCTTTCTGCTTATAGATTTAAATTTTTTCAAATTGGTTCGTATTCGTAGAACCTAAAAAGCAAGTTGCTAGATCTTAAGTACAGCAGACTTTTTTACATACGCGCCGCAATAATATTATTATTATATGTAGATTATTCGACAAAACTGAACTGACTGACATGACATACATTCATTACGTAATGCCTTTAAGGCGTCTTCTCAAAAGTCTGTCGACTTATCAGCCAAAAGTTATGCTCGTAAAATAAAATGTTTCTTTCGAGTTGATGGAATAAAAGTAAAAGCTAAGTGGTGAGGTGCATGAAGGGGAACCCACTAAGGATGAGGGAAAGAGAAGATAGTGTAAACGCAGATTGAAGCAGTTGAACATGGCTTTTCAATTTCCATCATCCACGTCGACAACAACGACAAAGTCAATTATTATCAACACATGGTAAGTTAGAAGAGGTCGGCGGGGAAAAAGAAGAAGACAGAGAAGACGAAGAAGTTCAACAAGACTCGCAAATAATACGAGGACAATATCAATATTAAATATAACCTAAGGATTGGAGGATTCATTTGCAAGCGAATAAAGGATTATAAACGAAAGCAACTGCCAAGACAGTAACTCATAACTTATGCAAGATGTTTCAAGTTTGCCAAATGAGCAGCAGCATGGTGCGGGTGGTTGGGGGGGAGAAAGAAACAACGAAGACGAAGAAAGCAAAGAGGCATGTGTCAGACTTAAGTGTTCTAAAACACCATCCGCCAAGTCAAACTTTAGGATAAAATGTTCAAAAGGATTTAATTGATTTTTCGTTCTGGCAAAAAGTAAAACGAAGAAGCGGCACCGAACGAAGTAGCGTTTAATGAAGACAATAGAAACCTCAAGAGTTTCAGAGAGGCATTGGTGAGAGAGAGTGTAAGAAGAGAGGGGAGAGACTGGAAGTGGTTAGAGATCAGCGCCACTTTCTTAAGCCCTGTGAGAATTTGTAGATTTCGCGGCAGATGCTGCTGAGTAATCCGTTACTCAGTTTGTACAAAATTCGATTGACCCTCAGTCATCTTCGTTTTTCTGGAAAGTGCACCACAAACGCACATCAATTTTTCAAAAACATTAATTACTTCTGAATTAGTTTTAATTGGATTTTGTTACAATTGCACAAAATTGCATGATTTGCGTTGGAATAATGTACGCGGAATGTTTGCAATTAATTTAAAATATTATCGAATATTTGCGTGTGACGTTTTTTATTCAAGCGTGACAGCGGCCACGACCTCGGCAGTGGCTGTGGCAGCGGCAGCGGCAGCGGCAGCGGCAGCGGCAGCGGCAAGTTAGTCGAATGGCGATTTATGTCCAAAAACTCAACCGAAACAATATTAACAACGCTATTAATTTGCATACGGAAACAATAATAATTTATTCGACAGTTGTGCAGTTGTTCGTGTGTGGCAGTGCCGTGATTTCGCGGGGCAGGGTTGCCAACGTGCGAGCGTTAGCGATAAAAGTAATTATCGCCTCGTGCCAACTACGAATTGTGAATAAATAAATAAACACACTAATAAATAGTGTGCATATTTGCATTCGTAGTTAAATTTAAAATTAATTATTAGCTAATAAATGCGTGACTACGGCAACACGTCAACTCGTTTCGGCGCGTCGCCGAAAGTGCAAGGTTTTTTTGGTTGAGGTGAGTGAAAGAGAGAGAGAGAGAGAGAGAGAGTGGGTGTGTGGGAGCCTCATAACCTCGGCTTATTTACGCTTTTAATTGTGTTACTGATTTTGGCTTATTGACCATTATCGCCGCGGCCTCTCTGAACAAGCAGTATTGCCAACGCGCTTAAAATTAAAATAAATTGAAACAAACTGTTGAAACATCGACACAGGCTGTGGATAGACGGGCTGCGTTTTGTGCTGCGAATGATTTCGCCATTAACGTGTTTTCAAAATTAAATAATTTCGCAAAAAGATTGCAAAATCCGAAATCAATTGCAGCTCTGCTTATCTGGAGCGCATCAGGCATCAAGCGGTGCCAGGCGTGATGATGGACTGACTCTACGGTGCAACGTATCAGTTGATTGTTGTTGCTGTTGTTGTTGTTGCTGGAATTTAAACGCAATCTGTGTACGCGATTTCAGTGCGTCGCTTAATGTTGATATAATTAATAGAATCAGTAACGCCGCGGCGTGTGTGCGTGTGTGTGTGTGTGTGTGTGCGTGTGTGCGGCAAGAGTGGCGGTGGGTGCGTTGCAGTAAATCGTGACTGGCGCGGCATAAATGAAGTTAATTGCAGATTAAAAGTGTCGCTCCGTGCATTGTTTGCTCTTGTAAAACTCCTCGAGGCCACGAGTTTGAAGGGGCGCTATAAAAATACGCCGTGTGGTAAGTGTTGCGGTCAGGCAGGCGTTAATTTTCTGGTCATATTGTAGATTTAATATAAAATTTACATACTGATTTCATTTTTTTTATGCTACGATAATATTTATTTTATAACCAAACCGGTTAGCAACTGGGCGCTGTCGTTACTCAGTGCGAAAAATAAATATTGATTTAATACATTTTAATTCAATTTTATTAAGTTAATAAATTTTTGTCAGCAGGCGTTAAAATCGCTGGACGTTGAATCGCGGAAAAAATATATTGATTTGTAGTAATTTAAAAGATAGTCTTCTGGTGTTAGGACTAAAAAATAATGAAAATTTAAAATTTATTTTACAGATAAATAAATTAATAAATTTCAAATTATTATTGAAGAGTTCTAACGTTTAGGTTGTAGGCGCAGGTAGAGACGGACGCAGTCAATGGAATTTTTTGAAGCGCGAGAAAACTTCAACTGTAACGTGTTGATTTAACTTCACGTAATAACTAACTTTTAATAAAAATAACTATTTCGAAATTGATTAGAAAGACCCTTTTCCATGGCAGTTATTTCTATTCTCTTCAGAAAAAATCTCATACAAGAAATTTTGGAACTTTTCGTTGTACTAAAAAACCAATAATAATTTTAGATAAATGATTTTTTAGGAATTTTTTAACTTTGAAGCTTACATTTATTACTTCAGGGACCCTTTGAATATTATATTTACTCTCTAAACCTTTCCTTCAGAGTTGTTTTTGATTGCTCCTTTGATTGTTCTCTTTGAATGAGTCCTCTTTAAATTAGTCTAATTTGTTAAATGTACCTAATTAAATATACCTTTAACCACAGTCTCCCGTAAACACGATACCCCCTCCACCCCCTCCATCCTCAACATCCATTTGACATCATTCACGGTTTGTTTAATACGAACGCATTGCATTTTGTGGTCTCTGCTGCCGCCGCTACACATTCTTAAGAATTCAAGCCGCGTAAAAGATTTGCTGCGGGATTTTCTACGCTAAAATTCTACACTGGCTGCTGCTCTTGCTCAGCCACTCTCATGCATGTAAACATTTTTATAAAAAAAAAGTGCAAAAAAACCAAAAATAATAAAACGTTGTTGGAAAAGACGAAGCGTAAGGAAACGTACATAAGTTCAAAGGGTTCAAACGCTGAGCTCAGCGCTCTCATAAATCAAAGGAACACCACTAAAGCTCTGAAGCAAGAATACATTGCAATTCTAAAGGTAAGAGGAAGTGAGGGAGGAGAGTAGAGAGAGGGTGTGTCTGAAGGGAGTATGGCGCATATGCGTCATATTCGTGCTGTATGGACGACGAAATATAATGTAACATTACACATAACGCATCACAACTCAATTTTCACATCATAACGTAACTCGAAGGATTTAAAGCTAGCAAAACTAAACGACAGAGCAACACAGAAAAAATCTCCTCCGCCAACGCGACGTGTCGATCATAAAAAATTTAAAATGCAATTTGAAAGAGTAAAAATTTGGGCGTAAATTCGGAATGATGGCAATCAGGTCTTGTGGAATTTAATGATGCTTATTTCAGAATAAATCGACGAATTATGCAATAAAACAAATCGATTTGTAAATTTGAATTTTCACAAAAGCCCTTCGTTTAGATTAGATCTCTTCGTTTCGGAAAATACGAGTCGTCGTCTTCACTTTCTCTGGAAGTGAATTTGAGACGAATACGAGTACAAGACCTGACAAAAATTGTTGGCGGTTTAAAGAAACACCAAAGACAAGAATACGATAAACGTGGCAAACTTAAGAACGTGGCAGGAATTACAATAAGCCTTGAGTCCTGGCAGAGCGCACACAAACATATGAATTCTAAAAAAGCTGTATAAAAAATTTCAGTCGACTAAAAAGAAATTTAGTCAATGGAGAGAGAGAGGAAATTTCACAAATTTTGACAGATAGCAAGCGATATCGACACCTTTCAAGAAGATTAAGCAGACGTAGGAAACGTATGGAAACGCGCAGCGTTTTGATGAAGTCCGTTTTACGCTTTTTTAACGTTTTTCAGTTATTACTTTACTCGAAACTCAAAATATCTCTCAAATAAAGGAGATATAAAGATATTTATTCAATTCAATTTATTTAAATTGCATATATTTCCTTTGCAATGTTTTAATGCAAGCTTATAGCCATTATAAATTTGTGCAAATGTATGTATGTGCGAGTAATTCCATTAATAACCAAAATATCTGTCGAATTCCTTTCCGCTCACTCCATTCCTCTTCCCTTGATCTTCACTTTTCACAAGTTATGCAATGCCACACAACAAAGCTAGAAAAGAATGCTCTTTCAGGCAAGGATTTGGTGCTTTTGACTGTTAACCTTTTACTTTGGGAGGGAAGGGAGCAGGGGTGCTTGGGGGTAGAAGGCATAACGAATTCCTTTCTTTTTCAAATCCTTTCATTTTAACATTTCGGCATTTTATCTGCTAACTTTGCAACATTCAACGAACGCAACGAATCCTTCCCGTTAACGGGAGGGGCGATGAAAAACGGGGGAAATCCCGAAAACGATTTGAAATTTTTATGAGTCTCGCCACCACAAAGAACAAAGTTTTTTGCATTTTTTATCCCATTTTCTCCACTTTCTTGGCATGAGCCTGCTGGCAAAGAATTGCTTCGTATCATGTACGATACGTAGAAGGATTGTGCGATTGTGTGTGTGGTCGTGGCGAACGGAAGTGAAGGTGTGAAGTTATCATCGCCAACGAGCTGTATCGAAGAAAGAGAGAGAGAGAGAGAGAGTGAGAGAACAGCTTAACTACGAGTTATCCTTACCGATATCCTTCGCTTTTCATGCATTATTACCGTTTGCTTTTCAACACGATCCGCGTTAAATCCGGCTGCATATTATTTACATAACTATTCCATTCAGCGTGGACTTCCGGTGTTTTGTGTGCGCCAGCACAAGTGTCGATGGCGCATCACTTCTGATGAGTACTACTTTTCATCGAAAGCTGTACCGTATTGTGTGTGATGCTTATTCATAAATATGTATGTACATGGTTTTCGTTTGCCATAAACCACATCAAAGCTCCTGCGCCGAAAACTGCCACTTCCGGTCTCCGCTGGGAACGCTTAAGTTAATAAATTTCTTTAACTGAATTTATTCGCATTATTTGACGTTAATGTTGCTTAAACAGACATCACTGCAACAACAACAACAACCACCATTACCAACAAGCATATGATGCGAATATTTATCGCACTCGTATGTACTCATACGATTCCTGCCTGAATGAGTACACTCAAAAAATTCCGTCTAACCGAAAAATTATGCAAATTTTTGAAGGTCGTTTTATAGAATTGTTGGCATAATTTTTCGTCTGTTATCACAATAAATCATTTTAATTTTTAATCTTAATCTTTATCTCTTCTTAATCTTAATCTTAATCTTAATCTTTAATTTCATTTTAATCTTAATCTTTATCTTGAATCTCACTTTAATCTTAATCTTTAATCTCTAAAATTAAGATTAAATTTTAATTTTTAATCTAATCTATATCACTTTAATCTTAATATTAATCTTTAATCTCACTTTAATCTTCATTTTAATCTTTAATCTCACTTTAAACTTAATCTTAATCTTTAATCTCACTTTAATCTTAATCTTAATCTTTAATCGCACTTTAATCTCTATTTAATCTTAATCTTAATCTTTAATCTCACTTTAATCTTAATCTTAAATCTCACTTTAATCCTAATATTAAAATTTTATCTCACTTAAATCTTAATCTTTAATCTCACTTTAAGCTTAATCTTAATCTTTAATCTTACTTTAATCTTAATCTTAATTTTTCATCTCACTTTAATCTTAATTTTAAACTTTAATCTCACTTTAAACTTAATCTTAATCTTTAATCCCGCTTTAATCTTAATCTTAATCTTAATCTTAATCTTAATCTTAATCTTAATCTTTAATCTCACTTTAATCTTAATTTTAATATTTAATCTCACTTTAAACTTAATCTTAATCTTTAATCTCACTTTAATCTTAATCTTAATCTTTAATCGCACTTTAATCTCTCTTTAATCTTAATCTTAATCTTAATCTTTAATCTCACTTGAATCTTAATCTTAAATCTCACTTTAATCCTAATATTAAAATTTTATCTCACTTAAATCTTTAATCTCACTTTAATCTTAATTTAAAGTGTTGGTGATGATTATTTTCAATATTTTCCGAATGATTTCACAATTTTTGTTCGTTTGATTGTTAATTTTTATCATTTTCTTCGTGTGTATTTCTTTGTGTGTTGCAGATTCTTCTGCCTAGTAGTTGCGGTTGCTCCGAAGATGGGCTCAGCGATCCGTGGTTGTTCCATTTGTTTTGCTCCGATGCTAACGCAACGTGACTGAAGAGCTTAACTGATGATGCAAAGTGTTTGTGGCGCCTCACAAGGCTCACACGCATCCTTGAATCTTACACATCATTAATCATTTTTAGCGATTTTTCTTCGGCATGCTCGGTTGTTTGGTTGCGTTTTTTCTTTGTGGATTTTGTTCGCATGCTCTCAGGTATGAATACGAAATTTGGTGGAACTGCTTGCCGCTTCACTTCGTTGCCTTGCTTTATAGTTTTGGAGATACGACGATATGAGCGGCAGGAGTGCATAAACTGAGCGAAGTTGATTTGTGGTTAATTAAGGAGTTATCAGTGGTTTTTTATCAGGAATATGAAAATATAATGAAATAACAAAAATATAAAATTATAAAAATGAACGATGTCAAAAGTTAATTCAGTTTATTAACTTTTTCGGCAAAGTCGAATTTTTTAAAAGTGCAAATAAATTTAACAAACAAAATAAAAAATAAATAATAACTAAAATAAAAAAATAATAAAATAAAATAATTCAAAAAAATTCTTAACCGTTCCGATTTCCTCGTTTTTTTTTTTTTTTATTTTAATTTTTTTTTTTATTTTTTTTATTTTTAACCTGCTTTTTTTGTGGTCTAAAAAGGTTTCGTGGTGACGATCTTGCGTTTTGTTCGTAAGGATTATGCCTCAACATTCTGGAGATTTGACTAAAACTTTTTACTAAAGAATAAAAATCTATAAAATTAAGAATTCGCCACAGAGCATGAAGATTTCAAAATCTTTTTTAACACTTTAGTCAAAATTCACGTCTATTTGGAATAAAGTTTCGTAGTAATTTTAATGAAATAATTTGCAAATATAATTTAAACCTCAAACTTATTGAAATCCAGAACATTATTTGTTGCACAATACAATGATTATGTATGGCAGTATTATTGTATTATTTCAGTTTTATGACTCTCATTTATTTGGCGCAACCACAAAACCTAAAACAAAACATTTGCATTTCGTTAACATCAAAATATAGCACATTCACACAGAGATACCATGCACCAGGCAAAGTGCCCCAATAGATTGTTTTTACGCCTAACCAGAAACCGGTCACCGCAGAATAAATGCCCCCACTCGGGGTCTCCCGATATTAGGCGTCTGATGAGCAAGAGCAAAAATAAATTGCACAAATCCCGACCGGAGCGGAGCGGCTTTAATGCCGACGCGATTAGTTTAATTGTCGTTTTGCGGTCGCCTGGTGAACGGCAGTTTAACCGAACACAGTCAATGAATGGACGCCTGACTGCATGAACGTGGACGCTCTCGATCGAGAGCGCTGGAAGCGGTAGAAGCGATATCGGCGTGTGTTGGCTTGCTGTGGATTTATGGTATATCCATGGGGTAATTATGGGCCGCAGTGATAGTGAAGGCGCATCTATTCGCCGGCAAACGCTGCCATGCGATTTGCATTTTGGACGCAGCTCCAGTTCTCCGGAGCAGCAGCAGGAAGGAGCTGCAGCAACAAACGCTATCCACAAGGATTAAATAAAATTTATAATGGTTTTTCGTTTACATCGACGGGCGCGCGCATTGCAGCCGCCTGCAGAGCTTCCCAAATCTCAGAGCGGTCGTCTGTGCCAATTGAGTGCATAAATCGATGACCGGAGCACCACGAAATCTCAGCCAATCTATTTCGGATTAAATCAAATCGATATAAACGATTTTTAATGGCTGCAACAGCGCAGCGCTCGGATGTACCGAGGATACACAGGGACAATGAATAAGGCAACGGAAAGAGACAGCAACAGAAACAGAAAGGAGAATACTCGTGCACAGTGTATGAATATATTCAAAAACCAAGCATGTAACTCCGGAGCATCGAATGGAAACGAGGTCATTAATTATTGCTTCAGTCGAGCCAGATAAGCGGCGGCAGCAGCAGCCGCAGCAAGGGCCGAGTCCGAAATTAACCCCAGAAGCACGCTTTTTCATTTTTGCATCATTAGCCCGGGCTAGTGCGGTCGGAGTGCGGTCAGTGCAGGCTAGAGGATATAACTCGAGAAGATTAATTAATCTTCAAGGACTTGTTGTTTTCTCATTAAGGATTTGCCTGCTGGATCGTGGTGCTGGCCGGTGGTGCAGGATGTTGGCGAGCGGGAGCGGCAGCGGGGGCGCATGTGAGTTTTCTTCGGCGAAAGTAGGCGAAGCAGGGGAGCCTTTTGTGGGTCTTTTGTGTGTGCCAACTGACCAGTCGGCCGAGCCGGCAAATGAATTTATTGCTCTTGCTCTTTTCAGGGTTTCAAGTTTAAAGGATTTACCTACAATAAAGCTGTTTGTTTGTGTGTTTATTGTGTGTTTTTTTTTTTCATAATTGAAGTTATTTCTAAACGTACCAAATCGAGCAACCCTGGTTCTTCGTATGAAGCAACAACACAAAAACAAGCCTTATTAATTGCATGTTTTACATCATTTAAAACGATAATAATTTAGCTTATTTTTTAATTAGTCCTGCAAAGGATTTCAATTGCTGCTGCTGCTGCTGCTTGTCTTTCGCTTGAGCCGGAGGCAACCACCCGTTTGACCCTTTGAAACCGGCGGCGCCCGTTCTGTTATCTCAAGGTCTCCGCAACGTTGAATAAAATTACCTTTAAATAAGGCAAATAGCAAGGAGTCAGGCATCCTGTTAACTATGTTCAAATAATGTGACACAGTCACAAATTCAACTATTTACTCTCTTCCTTCCTCCGAACTTTCACCGAACTTCCTCAGAGCTCGACAAGGCTGCACAAGGCACGACAGACAATCCCTGCCATAAATTCCGGCACAAAATGGTCCCCCCGCCTGCACCCTGCCAAAATGAAATTTATGGAGAGAACTTTGTCGGGCAATTACTTCGTCCTGCGACGACAAAATCCTCTGCCGCATACTTGACATATTTGAACACATTCTTACCTACGTACAAACGTATTAACCCATCATCGATATTCTTGTTGGATTCCTGGCTAAGGATAACTCGAAGCCCGTCCGAGCCCGTCTTGTTCATGGTCCCTGCGACAACGCGAACGAACTACCGAGTACGTTCAATTGAACGAAAGGTTTAACGAGAGTTTAAACAAAGTTAATCGATGATTAAAATAAAAAATTCAATACACAATCTTTTAACAAATTTATCGTTGCATTTACTGTTACTGTTTGTGGTTCTTTTGTCACTTTTGACAGCAGACATTTTCTCTTTTGTTCTTCTCCGAACGCTGAGCTGATATTTTGTTTATTTGCTGAAACTTTTTCAAGGTTAAAAAGTTATTTCTTGGTATTCGAATTGAAAGGGTCTTCCTAACATTTCACTTTTTATTTAGAATGTTGGTTTTGGGCTTAAAAGAAAATGCTACTAGAGCTTAAATATCTTTGAAACCCTTTTAAAACTTTTAAAATCTTCTTAAGAGTAAAAACATTTTGTTAAACGCAACAACAACCGATTATGTTCAAATTCAAAAATACAAAATGAAAAGATTTTTCTCCGCTTTAATCTATCTATCTCCTGTCCCATTTCACCCCGCCCCACTAACTTTCTGCTTTGATTGTGGTTTATATCTCGTCTGCTGACCACATGAAAAACTCCTCAACTCTATTGAGAGAACGTCTTAAGTTGAGCCACGATAATGAAAGCGTTGTTTTAAATTATTTCTCCGTTCCGTTTTAGCCGTGGCTCCGAGGCGGTTGCGTGGTCATTTGTAAAGTTTATCCCCGAGATTTGGGCCAAATCATATTCGAATCCGGGCCGCGCAGATCAAAGTGACCGAAGCGAACAAATAGAAATGAATGTCAGTGGATAATAAAAATAAATAGCGCTGGATCAAGCAAAAAGCAATTGTTCTCGGAGTCACCGAGAAAATGAAGATGTCCTGCCGGAAGACCTCAAGCTAATACTTGTCAGGTTGCTTTATTCCGCCGCAGGAGAAGCGACAAAATATAAATCAACACACATGTACGACCAGAAGGCAGACCGTCAGGCTGGTGGGCGGGCAGGCCGGCAGGAAGGTAACACAACACGTTGACGTCAGCGCTAACGGAGTGCTGAATTCATAGCTCCCAAGGCGTCCTGCAGTCGTCCCGACATTGCGACAGTATCCCGATCGAAATGTAACGAAGAAGAAGGACAAGAAGCGGTCAACAGGCATTTATTTTTATTAGACGACAGATTGATATCTTTAGGCTTCGTCGTACGATGAAAGAAAGTAGAGAGAAGAAGAAGAAGAAGAAGAACGGCCAAGTCGCCCGCTTGAAGTGGTCTGTTTGGTATAAGCGGAAAATCTTGTGAGCTCTCTCTTTTTTGATTAATGATAGACGGAGCCAAGAGAGCGGCTTAAATTGTTGTGGTTTTAGAATCTTAAAAAACAACAACAACAACAACAACAGCAACGCTGAAGAACGCTGCAATCCCTAGTGGCCACTTAAGCTGCGGTTGTCGTTATTTTAATTGCGCACGTGACACCGAATCAAATAACCCCACTTCGCCCCCCGCCCCCGCCCCTCATGGCCGTCTCTATTGGATGGTCGTGGTGGGTGCGGCGCCGAGGGATCAAAATAAAAGCACGGCACTGGATGCGAGACGCTCGATGCTCGATGCTGCGAGAAGCGTTGCCATTCATTCATTCTTTGTAAATTTCATTAAATATGATTAATGGACACCGATTAACCGTGGGCCGTGGGCCGAGGGCGGGCAGGGCAGAGGGCTGTTGCGGTATTTATGCAAAACTACAGGCGCCGCATGCCGACCTAATGTCGGCGGCAAACTTCAAGCAAGCACCACCACAATAACAACAACAACAGCAACAACAAAAGCAATGATAATGCAGAGCGCAAAAGTGGCGGATCCGGAAAGCGGCCATAGTCAAACACTTACTTCACCGCTACGCCGCTGCGTCGCTGCGTCGCTGCGCCACTCGTGCCGGATTTGCATCTCGCAGGATTGACAAGAGCTGCTCGGCTGCAGGGGCGCACCCTGGTGATTAATGGAAGCGAATTATTCTTGCTGCTACCGCTGCCGAATTCGCTACGCAGCACAGAAGCTTTTCGAAAATTGCACACACACACACACACACAAACAAATGCGTAGCTTCGAGCAGCTTCCACGCAGCGACGAGATCTCAATCGGTGTATGAGTAACCGCGAAGTACGAAGTACGCAGCTCTTCTACTCAAAAGTTAATTGAAGCAAGCGCCACGCCAACGCCAACGCCAACAACAACAACAACAACAACAACAAAATACACAAGTGTACATTGTTTCGAATTATCTTCGCCAGCTTTTGAAGACGATGCCATAAAAGAGAGCAAGAATATTTGAAACTAATCGCAGCAACAAAGCGCTCGCTGTTCGGTTAATCTTTGCTGTTAACATTGGCGTCGTTGTTGTTGTTGTTGTTGTTGCCAACGCCGCCAATGCTGCAACATTAGACGGTAGATAGTTGTTGTTGTTGTTGTTGTTCTGTTTGTCAAAAAGTTTTTATCTAATGCGTGATTTATTATTTGCAATTTGTTGGCGAAAAGTTTGGCGAGCCCTGTTTACTCCCTTCGGCGTTGCCGTGGACGGAAATGAGATGAGAAGAGATGCGCCGGAAACGCCAAAGCCGCCGCACTTCAAACTGACGCGTTAAATTGGTCATTAACTGCCAACAGCTACACCCAGTCCGCTTGATTGCACCCACTGCGTGAGTGCGAGTGTGCGTGCGTATGGCAGTGGTGTGTGATGGTGTGTTTGTGTGTTTGCGGAGCGAACATTTTAATTTGCCCGTCATTTGCAGATGTTCGAGCTTGAGCGCTCTGACCAGAATGCATTGGGATGCGTCAGGAGTCGTAGTCATCGCTCTAAACCACGAGCCAGAGATGCGTTGAAATGCATTTGACAATTCTTCCCTGCCGCCACTTGATGGGTCCGGCACAGACCTCAGACCAGCCGCCTTAATCGTGTTGGCTCCGGCTCTGTTTAATGGCGGCTGCTGGACATGCAGCAACGGCAACGGCAACGGTAGAGAGAGTTTGGGTTTCATTTTCGAACTGTTTGAATTTAGCGACGATTTTAAATCCTATTTTTTTTAATTGCATTCTTCTTTAATATCACTCTTAAAAAACTTGAGTATAATAAATCCTTTCAACTTTGTTCTTCCGAGTCTTTTCTTCTCTCCTCAGCCTTCCTGGGCGGCGATTCCGCGCAAACTCTGCAACTCTTTAAACACTTTCAAACTTCGCGAAATCCCGAAATCAACACTTTAGCATCTTAACGGCCAATTTAGCCATAGAGTCGTAGAAGGACTGACAACACAACACAAAACAAAACAAAACAAAACAAAACAACACCACGCAAACAAAGCAAAGGAAGAGCGCACTTTTCTGGAGCTCTTGTTTACGGAAACACTTTGGGGAACAATAGCGCCTAGAAGCCGTTAAAAAAAGTAACAAAACGCTGTCTGTTTCGGCAGCTTCTGAAAGTATTTAAAACTCTTGAGACGGGATGTAGCTTATGCGTCTGTGTCGGCGGCCCCTTGGAAGATGCGAGGACGTAGTAGCGGCGGAGGCCATCATTTCTCATAACTTGGCTTCGCGCATATCGCACCGCAATTATTCCGAATGAATCAAGTTCACAATTCTTTCTGTTACGTTACGTCCTGCGCTGCGCGTTCTCCGCTGCGTTTTATCCTTGTAGCTTGTTTCGTTTTGTTTTGTGATACTAAAGAGTATGAGAACTCATCGCCGTCATCATCATAATCATCATCATCAGTACCAACACTCGCGAATCCTACACCCTCCCGAAGATTGGGTCGTTCGTTCTGTAGAGAACTCCTCCCCCTCCCCCCAGTGACCTCGCTTGACTTCAGTTCCGCCTCTTCTGCTTTGTTCTGTTTCATGCTTTGTTTTCCTCTGTGGGAAGCCATTAAATGCAATTATTTTTGCACTTTTTAGGCCACAATGAAAAGTTACTTCAAAATACCAAAGAGCTCTTCCGACAAAGTAGAAAAAATTAGCTTTTATAAACGTTATTATTTATTATTTGATTACAGAACGGAGTTCTTTATGAGATAACTATCGATTTATCATCTTTAGCATTTCAAAAACAGGAAAATGACATTTTAATTTGTAATAATCAATTGTATATTTATGATTTGTTAAATTTATCACATGGTGTACATGCTGTATAAAATTATTTTACTGTTAGTTAATTATTTTCTGTTTTTTTCATAATCCACAATATAAATGGGAAAAAACGCAGGTGATATTATTTTAACGCGATAATATTTCAATTTTTTGTCTGTGCATTTTTTTTTTTTTTTTTTGATTTCGCAAGGTTTGTGAGCCTGCTATTCTTATATTACGGAAAAAATGTTTTCGCTTCAATGTAATTAATCATGCTACTACAGTCTATGTCAAACCGTGCGTCTTCTGCACGACCGAGTAAAGGCCACCTTTCAAAAGCAAAGGTTGTTGTCTTTGCTATTGAAATCGTTTTTGAACAATTAATATTTTCTGGTTATGTTGAAAGAATTGGTTATGTTCAAAAAAGATGGTTGAAATGTAGAGTAATACGGCGTTTTCATAAAATGGTTTTGGTTTAGGCCTTCGTATATCGAAAAGTGTCAAGTGTTTCCATAAAAAAATTGATTTTATTTTTGGTTTTGCTAGGTTTCGAAGTCTTGTTCAAGACGTCTAACAAGTTTCAGGGGTTGTCTGAAATGCTTTCATTTTCTTTCAAATCAAGCGGTGACTTTTGGAAGCGCTGCTGAAAACATTGCCACATATGCTTCCGATAGTCACGGCTTGATTCTAAATCAAATGGAATCAAATGAAATGAAATCACTGCATCGACGCAAAAACGTTGCTATGTCAGTTTCGAATCATTCGAGACGTTTCATGCAGCTTTCTAGTTCATACGTGCTATAACGCCCTTACCGTACCGTACCATACCGTAAAACAAATTTATTATTGTTCCAAACAATAAGCATCCAAAGTAATGATAAGAGAGCTATGTATATTTTCCTTCTTACAAAATATTTTTAAAGCAATAACATCTCATTAAGCTTTTAAGCAATATAGTTAGTTAAATTTAAAAATTCTCCATTTACTCCACTTAATATCAGCCTCTAATGGATTGATTATTTTAATTTTTCTTATTGTGTAGACACGCATTCTGAAAACAATCAAGAATAAATTCATTCCAAAGCTTTGAATTACAAATTCCCGAGTACTCACTGTTCGAGGCGCTCCACCCAATATGAACATTATTCTTCTTATTTTCAGCCTCCAACCAGATTCGTAGGGGCTCGAAGTATTCGGCAATCGCCTGACCACTCATTTTACGTTCTCCAGTAAATACTTCCATCGCATCTTGCCACGGTTTCGAGGACCCCAAAGAGAGCATGTCACTAAGAGAGCAGTCATAAGAGGAAATAAATTAATATCACATTATTCAACTCTTTCACTTCAACTTACTGGAAAGCTTTCCCAACCTCTAGACTTCCATAAAAGTCACAGTTGTCTAAAGGCAACTCAGGATTGTTGGGATCATATTGACCAGCTTTAATGCAAGCGGCTTTGTAGAACTGAAACTGAATAATGTCGGCGACAAAATATCTACAGAAATGTAAGAGTACATATTACGAGTATTAAATAAGCGTATACGACTTGCTGAATATCGCTGCTAGACCTCTGAAATATATTAATACCTCAACAAGTCGATATCAAAAGAAAAGTGCATTTGTGCAGGTGGATCGAAATCACTCTCGCTCCGAATAATTGGTGGCTCTATACCGCTGTATTCCTCGCACATTTTCCAGAAGGCGCAGTTCCATTGCGTCTCTTTAATTTGACCGCGGAATAAAGCAAAGCGATATTTTTCCATGCTTATGGCAAAATGTAGGGCCACTATTTTGTAAAGAGCCTAAAGATGAGTTTAAAATTATTAAAAATTTTATTTGAACAAAATATTTTAAACTAACGGTAGAGAGTAGACGATTGATGTGAGCCTCTTCGTCGTATACGTAATTCTTCAGTAGACCAATTCTTTCCAAGTGTTTCGGCGTAGAGACCGAGAGACCAATCACGTCGCCAATTGCTTCATGGAACCCACTGTTGGGACCGTCACGATATTCGAAAGGCTGGTCTTGATATTGTAAAAAGTATTGAATGTGACCCAGTTCACGGTGAAGCGCTAAGAAATCTTCCTGATTAATTTTAGTACAAAACTGGATACGAACGTCATCTTTCCTGCCGAGGTCCCAGGTACTAGGGTGGCAAAGAAGATCCCGTCCATCCTTGGGCTTCTCAATTATACTTTTCTCCCAAAAAGTCCTAAGAGGAAAAGTTATTCGGAGCATATAGATCGAACCAAGGTTTTGTAGGTTAAACTTACGATGTTAGTTTCGTTAGATTCATGGAAGTAAAGAAGTCATCGCCCATTTGGTACATCTTCAGTTGTGTATAACCTTGTTTGACCATTTCATCTGTGACATTTATGGCTGGTTTCTCTGGAAATGGTATAATGATGTCGATAATATTGTTCCATTCTTGAGCCCATAAGTTTCCGAGAAGATGCATTGGAATGGGACCTTGAGAGGAAACGACGGACTCCCCGTAAAACTTCTGTAATCGATGACGAACGTAGGCGTGAAGTTGCTGATAGAGAGGATCAATATCTCTAAGCAATTCCTCGAGTTGGTCCTCCAAGTTGTCATATTCATAAAGCCATTTGTCAGCACCAGATGTAAAATCTAATAAGAATAGAGGATTCTTAAATTAAACCGATTCTTCAAGTTCTAAAAGTGTCCTGCCTGAACCGAATTAACCAACTTACTGTTCAAATGAGCTGCTTTCGTATTCAATTCAATATATTTTTCGAATGGGTTTCGCACAGTTGTGCCTGCTTTATCATAAAACTGGCGCCAATAATAGGCTAACTCTTCGGGGTTACGGCTGTTGGCAAAATTTTCAATAATTTCTGGATCCAAGGATAAGTCACAATTAGTCTTATTTCTAAAATCACATAATTTAATCGTGCCAAAATTAGCTTGTAGAGTTAAAGAGACATTTAAATGATCTTCATAATCATTCCCTTCAAGTGCTTCATAATCCATTGCCATTAATTTAGTGAACTGATGTTTCAAATCACTAGACTTGAATGAACGCCAATTGAATAACTGAATATGGTCCTGTACTTCCTTCATAAATTGGGATAATCTTGTAGACGCTTCGTTATAAATGGCATAGTTTTCTTCGGTCATGTTTGAGTTGTAGTTCCAAAGCATTTCGGTTTGATTGTAATAGAGCCTTTGGATTTCATTCATAGCGTCTTTTATGATTTCAGATGCCAGGCCTTCGTCATCTGAATTAAAGGCGCTGCCATACTAGGATGGTAGTAGAAAAGAAGGGCGGAAAGGAAAGAGAGTCAGCTCATGGGAAAACTTTGAAAAACTGTAGCGAAAGTTAGTGCGTACTTACCGCAAATGACATCAGAAAGGCAAATATAAGTACACGCATTTTCATTTTGTTAAAGAAGGATTTCCGTAGAGGATTTAGTTGTTTAAAAGAAACTGAAAATAATTAGTGATATTACGATATTAGAGAGATTAAGATCGATCAGTAGTATGACCGATACACCCTTGAAAGCCCTACCTTTTTTATGGACTTGAGAATAGTCAATTGGACTTCAGATTTTTACAGATTTTTCGAATTTTTTCTGAAGTCCATGACGTTATTCTAAAATCCATTCGAAATATTCGGAAATTAAACTGTAATAATTTGAAGTACATGCGGAAAATGTGAAAGTTTTTTTTTTGGATTCAAATCAATATGATACCCATTATCGAAATCTTTTTGATCGAATCGAAATATAAGGTTAAAAAAAACCACAAAAATTTTTATGTTCTACATATTTTGATAAAACACACTCCGATTTCGTGTTTTAGTAATCCTTTTTGTATGCAGTTTAAGCACAGAGACTTTAGGATAAAAAAAATTTACAAATGTTGAGAGATTTCTAAATAAAGGAGAAGCTAAACATATTCTAGAAAGTAGCTAAAAATCCTTTTAAAATTTCAGTATTTAAGCGTACTTACGTTTTCTTCTGAAATCTTTGTAATTATATTATCCCTCTGTTAACTAAAGAAGTAGACTGCAAACTTAAGACAACTACCGATCTTTTGGCATATTGGACGGATTTATATAGGACTTTTAGACTCTATACGCGTAAACTTTTTTACTCTATGTACATATATGTATACGAGTATACTACTAAACTCGTATAGACATATTGTGCTGTAGCTTTAATTTAACTATCTATAAAAATGTTGCATTTGTATAGTTGTAGATACGCGTAGGTATTACTTCATAATCAAGCACCTGAGAGAAATACATATATACTTAATTCAAGAAGTTAAAAAATCTAGAGAGTGTTATACTCTTAGTTACGAGTATGCGTTCAATTTCGTAAATTTCTGTTATGTATTAGTAATAAAGCTACACCTTATTTTCTCGATCTAACGAAGCTGACGTAAAGAAGTCGTATTATTACCTAAAATATAATTAAGAATTGCGCTGAAAAACAAGTTAAAGTGTTAACTTCGGCCTGGCCGAAGCTCATATACCCTACACCTGCATCTTTCGAAGTGACGACAAAAAATGGGCGGGTGACACCTACTTGCATTTTATTTACAGGAAGTAAATTTTGATATATTAACTCGTTTACAAAGTTTAATATAACAATAAACGTTTTCTCAACAAACACCTCATTATATGGTATGGTATACCAGTGGGCGGATCACGCTCATTTTTAGAAGTATATTTTAGTCTAAGATGGTTGACTCGGAAATAATATTTTAGCTTTAAATTCGCTCTACAAGCTGAGAAATTGAGTTATAAGCACGGATGAATCCATATTCGCTATAAAAAATAGGCGGGGCACTGGTCCGATTTTTCCCATTTTAAAAATCAAACAGCCTCGGATAACAAACAATATTCGTACCAATTTTTATAACGATACCTCTATTCGTTTCCCTGTAATCGTGATTTCCACAGACGGAAAGACAGACAGACAGGCGGACAGACAGGGCCAAGTCGGCTCAGATTCAGAGCCAGAATATATATACTTTTCTATACCTGTCATGCCTCCTTTAATGCATTACAAAGGGGAGAACAAAGTGAATGTACCTTGATCCCTTCGGGTGTACCCTACATTAATATAGGCGTTGACTAATCAACACTTTAAAATACGAAAGAATTTTATAATTTGTTACATTCCGTAAACTTATTTTGGGCCTTTCGGGAAGGTATCAAAATTATTTTTCTTGTTGGAAACAATTAAACTGAAAAAACGGAATAACACTTGTGCACACGTTATTTATTTTTCAAGGTTATTACCGAAACATATAACAAGAGAACGTATGCTAAAAAATAATATTTTGAAGCGAACCGAAGGTCGCGCTTCTGATGCTTACCGAAACTTATTACAACCACATCGACCACATTTTACAACCACATTACAGCAAACACATTTTACATATCATTACAACCACATTTCGCCGCTAATAAAAATAAAAATAGGAATTAGAAAAATATAGCCGTAATCTATAAATTTGGCAGGAGCGGAATTTTATAATGGATGACAAGACATGGAAGCATCGAGCAAGAACATAAAAAACAAATAAGGGCAAATGTGCCCTTGGAGAAAAATGGTTGAAAAATTTCAGAGTTTGAGACAGGCCAAGCGAGATTTTTTAAAGCTTAAAACCTTTTGCGAGATTCCATGTGAACTTGTTATTTGTACTAGATTCGGTATTTCGGATTAGAGTCGATTCGGATTTGTATTAGATATGCCTCGGAAATTTCTCAATTTCAGCCTCAAAGAAAAGGCATTCTTCACTTTTTCAGTAGCGTCGGGATCATTGTCAAAGGCTGCATATACCTCCTATTAACTCTGAAAGAGGTCTATTTGTTTTCATATATCAGTCTAATCAATAAAAATTTACCAATTAAACAATAATTTACGATATTTCATTTCACCATTAAATCCGGCGTATCCGATGTATTACAGGAGAACGTACCAAAGGCTGATTGGTATTAAAAATGGGGAAAATAGGACCAGTGCCACGCCTACTTTTCATAGCAAATATGAATTAATCCTTGGATATAGCTCAATTTCTCAGCTTTTATAGTAAATTTAAAGCGAAAATTGTATTTCCGAGTCCAGCGTCTCAGACTAAAATATACTCCCGAAAATGGGCGTGACACGCCCCCCTTATATACCATACCATATAATAAGGTATTTGTTGGGAAAAGTGATGTTGTAAATGAGTTAATAGATAAAAATTTACTGTCTGTAAGTGAAATAAAAGTGGGCGTTACCCACCCACTTTAATCATCACTTTGACGGATGCAGGTGTAGGGTATTTTAGCTTCGGCCAGGCTGAATCTAACGCTCTTACTTGTTTTATACGTATTTATGTTAATATGTATGTTTTTTTTAATCCACATTCCAAATGGAAAAACGCAGCTAGTATTTGTCCGCGGTAACACATATTTAAAAGTTTGGTCCTTAAATTCTTTGGATTTCGTATGGTTATTTCAAAAAAATTAGTTTCGCAGTTTTAAGTTCTGAAGTACCGTAAACAAATTTATTATTATTTCAAAAAATAAGCATCCAAAGTAATGATAAGACAACTCATGTATTTTTCATATTTGACAGCATTATAATTCGATTTTGCAATATATTTTTTTTCTTTTTTACAAAATATTTATAAGTCAATAACATCTCTTTGAGGTTTTAGGCTACATATATAGTTGGTTATATTAAAAAATTCGTACCTACTCCACTCAGTAGCAGCCGCTTATGGATTCATTAGACAAATCTTTCTAATTTTCCTATTTTTCTTATTTTCTTTACGCATTCTAAAAACAATCAAGAAAAATTTATTCAATTTTGCCAAGGCTTTAAATTACAAATTCCAGAGTACTCACTTTCTGAGGCGCTCCACCCAATATGAACATTATTCTTCTTATTTTCAGCCTCCAACCAGATTCGTAGGGGCTCGAAGTATTCGGCAATCGCCTGCCCACTCATTTTACGTTCTCCAGTAAATACTTCCATCGCATCTTGCCACGGTTTCGAGGACCCCAAAGAGAGCATGTCACTAAGAGAGCAGTCATAAGAGGAAATAAATTAATATCACATTATTCAACTCTTTCACTTCAACTTACTGGAAAGCTTTCCCAACCTCTAGACTTCCATAAAAGTCACAGTTGTCTAAAGGCAACTCAGGATTGTTGGGATCATATTGACCTGCTTTGATGCAAGCGGCTTTGTAGAATTGAAACTGAATAATGTAGGCGACAAAATATCTGCAAAAATATGAGAGTACATATTATTAAATACGCTTATACGATTTGCTGAATATCGCTCCTAGACCTCTGAAATATACCCGTACCTCAACAAGTCGTCATCAAAAGAAAAGTGCATTTGTGCAGGTGGATCGAAATCACTCTCGCTCCGAATAATTGGTGGTTCTATACCGCTGTATTCCTCGCGCATTTTCCAGAATTCGCAGTTCCACTGCGCTTTTTTAATTTGACCGCGGAATAAATCAAAGCGATATTTGTCCATGCTTAGGAACATGGGTAGAACCACTATTTTGTAGAGAGCCTAAAGATGAGTTTAAAATTATTAAAATATTTTACTTGAAAAAAATATTTTGAACTGACGGTCAAGAGTAGGCGATTAATCCGAGCCTCTTCGTCGTATACATAATTTTTCAAAAGACCAATTCGTTCTAAGTGTTTCGGCGTAGAGACCGATAGACCAATCAGGTCGGCAACTGCTTCATGGAACCCACTGTTGGGACCCTGACGATATATATAAGGCTGGTCTTGATATTGTAAAAAGTATTGAATGTGACCCAATTCATGGTGGAGTGCTATGAAATCTTCCTGATTAATTCTGGGGCAAAATTTGATACGAACGTCATCTTTCTCGTAGAGGTCCCTGGTAGTAGGTTCGCGGCAAAGAAAATCTCGCCCGTCTTTAGGCTTCTCAATTATACTTTTTACCCAGAAAGTCCTAGAAGAACAAGTATTTCGGAGCATATAGATCGAACCAAAAAGTTCTGTAGATTAAACTTACGACGTTAGTTTCGTTAGATTCATGGAAGTAAAGAAGTCATCGCCCATTTGGTACATCTTTAGTTGTGTATAACCTTGTTTGACCATTTCACCTGTTACATTTATGGCTGGTTTCTCTGGAAATGGTATAATGATGTCAATAATATTGTTCCATTCTTGAGCCCATAAGTTTCCGAGAAGATGCATTGGAATGGGACCTTGAGAGGAAACGACGGACTCCCCGTAAAACTTCTGTAATCGATGCCGAACGTAGGCGTGGAGCTCCTGATAGAGAGGATCAATATCGTCAAACAATTCGTCGAGTTGGTCCTCCATGTTGTCACCATATTCATGAAGCCATATCTCAGCACCAGATGTAAAATCTAAGAATAGAGGATTTTTAAATGAAACTGATTCTAAGATCTAAAAATGTCCTGCCTAAGCCGAATCAACCAACTTACTATTCAATTGAGCTGCTTTCGTATTTAATTCAATATATTTTTCGAATGGGCCTCGCACAGTTGTGCCTGCTTTATCATAAAACTGGCGCCAATAATAGGCTAACTCTTCGGGGTTACGGCTGTTGGCAAAAATTTCCTTAAGTTCTGGATTGAAGGATAAATCGCAATTAGCCTTATTGCTAAAATCACATAATTTAACCTCGCCAAAATTTCTTTGTAGAGTTGAAGAGACATTTAAGTATTCCTCATAATCATTATCTTCAAGTGTGTCATAATCCTTTGGCGTCAAGCTTCTGAACTGAGCTCGCAAATCACTAGACTTGAATGAAGGCCAATTGAATAACTGAATTTGGTCCCGTACTTCCTTCATAAATTCAGATAATTTCGTAGACGCTTCTTTATAGACGGCAAAGTTTTCATCGGCTCTGTTTGAGTTGTAGTTCCAAAGCATTTCGGCAACTTTGTGATTGAGCCTTCGAATTTCATTCATAACGTTGTTCATGTATTCAGATGCCAAAACTTCGACATCGAAGTTCGAATTAAAGGCGCTGCCGAACTGGGATGGTAGTAGAGATGAAGGGCGGGAGAAGAGTCACGTTATGGAAAAACTTTAAAAACTTAAGCGAAGGCTAAGTGCGTACTCACCGCAAATGACATCAGAAAGGCAAATATTAGTATACCCATTTTCATTATGTTTAAGGAAGATTTTCGTAGAGGATATTTTTCCATTTAGAAACTGAAAGAAAATTAGTGATATATTAATGTCTAAGGCGTAGTATAGCAGATTCGCTCAGAATAACAAATTTTATATACAATATATATAAATATTTTATATATATATACAATTTTTTTGTTTGAGAAAAACTAAAATTCTTTGAATTTGTTGATTTAATAGAAAACTGGGTTTAATTGTTTAAAGTCACTTTTGTCACTTCATCACTTAAATTCTTCAATTTTAAATACTTTATTCGTTTTTTCAATTAGTTTTCATAATTTGATTGGACCGCTTAAAAATGGAAAAATGTGCGCACAGAAAACTACCACATAAAATAGATTTCAGTGTATTTCGAGAAAGTTCTCAGAAAAGGATCAGAAAAATTTACAAATGTTGACAGATTTCTAAATTAAAGAGAAGCTAAACATATTCTAAAAACTAGGAAAACCCCTTTTAAAATTTTGGTATTTATGCGTACTTACGCTTTCTTCTGGAATCTCTGTAATTATATTATCCTTCTGTTAACTACAAACTTAAGAGAACTACCGACTTTTTGGCATCTTGGATTTATATAGGACTTTTAGACTCTATACTCGTAAACTTTTTTACTCTATGTATAGATACTACTATAAGTGTATAAACTTATTGTGTTGTAGTATAATTGAACTAACTACAACTATAACTGATTAATATAGTTGTAGAAACGCGTAGGTATTATTTCGTAATCAAACACCTGAGAGAAATATGTATATGAATTTAAGAAGTAAGAAATGTAGAGAGAACTTACTTATTTTTTGAATTTCATAAACTTCTGTTATGTATTAGTAATAAAGCTACACCTAATTTTCTCGATCTAACGGAGCTGACGTAAAGAAGTCGTATTTTTACTTAAAATATAATTAAGAATTATGCTGAAAAAATACAGGAGTTGACTTAATCAACACTTTTTAAAATACGAAAGAATTTCATTATTTGTTTATTTCCGTAAACTTATTTTGTGTCTTTTGGGAAGGTCTCAAAATTATTTCTTGTTAGAAAAAATTAAACTGAAAAAACGAAATAACACTTGTACACATGCTATTTATTTTCAAGGTTATTACTACAACATATAACAATAGAACGTATGCTAAAAAATTATTTTTTGGTAAGTATTAAGTGTACACATACTAATAACAAATATGTTTTCAATGTACCACTCAGCTGAACCGAAGGTCACATCGAAAATTTATAAAATTTAAAAATAGAAATTAGAAAAATATAGCAGTAATCTTTGGCAGGAGCGGAATTTTATAAGGGATGACAAGGCATTGAAGAATCGAGCAAGAACATTAAATCATACACATTAATCATTTGTATTAGATTTGGAATTAGATTTTGGATTAGATTAGATTCGGATTTGTATTAGATTTCTCAATTTCAATCTCAAAAAAAAGGCATTCTCCACTTTTTTATTAAAATTTGAATTAAAAGGAATTCTCTACTTTCTCAAAGAAAAGGCATTCTCAGTAGCGTCGGGATCATTGTCAAAGGCTCCATATATGTATGTACCTTCTTTTAACTCCGGAAGAGGTCTATTTGTTTTCATATATCAGTCTTTGTTGTTATCAGAGAAAATAATTTTAAGCGCGGAAAATATCGATTCTAGACTGAATCATCCCAAGCGATTCATCGCGGGCAATTCAACGCAAGACAAATTCATCGTACAGCAGTTCATTATAATTTTCGGTGGTTATTATCAATTATAAATTATAATTATCAAATATTTTTCAAAATTTCCTTGTGATTAGTTGCTAATACGATGAATTGCTATTGCGATGTATGGCTGCTGCGATGAATTTCTGCGCGATGAATTGCTGCGCAATGAATTGTTTTGCAATGAATTTGTCTTGCGGTGAATTGATTACGATAAATCAGCCGGGTACCGAAAATATCATTTCAAGCTTTTGGATTAATTAATGGATGTGTGAATAAATAATCGTGACGGTAGATCAATAATAGAGCAAAAACCATCATCGGTGTCATTTGTCATTTATTTATTTTGACATTTCGACTGTTTTTCCGATATATGTATTTTGTTTGATCTGACTGTTTGACCAGATATATTTTGTGTCAGACCATGACCTAATTTTTGCACCCTAAATACAATATTAATCTAGCACATGTTACCATTTCGCATAATTTCTCGTATTATGACTTCAAGTCGATTAAGTACCCAGAACTATTTCATGACCTATCTTCTGTGGTTTGGATGCAGATTTGGTATCGTACTACAGAATTAAAAAATTAAATTGAAAACAGAGAACCAATGCGTTTTCTTCTGAAATGAAGCGTTATTTCTGAAATGTATTTTTGTTAGTTGTGCATATAGGCTGCAATAGGTTTCAGTTTGAAATTCTGTTTGAGTACCGTAGAACAAATTTATTGTGATTCTAAAAAATAAACATCCAAAGTAATGATAAGACAGCTTATGTCTATTTCATATCTGAAAGTATTATAATTCGATTTTGTAATGTTTTCCACTTTTATACAAAATGTTTATAAATCAATAACATCTCATTGAGGTTTTAAGCTGTATAGTTAGTTATATTTATAAATTCGTACTACATTTACTAACAGCCTCTAATGGATTGATTAATCTAGTTTCTTTATTGTGTAGACACGCATTCTGAAAGCAATCAAGAATAAATTTATTTCAGTTTTCCAATGTTTTGAAGTAATAATTCCCGAGTACTCACTGTTCGAGGCGCTCCACCCAATATGAACATTATTCTTCTTATTTTCAGCCTCCAACCAGATTCGTAGGGGCTCGAAGTATTCGGCAATCGCCTGACCACTCATTTTACGTTCTCCAGTAAATACTTCCATCGCATCTTGCCACGGTTTCGAGGACCCCAAAGAGAGCATGTCACTAAAAGGCCGTGAGAGGATATAAATAAATATAACATTATTCAAATCTTCTACTCCTTCTACTTACTGGAAAGCTTTTCCAACCTCTAGGCTTCCATAAAAGTCACAGTTGTCTAAAGGCAACTCAGGATTCTTGGGATCATATTGACCTGCTTTGATGCAAGCGGCTTTGTAGAACTGAAACTGAATAATGTCGGCGACAAAATATCTACAGAAATGTAAGAGTACATATTACGAGTATTAAATAAGCGTATACGACTTGCTGAATATCGCTCCTAGACCTCTGAAATATGTATATTAATACCTCAACAAGTCGATATCAAAAGAAAAGTGCATTTGTGCAGGTGGATCGAAATCACTCTCGCTCCGAATAATTGGTGGCTCTATACCGCTGTATTCCTCGCGCATTTTCCAGAAGGCGCAGTTCCATTGCGTCTTTTTAACTTGACCGCGGAATAAAGCAAAGCGATATTTTTCCATGCTTATGGCAAAATGTAGGGACACTATTTTGTATAGAGCCTAAAGATGAGTTTAAAATTTTAAAACAAATTTACTTGGACAAAATACTTTAAACTGACGGTTAAGAGTAGACGATTGATGCGTGCCTCTTCGTCGTATATATAATTCTTCAAAAGACCAATTCTTTCCAAGTGTTTCGGTGTGGAGACCGATAGATCAATCAGGTCGCGAATTGCTTCATGGAACCCACTGTTAGGTCCGTTACGATATTGAAAAGGCTGGTCTTGATATTGTAAAAAGTATTGAATGTGACCCAGTTCACGGTGAAGCGCTAAGAAATCTTCCTGATTAATTTTAGTACAAAACTGGATACGAACGTCGTCTTTCCTGCCGAGGTCCCAGGTACTAGGGTGGCAGAGAAGATCCCGTCCATCCTTGGGCTTCTCAATTATACTTTTCTCCCAAAAAGTCCTAAGAGGAAAAGTTATTCGGAGCATATAGATCGAACCAAAAAGTTCTGTAGATTAAACTTACGACGTTAGTTTCGTTAGATTCATGGAAGTAAAGAAGTCATCGCCCATTTGGTACATCTTTAGTTGTGTAAAACCTTGTTTGACCATTTCATCTGTTACATTTATGGCTGGTTTCTCTGGAAATGGTATGATGATGTCAATAATATTGTTCCATTCTTGAGCCCATAAGTTTCCGAGAAGATGCATTGGAATGGGACCTTGAGAGGGAACGACAGACTCCCCGTAAAACTTCTGTAATCGATGACGAACGTAGGCGTGAAGTTGCTGATAGAGAGGATCAATATCTCTAAGCAATTCCTCGAGTTGGTCCTCCAAGTTGTCATATTCATAAAGCCATTTGTCAGCACCAGATGTAAAATCTAATAAGAATAGAGGATTCTTAAATTAAACCGATCCTAAGTTCTAAAAGTGTCCTGCTTGAACCGAATTAACAACTTACTGTCCAAATGAGCTGCTTTCGTATTCAATTCAATATATTTTTCGAATGGGCCTCGAACAGTCGTGCCTGCTTTATCATAAAACTGGCGCCAATAATAGGCTAACTCTTCGGGGTTACGGCTGTTGGCAAAAATATTGTTAATTTCTGGATCCAAGAATAAATCACAATTCGTCTTATTTGTAAAATCACATAATTTAATCGTGGCAAAGTTCGCTTTCAGAGATGAAGAGACTTTTAAATATTCTTCATAATCATTATCTTCAAGTGTGTCGTAGCCCTTTGCCGTCAAGCTACTGAACTGAAGTCGCAAATCACTAGACTTGAATGAACGCCAGTTGAATAACTCAATGTGGTCCTGTACTTCTTTCATAAATTGAGAAAATCTTGTAGACGCTTCGTTATAAATGGCAAAGTTTTCATCGGTCATGTTTGAGTTGTAGTTCCAAAGCATTTTGATTTGATTGTAATAGAGCCTTTGAATTTCATCCATAACGTCTTTTATAAATTGAGATGCCAAGCCTTCGTTATCTAAATGAAAGGCGCTGCCAAACTGGGTTGAGTGTCGAGAAGAAGGGAGGAACGGAGAAGAGACAGTTAATGGAAAAACTTTAAAAGCCTTAGGTTAAGGTTAAGTGCGTACTTACCGCAAATGACATCAGAAAGGCAAATATCAATATACGCATTTTGATTTTGTTTAAGAAAGATCTCCGTAGAGGATATTTTTTTTCAAGAAACTGAAAAAATTAATGATATTACGATATTAGAAGACGAGAGAGATTAAAATCGATTAGTAGTTTGTTCGATATACCCTTGAAAGCATTCTTAAGGTTAACATTAACCTTTTCCAAGACGTACTTAAGAAATTCAATTTGACTTCAGACTTTTTTCAAATGGAGTTCAGAATAATGACATGAACTCCAGAAAAGTGCAAAATATTTCAGTATTTTCGATTTTAATTTCAAAAATGTTTAAAAGGATTTCAGATTTTTACAGATTTCCAGATTTTTTGTGATCACGTCACGTGATCCATCACGTTTTTCCGAAGTCAATATAATAATTTGATAACTGAAGTACATGCGGAAAATGTGTATGCTTCATAAAGGTACCTTGGTAAAGAATTATGGATACATATTGTGACGGCCACAATTCTTTACGAATTCTGGCGCACACAATAATCAACACGGTTTACATTTTTAATTTTCTTACTTTGTGAATTGAATTATTTCTATTGAAACAACTTGTATTTACTTACTTTGATATGTAAACAGAACTAAACTTACTTACCATTGTCAAACATACATACTATAATTATTATACTATAATAATATATTATAAGAATAGATTAAGTAAGTATACGCGAGAGAGAGAGAGAGACGACCGCAGTCGCTACGCGAGACTCACCATGAAGAAAACACAACACACCAACAAGAAGAAGAGTTGGTGGGTTGTCAGTTCAAGCAAACGAGAAGTGTATCGGCTACGGGTATACGTCGAGTACGGACGGCACCAAGAAACGCACTCCTACGCGACGAATCTAAATCGGGGCTTGCATATCGGCGAACCAACGCGAATTTACAGAGAGCCGGGACTAGTAGAGAGTGAGAAAGCATAGGTGAACTTGCGCGTTCCATTTCTCTTTTCCGTCGTGTCCCTCGGTTCACAATCCCAGCTAGATAACCGCACGGCCTCAGGGTCAACGGTTATGCAGATTTCACGGCCTCAGGGTCAGAAACTGCACGCTTTCCTCAATCGGCTCACTTTCAACTCGGCAGTTCAAAAGCCAATCATTCCCTGCGCGCTAGTTTCGACCAATAATTGGTTTTTTGTAGTTCGTAGATTAAGATATACAGTCTCTCGGTCTCATGGTCGGTGATTACGCAAGCTCGAGGCCTCAGGGTCGGCGTTTGCACGTTATATAATCTTGCGGCCTCAGGGTCGGTGATTACGCAAGCTCGCGGCTTCAGGGTCGGCGTTTGTACGTTATATAACCTCGTGGCCTCAGGGTCGGCGTTAAGTAGTTCCACGGCCTCAGGGTCGGAAACTACACGCTAGTTAGCGTCGTACGTCTGGGCTCGTCAAAGTAATACTTAGTCCCTCCACTTAGATTTGATAGGCGATCGTTTCCCCTTTCATACTCGAGCATTACGCGCGTACCCGCCGCGCACCCGCTAATCGCACTTACACCCCGGTGCACGCACACATTTACGTCCGCTACGCGTATAGTCACCGCGCACACGCCCACTGTGTACGCACACACGCTTCTGCTCGCCGTATACATATCGAAGATTGTAATTAAAGAAAAAAAGAACTCGCTGAGCCTCACTCGCTGAGCCTACCACGGCTATAGACCCCATCCAGGGGTTCGTTACAATATGCACATACGTTTTACATAAGAAAATCTTTTTATAGGATTAAAATCAATCAATAATGGGTATCATGCATTATCAAAATCTTTTTGATCGAATTGAAATATAAGATAGACAAAAAAATAAGGAAACAAGCGAAAAAATTTAGAGATTTCCATGAAAATTATGCAGAAATTTAAAACGTACAAAACATATTCTAAAATTCTGGTCAGATAATTATAAAAAAAAATTTAACCGGTACGTTTCTTAAAAACGATGGCACACAGGAATACAATTTTAATTCAGTTAAACTCTTTACAGCAACTTTTGGCACTTTATCACATAAATAAATATAAATACTTTATTCTTAAATTATAAACACATTTATAATTTATTCTTAACAACATAAATTCCTAAATTTTAAATACTTCATTCGTTTTTTTTAATTAGTTTTCATAATTTGATTGGACCGTTTAAAAATGGAAAAATATGCGCACAGAAAACTACCACATAAAATAGATTTCAGTGTATTTCGATAAAATTCGATCCGATTTCGCCAAAATGTCAATTTTTTGGTAATCTTTTTTGTATGCAGTTTAAGCAGAGAGACTTTAGGATCAGAAAAAAATACAAATGTTGACAGATTTCTAAATAAAGAAGAAGCTAAACATATTCTAAAAACTAGGAAAACCCCTTTTCAATTTTTTAGTATTTATGCATACTTACGCTTTCTTCTGGAATCTCTGTAATTATAATATCCTTCTGTTAACTACAAACTTAAGAGAACTACCGATTTTTTGGCTTCTTGGACGGATTTATATAGGACTTTTAAACTCTATACTCGTAAACTTCTACTCTGTGTATAGATACTACTATACACAGTCTAATAGTAGTTGTAGTCTAATTCAACTAACTACATGAATAACTTCTACTAACTTTCATGAATTCAACTAACTACAACTATAACTTATTAATATAGTTGTAGAAACGCGTAGGTATTATTTCGTAATCAAACACCTGAGAGAAATATATAATTTTAAGAATTTAAGAAGTAAGAAAATGTAGAGAGAACTTACTTATTTTTTAAATTTCATAAACTTCTGTTATGTATTACTAATAAAGCTACACCATATTTTCTCGATCTAACGGAGATGATGTAAAGAAGTCGTAATAAAATAAAATATAATTAAGAATTATGCTGAAAAAATATAAGAGTTGACTTATTCAACACTAAAATACGAAAGAATTTCATTATTTGTTTAATTTTGTAAACTTATTTTGTGTCTTTCGGAAAGGTCTCAAACATATTTTTCTTGTTGGAAACAATTAAACTGAAAAAACGAAATAACACTTGTACACATGTTATTTATTTTTCAAGGTTATTAATAAAACATGTAACAGTATGCTCAAAAAATAATTTTTTTGGTAAGTATTAAGTATACAAATAATAATTACAATTTCAGCTAAACCGAAAGTCTCAGTATTTTCGCTTCTGAGGCTTACCTAAAACTTATTACAAAACTTATTACATCGAAGGCTAATAAAATGTGATATCTGATAATGTGATATCTGTACGGCAGAGGTTCTGAAAGTTTTGTAAATGGTTGTAGAGTATGTTGTGTACTTAATATTCCCTGATAATAAATTGACTTACCTGATGGTATTGATAATAAAATGCCCCAACATGTGATTTTTTCTACCGAAGTAGTTCTAGACATTTTCAAAATTAAAAAAAAAAAAAATTTTAAAATTTTCTATTTATCGTAATTTCTAATGCGAGAAAGTTACACTACACAAAATTTTCAAACTAAGATAAATGTCTTATTGTCTTATTAGTCTTATAATAAAGAAATAAAGAAACTATATTTTATTGAGAAATTGAGTAAATGAAGTGAGTAAATTAATTCTTATCTATTCCGTTGTAATCGTTCTTTAAATTTCGGACTTAGTACTTTGGAATGGCGACCCTCAAACATTTTTGGCTTAATGAGCCCAAATCCCATAATATTTTTTTTGTTATCCGTAACTAATTAGTTTTAACTAAATATTCAATTCGTTCGATAAAAAATAAAAAATTTGCCTTTAAAAATGTTATTCTTTATTATTTGTTTACAGACGAGAGGAGTTGCTCATAAAATAACTAACGCATTTCCACCTTTAGAATTTCAAGAGCAGGAAAATGACATTATAATTTCTGAAATAGGTATGTATATCTATAATTTAAAATTTAAATTAAATTGATTTCGTAAAGTTTGTGACTCTGCTATGCTTATATTTCGAAGAAATTATTTTCGCCTCGATGCAAATAATCATGCTACTACAGTCTATGTCAAACTGTGCGCCTTCTGCTCTATCGAGTAAAGGCCGAATTCGTTATACTTGTCTACGAGAAATGTTGGTTGTTGTCATTGCTATTGAATTCGTATTCGAAAAATGTAGTTTTGCTGGTTGTGTTCAAAGAACTTCAATTTGGTCAAATAAATACTGGCAAATGAGACTGGAAGGCTCAACCAAAGGGTGAACATAGACACACTCTTGAAATCTCTTGTTATATTTATAAGCTGTGTTTTTTAAATGAACTGGGTTTTTGGTGCATTAAAAAAACGGTGGGGAATTTTTAAACGTCGAAAACTATTTGAAATCAATTTACAACGACTAAAAACAGTTTTAGCTTTTTATTTGCATTTTTGCGCTCTTTTTCGGTCGATTTCAGCAAGCACATATGACGTTTCCTCGGCTGATTTTTTTCGAAAAGTGGAAAATTCTTTAAAAATTTCCATAACCTCGATAGAAACCTGTATAGAACCTGGGTTTTCGATTTTATATGGAGAAAACTTATACAGTTCATTAAAAAACACAGCTATACAAATTATATAGTATTATATACAATTCTATAGTCTTTGGCTATACTCTTTAGTTTAATGGCTTGTATTTTTGTTTTATAAAAAACAATTTCAACATATTAACGCATAAAGCAAGCCCTCTTTCTTATACGCGGCCATTAAATATTACTATGTATGTAGTATATTAATAAAGCTTTTAATTTCTTTATGAATTTGATATGATTTTATTCCATGTACCAAACTTACTAAATCGAGCCCTATGATTTGTCAGTATCAAAAATGTTAGTTTTACATTGTGTTCGATTTTCAGAAAAGTTAGTGAATTTTTTTCATGCGTACACACACATCTCATATAATGTGGCGAACTGTTTTCCCCTCCACACGAGTGTACCCATTATCATTTCCGTTCATCTGTTCGTGACCTCGAAAATTCCCATCCTCTCGTGCTGAAGACCAGCGCAAAAAACATGCCAAAAAGTTTCCTCGCACTCGCACTTTTACACTCAGCAGCAGCAGCGAATAAAAATCGAAATAGCTCCTGAAGATTTTTATCAATTATAACTACCACACGCAACATGCACTTTCTACATAATGATGATGACGATGATGATGATGATGATGTCAATTCATTCACAATATTGTAATGAACAATTTGTTATTTCTATTTTCTGTACAAGTGCGCGCGCTGTGAGTACATTTCCGTTGAAAATGGCAACAGCGGCGGCAGAGACCCAGCAGAGTAGTAGCGGCGTAGCAGCGGTGTAGCAGCGGCGTAGCAGCAGCGGAACGAGGCGCAAGAACTCAATGACGGAAACTTAAATTCGAGTGTGTGGAAATATTTAGCGGCTTGCTTTGAAAATTGATTTATTTTTATAGTGATATTGTGATTATCTATGAGTTTTAAAAACGAATGCTAAGAAAGAGATTCAAATTGGTTTCCAAAGAGACAAGACTTTTAAAACAGATCAAGGCAAGAGCGAGCCACCATATTTAATGCATAAGTTGGCAAAAAGTCGATGAAGTCGTCAAATGTCCAAATGAATAATGAATTAAAAATTTTTTCAACGTTTGATAAAACTCATTGAGGGCTACAATTTTGGTAACCAAACGCATTCCAGACGCTTCGTCAATGAGCTGCGGATAATGAACATGGTCACGATGTGAATTACGTGTCGGTTGGTTCACAATCAAACGTTGTGTTTGTGGTGACGGTGGTGACGGTGGTAATGGCGTAATATAGAAATCGTAAAAAGTTTGGAAGGTAGAGCTACTTGCTACTACCAGCTACTGTTGTCTGTTTCTTAGGAGATATTAGGAAATAATTTCCTTTGAAAAGTTTAAAAGAAATGACACAACTTTAAATGTAATCAGGTCAGACCGGACCCGAACCGCTACCACCGGAAGTTTCAATTTTAACTTCTGAAAGACTTTTGGCTACAGAAAGACTGTAGAAAGAATATTCTCATGCAAGTCTAAAGCAAAACAAATTCCTGTTCCTTTAAAATAAAATACCTTCATCATTATTAGGTCTATTAGATGGATTTTAATAAAAAAAGGAAACTACATAATTGTTTTTCTCTACTTTAACCCGTTTGACCTCATTCCCTTCGCAAGAATACTTTACTCGTTGGAAAGTAAAGAAAACTGACACGCTTTTCTTTACATTCTTCACCCTTTTTTTTTTTGTGTAAATAGTTTCTTTCCCTAAAAAACCACTAAAGAACGACTGACTGCAGCAGGCCGCCAACTCGTTCCTCCGCCACTGCCTTTCAATGTGCTCGCATTGCTTGCTATTTTTATACAATAATTTTTATAATTTAAGGCTCGATGGCTGGTGGGGCATCGATGGCATCCATTCTGTGATCTTGTCGCCAGCAATACGAGCGAGTGCGAGTGAGTGCGCGCCTTTGCACGCCGGCGATTGCATGCATACTGTGGTGCATCCTGAGCGCGCATGAAAGAGGAAATACAAATCTTGGAAAATGGGAAAAAAATAAGAAAATAAATAAGAATGAAACGCAAGACCGTTGGCATTTGGCATGTGCCGTTGCAGCAGTGGAGAGCGGGAGAGCGGGAGAGCGGTAACGCAAATGAAGCATTTTACCATCTGGTGCAGCATCATTAAGAGACGAGGCAAAGGCATTTGGTGGAGCAACAGTTGCTTTCGATTTGTAAAAGTAGACGTTCTACATGGTACGATAGTTGTATTGCGTGTGTATACACACACACACACGAATATTATCATAAACTCAAGAAAAAAAGGTTTTTGTAAAACGTTTTTACAGCGTAAAGCTAGTATAGGAAAGGTACTTGTTTACTATAGATTATAATCGTTAATCGAACGATTAAATTGTAAGTAACTGCAAGTAATCATCAGCAGCTAGCTAGCTGTTAGGTTGGTTGTTGATTGTTGTTGCGGTGCCTTAAGCAGTGTATGGTGCATTGCAAACTATGGCTAAACTATGCAATGAATGCTACGTGTAGCATATTAATTGAGTTTGTTTTTCTCCTGAACGCGCTTAACCAACGCGCTGGATTTGCGTTTCGGAGAGAACCTAAACAAACGCCTGAGCTGTAAACGATTTCTGTGTCCAGTCTGATCGATCGATCACTACGCATCGCATCCAGATAAAATTTCCATTTACTCGCTTACGTTGTTCGCTTACGTTGTTCGCTTACGTTGTTCGCTTACGTTGTTCGCTTACGTAGCTCGCTGTCGTTGCTCAAAGAAAGCCCAAAACAGAGCCGTCCAGCCGTTCGCTGTTCGAATGCGCAACAGACACAACGCGTGAGCGGCATAAAAAATCAGTCGACCGACCAATCGAGCTGTTAGAAAATCGCATGTCGATTAGTTTATGTAGTTTTATGAGCTCCTTAGAACTGCTTTGAAGCGGCTGGCTGAAGCGTTTCGAATTGAGCGAAGGGTTGACGAATTTAAAGAGAGAGTTAGAGAGAGACAAAGTGAAGGGCGGGCGGTGGTTGCTTGAGGTTGCTTGAGTAGTAGCCGATGTGTCGCCAATTTCTCGGAATTGCACAAAGCGAATTTTTCGTTTTATGCGGTGAGGTATAAGAGTCTTCTATACATATTCTTCTTTACAGCAAGGAACTGTGCAGAATTGAAGTAAACAACAAAACGCATTAAGAATTAGCAGCTCGGATTGTTCTCATTCAAGGTGAATGCTTTGACCTTCCTTTTTCAAGTGAGTGCTAACTATAAGCACCAGCACTAAAATGCAACACAACAAATTCAGAATAAAAAACCTTTTATTCAATGACTTTGGTTTTATTTCGTTGCATTCGTTGCTGCAATATCGCCTTCTCCTTCTCTTCTTTTATGCCAACCGCCATTATTGTTATGCAAATAACTCTTGAACTGAGTTTGAGACGTGACCTCGCCCGTTGGCGACCTCATTCATTGCTCCGCTGACTTTGAATCAATAAGACTGTAATACACTGAATTTATTTTTTCGTTTTTCCTTCTTTTTGGGACGCTTAATTTGTGTTCTCTTAAGCGCTTTTTATAATGTTAATTTCTTCAAAATTGTTTTCAATTGTACCAGATCGACGAGTTGAAGATAGATAGTCGCCATCGCCATTTAAATGCAGACTGAGTGCGGTTCGAGGGCGGTTGCGATGGCGGTTCGGTATGCGTTTGCAGTTGCTACCGATCGATCGGCTTTACTTTGCTTTTTAAAAGTGCACTTAATTGAATATTCGGGGAAACGTGCCGTAAAGGCCGTAACGAGTAGGTATTTATTTGTGGGAAAGTGTTTGGAAGAGTCGAAAGACAAAGCAGTACCTACTTAATGAAATAATACGCGAAAGTATGAAAGAGTGGAGTGGATACAACATCAAATATCATTCACAAACTGAGGAATTTGAATGAACTTTAAGGTTTTCAAGTGATAATAAAAGCATAGGATTGAAATCATTGGATTGAGTCAAATTAAACAGCGTAAAACTATTTCAACTAATTGTAGTTTAAATACCGGAAAAACATTCTTTGCCGTTTAATTATGAAAATACCATTAAGATTTACTAAAAAAACACACTTCAGTGCACATTGCAGTTCGATTTATTCACAATATTTCATTTGATTTATGTAGACTGTACAATACAATACGAATATAAATTGAAGACTCGGAAAATGTAGTTTAGTACATTGAACTCATCCTTTGAGTACTTAAGAGTCCTAGGATTCACCTGTACCTCTACGACCGCTCTCGAGTATACGTAGAAGTTGGTAATAATTGTTGGTGTATGCATCTATGTATATGTACATATATTGCCGGCTGTGGGTGTTGAAGTGGTCCAGTTAGACTTAAATTTCTTTATTAACCTTTCAATATTTTAATCTTAATTTTAGTTTGATTTGATCTTGATTTGATCTTTGCAAAGAGAGAGAGAGAGAGAGAGAGAGTATGCTACTATTATCCAACTAATGCATAGACTTAGCATATACTATAAACGCTATGTATGCACTAAGACGGTTTGTGGATATGCTTTAGATATACTTGGTTTCAATAGCTCACGTTTGGCTCAAAACGTGCATGCTTCTTACGCGTTTTTTTTTGTTTGTTTGTTTGTTTGTAGAAATAAAAATAGTTACATATTTACATTAAGTAATAACGAACGAGTAGGTATAATCGTAAAATACTTCATACATATAAAGAAAATTAGAAAGTTATCAACTAATGCAGTTAGCAAACGGTATGTACAATTGTTGTTGTATCGTATTTATGATGAATCTTTTTAGAAGATCCGTTACAAATGAAAGTTGTAAAAAAAAATTCAAATTGCCATTTCTTTTCTCCTTAAAGAAAAAAATTAAAAACAAACTAACTCTAACATAATTTCGTTGATATTCAATTATTTATCACTTAAAAATATGAAGAGTTTTGTTTATTTGTTAATTTGTTGTTATTAAAATAAGCTTTAATATCGTACATTTATAACAAGTCAACAAAATAGCAATCAATTTTATGCTTCGCGCAGTATTTCTTAATATTTTGTACAATATTTGTAAAAAAACAGAAGTTATAAAGAAAAGGTTCTAATTAACAAATTCGTTTTTGTTCTGGTTTTTTGAGGCCTGCATTTTGCTCCCACCTCAAAACGCTATTCACTGCTATCGTTGTTGTTGTTGTTGTTGTTATTGTAATTTTGTTAAAATATACTACGTGTATTGCGTAAGTGCAAACTTATTTCTTTCACAGAACATAACTGGTTGCTTTAAGTAGTTTATTTTTCCTTTTCTGTTTTCTGTTTCTTGATCTTTTCATAATTGTCGACGAGAATACAAATGTTTTCTTTATGGTGTCTATGCCGTGTCGGTTTTGTGGGGCTTTGAGTGGAGCAAGGCTTCCACGATTCGGACTCTTTCAGTATTGGCGTGTTACAATAGGAATTTCCTGACCTGCTCTTGCCACACGCTGACGTCTGTCTCCGCAAGATTTCTAACCTTTCGAGCCATTTTCCTCGATGTAAACATTTCCCGGTTGCAGCGTTTTAAGAATACGGCGCTCGTTGTGCTGCTTGGCTGGCTTTTCTGCAAAGAATCAAAGAGAAAAAGAGAGAGAAGCAATGCAAAAGGTGCCAGATGTATGTATGTACAAAGATATGGTTCATTTTTTAACACACTAACAGGAGTCAGCAGTCCGCCGTCCACCAGCTCTCGTAAATGCCGCATATTTTGCAAAAACAGGGACTAATCGTGGCACTGGCGCCACTTTTTAAGTGCAGTGATGGGGCTCTGTCGCACTTCAGCAGAGAAAGAAAAGTGTTTCAAGGGCAAGATCAACAGCAACAGCAACATGAACGTCGAACACGTTCGCGCTATTGTGTCGCGCGTCTGCGTCTGTGAAGAGTGTGATGAGGAGGCGAGAGCTTCAAGGGCCCCAAGAGATTGATTTATCGTATGTACTTCACCAGAAACTGCTTACGCACTACGCACTATATTATTAACTAAACACTTTCCTGCAGCCACATGAAATTCGTTTTTAATTTATTCAGAGGTTAAGGACAAACATGCGTCAAAATGCTAAACGTAAATCTTCAGGATTATAGATGCAATTACTTTTGTATCATTCGATTTGAGTATGCTTGAAGTGATCTATTATTTTAAAAGACCCTCTTCTTCTTCTTCTCTTGAGGTGATTGAGTGAAAAATTTATAGAAGTTTTTAACAATTGCTATTTCTTATTCTCTCGAACAAATAACAATAATTCTTGTCATTATATTGAGACGCTTCGAAGGCGAGACGAGACATAGATGAGCACCAAAAAGGCATAAGTCATCATCTTTTTTGTCTCTTATTCATTTTGTGCGATTACTCATGTTCGCCTGGAAAAGTATCATACAGAAAACAAGTACGAAATTAACTGAAAAATGTTGGCGCGTCACAAAATATTAAATAAATCAGACTAAACTGTTTTCTAATAAAGAAACGAATGCAGAAGGTAACATATTTGCAATTTACGTTCTTAAAATTAAAAACAATATCAATTTTATGTTCATGTCATTTTATATTGTCTGCGAAGAGTGTTTTCATTTTGGTATACGATCACGATATTTGGCCGCATTCGACATTACAAAACACCACCAGGGCAAAGAAGAACTCTCCTGAAAATGTGTCACGCTTTATGACAACAAAGGATCAGTTTAAAATGTTAGAATTTCTTATGCTCTTAAGCGGTTAAGCAGATTCCTTCAGAGACAGACGGTCAGTTAAGCCACTTCAAAATACAAAAACATTAAACTCAAGTGGTTTTTGCGTCCGCGTCTGGGTACTGTGTACTCGCAGTATAACAGACGAAAGAGTGTGCGAGTACGAGTGTGTGTGCTTGGTGTTAACCGGCAACCTTGAGACTCAAGAAGCAAGTCTATCTATCCCGCTGTTTTATAACAAATGGAATGGTTTAGTGGTGCCACAAGAGGGAGACTCCAGACTTATTTGCGACTCATTCGTTAGAAGTGTCAGCTGAGCTCAGCATAAGCCTCAGCCTCAGCCTCAGCCTCAGCCTGGGTTGGCATGACAACCCAGCAAGAGGTTCGTTCGTTTGTACGTTCGTTCGTTCGTTCGTTCGTTTGTTGGCTCGTTCGTTCTACCTACTTACCCGGCAGTAGCACATGCTGTGGCTGAAACGTGGCCGGTCCCTTCAACACATCAGCGTTGCCAATGAAAAACGTTCCGCCTTCAAGATTCTGTACTTCGGCCAATTTCGCCATTAGTTTAGTCGACAACTCTTCGACATCTGCAATAAAATGACAAGAAGTAATGAAGTCAGACGAAATTAGACGAATATTTAAATTTTTTTTTGAAGATTTAATGATGTTTGCAAAAATGCAGTCAACATTAAAGCACAAAAAGGAAAAGGAGAAACTTAATAACTACAACATTGTCAACATCTGGTTCCGGAGCCAGTAGAAACTCAGAGAGTTGAAAAATAAAAGAGTCATAAAAGAGTTGACTGAAGCTCGCAACGAAATGAACGGAGTCTCATTCATTTCTAGAAGTTGAAAATATCGTAACATTTGACAAAGAACTGTTTTGTTATTATGAGTGTGTTTTTTTCGGTTTTTTTTTTTGGTTTTTTTTGTTTTTTTTTTGATTTTGTTTAATGCGTAAATTGAGTAAATACCATTGAGAATACCATCAAATAAACCAACATTTCCTTTTGGACACTACGAGTATATTCGTAAGACATTCATTACGACTGTGTGGCTTTTATGGCTTTCTTTTACAAACAACAAAAAATATCTCTCGCAATAGCAAACGACCATCATCATCGCGTCTTCTTCTTTTTCGATTACGATTTTACGCATATAAAAATCATTAATTTTCACAATTTCTATAGTACGTGCCAACTCTCATCAGTCCTCCTCTTCCTCCGGATATCGTTAGCTTGTAGAAGTTTTATTATTTCTATTGTGTGTGTGTGTGTGTGTGTGTGTGTTTGTTTTACGTACATATAAACAATTAATAAAATTTCGGAAAATATGTTTATAAAAAAAAACATTAAATTTTTCTTCGTTGGCTTCGTTGTGTTCGATTTCCGCTGAATTCTTTCTGCACTTATACCATTAAAATCAAACAAATCAAATAATATTTATTATATACAATAAATAAATATTTTAACAAAAAGTGCTACAGAATAAACAGAAGATGGGTTATTTCTGGCCGGTGCCGTCCTTCCGTCCGTCCGTCCGTCCGGCTTTGACGTAAGAACTCGAAGTAACGAACACGAAAGACGTAGTAAATGTTTTTATCGTTTTTGTTTTAATAACGCTTGGTGTGTTATAATTTATTGTTTTGTTTGTTTTTTTTTGTTGTTTTTCTTTTTTTTTTTTATGATATTCCCACAAATTTGCACGCGGCAATTGCAAACCAACTGCTGTCTATTGTCAAACATTGATGATGATGCTGCCTGATCCTTTGAAGTCTTTCAAAACTTCGTAAAAAATTGCCTAAGAAACTTAACTAAAAGTTATAGTAATTATTTTCTCATTTTCTTTTTTTAACCCAGCACCCAGCAACAACAATGGCCGCAAACACATGCGAACGCGGCGATCATTTTGCGAAATTGCGTAGTTCGATATTTTTACCCATTTTTCGCAGCAACCAAAAAAAAGAAGAAAAAACGAAACAAAATTTCGCAATACTAAACTTTTTTCAATTGAGTCCATCGATCGCTGCTCGTTTGGTCGACGCTGTCGAAGTCGCCGCGGCGCGTCGTTGCTGCCGGAGGGAAATCGGTTTATTTTAACGCTGACGTCGTGATCGTTCACTGCACTTTTGCACTCAATTTCATTTTTAAGTGCGCCGCGAATGTATTGAAAATGCCAATTGGAAAATGCCATCGAAAATAAACTCTGGCCTGGCCGCGGCAGGAGAGTGGTGCTTCGTTTTTGGGGCGGAATGGACCGGCCCATTTCGAGCGAGATCGCAGGAATGTTAAGTGAAGCAGTTCCAAGTTTAAGGAAACCCCGCGAACAGCCGCGACCGCCGTTCGTGAGTTAATTCATTTTAATGTCAAGCGACAAATTAAAGAAATATGTTTCCAATTTTGTTCTCAATTTTTGGGCAACGAATTTTTTGGATGACAGCGAATTTCGGGGACGATCATGAAGGTGATGATGATCGCGTTTGTCACGGTCATAATCATCAGAAATATCTTTTATTTTTTTTTTTTTTGCTTATTTAAAAGTATTTTGTTTGTTCGAACAAAATCTAAAGCCTTTTTTGCTTTTAAAAACTATGATCGCTGTGAGCAGCTTAAATAATAATTATGGTCACTATAGTATAACGTCAATGCCATTATTACCACCATCATCATCATCATCATCATCATCACAGTCTACAGTTTCTTTCGTTCACATCGCATTCGCGTACTACGAATATCATGTCTTTGTTCTCCAGCAACAACTTCCGAAAGGGATCAAAATTTATTTATAAAATCCAAATTTTGTTTAATGACTTTTTTAAAAGTTGTTGGTATTTTTAGTTGGAAATAATGGATTTCCTTAAAGTGCCACATGATACTATGATGGTATATGGGTACACCTCACCAAATTGTATTGTGCCATTGATGTACGAGTATATTTTTCCATGTTACTAGCTCTTCCTGCCGTGCCCGTCTCTCTCCCTCTCACTCTCTCTCTACTTAATAGTGCGTACTTCTTCGGGCTCTTTTTTTTGGTTTTATGTTTATCGAAAAGTACGTAAAACTGAACAAATGTGACATTAAATCAATGATGGATTTTGGTTTAAAATGCGTGGCACATTTTTGGTGGGAATAGCATGTTGTTGTTGTTGTTGTTGTTGGAATTCGGTTTTCAAGCGGAAGTTCAGAATGTTCTTCTTCTTGTTATACGAGTATAATCGTAGTTCCGTTTGTACGGCTGTCCTTGAGATTTGAATTTTTGTTGTATTTTAAGTCTTTTTTTAAGTACGACTATTTTGTGGATTTTTCTTTTAAGTATAAAATTTAAAAAAAAAAAAAAAAAATGTGACTTCGTGACTTTTTCAAAGCATTTCACTGGGTTTATTTTCTGTGATGATCTGAAAATTCGTCAAAAGGCTGATGGTGGTGACACAACCACTTCCGGTGTGTTCTTCTTTACTTTCTCTAATAATAGATTTCTTTGGTGGATTGGACCAATTCTTTTTTGGGATTTTGGGCTCCTCTTCGAGAAGCCGAAATGCTTTCAATGAATTTTTTCGGTCTATTTTCGTTACTATGTCATTAAGAATTAATTAAAGAGAAAGATTTGACGATGCGAGCGGTTCTTGTTTCTTTTAAAATAATCTTGTTTAGTGATTCGTCGATAATATAATTTCCAGGCAGTTTCTGTGAATGAGTATGAATATGAGTATGCGCGCCATATTTCATGATGCGAGTAACTCTGGTGAATGATCAGCAATCCATTAAAGCATATGCTTCAGGCGCGGAATATATATGTCCATATATACTCGTACATATCGGTGCACACATGGCCACAGTGCAGTCGACGTTTGCACCAGATGAATTAACTGATCTGTAAACAATGGATAGCTGTACGTACGTACGTAGTTCTTGGCTACTACGAGCACCAGACGAACAACAACCAAAAAAAACATGCTTCACAATCAAGCGCACACATAAATTCAAATGTTCTCATAAAGCCAGAAGCCAGAAGAAATTTCGAACACAACGGCCAGACGGGCGGGCGGGCCGGCGACGGACGGACGGACAACGACTTGTTTTACAAGCGTTAATTATTAGTTTTTGTGGGAACATGGATCGATGCGATCGCTGTGCTTTATTTTGAGGTTTAAATTTATTTCTGATGATCGTTATGCCGGCAGGGTGAAGTTATTTTTTATAGAAGAAGAAAATCGAAAATAGGCAATGAGTAGAACTTTCGACACAAACAGCAATAACAGCAACAGCAACAGCAACAAAAACAACAACAACAGAACATTATGAGAAGAGTTGAAAAAACCACTGAAACGGCGGGAGCTTCAGGCGAACAACTTCTTTATATTACGAGAGATCTGCGGATAAGAACACAAAACATCCGACCTCATAAACAACAACAACAACAACAACAACAACTGAAGAGGAACCTGAATATTTTTTTATAAATAATTATTTGCTGGAAGAGAAAAGGTGAGGAGGCTTTTGGTCGCGTACTCATAGAGATCATGGCGTGCCCCTAGCAGCAGAGCTAAAGGTGTAGGTCTCACCCTATGGCCGGGCTTGTGGGCGGATGAACGACGGAAATGTGGACTGGTGCGCTACTGACTACTGAAGCAGCAGAATATCACAAAGTCATAACCATGCTTATGCACTTGGCAGCGCATAAATTATGTCGAATGCGTTGTTTTTTCAGGCACTCCGCAGCATGCTCTCCGCAGCAAGGTATGTACTCGTATTTTGGAGTCCGCAGGTTCGTTCGTGGCAACGCGCATTATTTATATTCAGCATCAGCCGACTCCAAACTGCTGGAGTCTTTAATACTCGTAGTTGTTAAATAGCAGAAAGACTCCGGTTCTTCTTGCCGGATTGTTGCTGGTACGACGCGGCTGCTGAAGGCGTTGAAGGCTGTTTGATGGATTATAGCGCAGACTGCCGGCATTTTTGGAATACTCATGAACGCATTACGAGTATCCTCGGTGGACTCTTCGCTTGATTATGCGTCCACCGATTTGATTTCGCTTGCGGTTATGCGTCGCTGGCAGTAACTGGTCGCGCATAAAGCGCGGAAACATTACGCTAACGCGCGGTAACGTCATTGTCAAGGACATTAACCGGCAGCTATAAATTTTATGGACAACTGTAGACATTTTGTTGGCTAAAGTAAATGGTTTTTCTTCATATTTTGTTGCTGAAGTGGCTCCGCCGAAATAGTTTTCGAAGCAGAAGGCTGAAACTCAAACACAAACCGAACTGCCGTTAATGGCCGCAAGGCACATGCACGAATCGAGATCACCGGTGGCGTTAGCGCGGTCCGATGCATGACAGGTATGCACCTACTGTCAAAAATAATGGCTATGCGTGTATTAAAAAAACGTGCAAAAATTCGCAAACCATAAACTTCGGCCGCAATTCTGTCTTCTTCTTTGTGTTCTTTGCGTTGTTTGTGTTTTGAGCTCGACCACGGCAAGCGACCAAATGCTTGGAGTTGTGTTCCACTTAAGTGCTCGCTCAACTGTTCGGGCATGGACACTGCGGTGTCGGTGGTGCAGATTCTTTTGTTGCGGTTCCATTGAGTTCATTCCGCGATAGGTATACACGGTCCTACTGGTTGGGTGACGTTCTGAAGACCACCTTGAAAATCATTGTACAAACGGCGAGCTCCCGCTCCGCTCTCCGCATTAGAAAAGGCATACTAAAATTTCTGCTTAACTGATTTTATATGCTTGTCGCACGACGATCACGTCGAACGGCAACGTTCGCGGTATTGGCATTGAAAGCGAGCCGGCATAAATTCGTGGAAAATCGCCTCATTCGAGGAGTCAATAACCAAAGAGAGAGTAACAACGGCGATTTTAAGAGAGAAAAAAAAGAAAAGCTGTTAATTGCTGTAGAGAAGAAGATGGAGCAGGAGGGCCAAAAATACACTGACAAAAATGTAAGACTGGTAGAAAAAAAACGTATGAACTGTTGAGAGCGAGTTCATGAACTCTCTCTGAAACTGAAGAAAGACAATGGCTGCGTCCATCAACAAGAGCGAATCATTGCATTTGATTCAGCGTAGAGAAATTTTACTAATAGTCAGTCCTCTCTCCTCTCTGCAGGATGCACAAGTAATAGTTGACAATAATAATAATAACAACAACAACCACCACCGCTACTCCACATCTATTTGAACTCTCTTTCGCATACAAAGCTCAGCGATTTTAGAGGTGGCTTTGTGTGTATTGATCGAACCGAGCGTAACCGAGCGCATACCTGACAACAAAAATAACAAAACCTGTTAGGAATTTTAAGCAGGAATTAGTTGTTGTTGTCGCTGGCCAGATCGTTGAGATTCTGATCTTGACAATGAGAACGTTACCGCCTGTTACCGCACAGATTTACGATTACATCGAAGAGATATACGATTGTATGTACAATCGAGTATTCACTCGGGACGCGGACTCAGCTGGAATGCGTAATGAGTTCAAGTGTAAAGGTGAACATTTTTCTAAAGGACGTTACACACGGGCTTCGTTCTTGCCTCGGACAAAGCTGCAGCCGCTGTTTCTCTCATCATTGAACAGCTGTCAAAGCCATTAGAGCCCTTTTAAGGAATTTCGCGTTTGGCGAAATAATCTGCGACGCCACCTAGCTCGTAACTGGACCTTACCCAGACCACACCCGTTACGCTTTTCCGACTTTTAGGCTTCTTTATAGTGTCGTAAACTGAATTCGTATTTCTGTCGAATTTTTGCGCACTTCTAACAACACAAAGGCATTAAAATTTTATGCGTTTGTTATTACGACCATAAAGTGCTTATCTAAAGAATGCTGCAGCAACGCGGCATTCTAGCGCTTTCTAAGGCGAAAGTTCAGGAAAGCAACAGTTCAGTTGAGGAAGGCCCAAATTGAGCGCTGTGCTGCAGTCCAGGAAAAGAACAACACACACACATAATCGAACACAAGATCTCTAGTGGGAGTGGAAAGGAAGTGCCTGCGGCGGGTACGCTTACCTTGATCCAGACGTCGCTCCATGCGTCGCCACTGACGCATGTGTTGAATTAAAATACAGGCGGCGACTATGAAGAACAGCAGACAGGCCAAGACGGCCAGGAACAGCGCAGCAGTTTGCCAGTCAAGAGGAATGCTCTCTTCCTGTTGTTGTTGTTGTTGTTGCTGCTGCTGTTGGTGCAGCTGCAGTTGCTGCAGCTCCTCGTGCGTAAACTGCGGCTGCAATTTGAAGTCGCCACTGGCCGACTTCCGACGCTGCAAATAAAATGACACAGTAAAAATCTGCGCGCCGCAAATCGTCCGCCGGACGATCAAGCGCACTGCGACTTCAAGCGCACTTACACTTACCTCCTTCCAATTCGGCTCGGTTTTCGTCAGAACCATCCAGTCGATTTCCAAGTCGTATATGGAGCCGCAGATCGTGTCGCGGTGCAGCTGGCAGGGACGCAGCACGATCGACTGTCCCTGGCAGTCGGTGCATGGAATGCATTTGTCCTTGACCGGGTCCCACCAGCTGTGCGCCTGACAGGGCGAGGCCGAACAGAGCGCGCAGGTCGTTGACAGCATCAGCAGCACCACGCAAGCGGTCGTGGCCGTGGGCGAGAAGGGCAGCGACACAGAAGGCAGCATACGAGGGCGCAGAAGAGGGCGGGGCGGGCCAGTATGCGGAGGTGCTGACGAGGCAGGTGTCTGCTGAGTAACTGTTGAAGGCATCGAAGGCCTCCTCCTTCGCCGACTCCGCGCCTTGATGCTACGCGTCCAAAACTCAGAGAGTCGCCAAAGGAGTCTGCTCTGAAAGTGTGTGGATGATGTCGGAGGCGGTTGGAGAGTCGAAATGGGCGGTGACTGCAGGAGAGGCAGCTTGCTTGAGGGGAGGTGAGTGCGAGACTTGTTTGCGGATGAAGTTCGATTCGGCATGATCTGCGGGAAGAAAGAAACAGAATGAAAAATTGAATCGATCCAACGCGCCAGAGTGATCCGTCGTCGGTCGTCGTCGTCGTCATTTGTGCAGTTATTTGCGAGTATCTTTTTTCAAATTTATTGACCTCTGCGCTTCCACACAGAAACCATAACGGAACGCAAAAGGTTCCCAAGCGAAGTGTTTGCCACAGAATTGTTGCTCTGGCGATAAGGGCGGCCCTCATTTTGCTGCCTTAACCCATTCCCATCGCTTCGCATGGAGCGACATTCGTTGACATTGCTCGGCGTCGCTGGCATGAGGGTCAACAAGTGGCCACTCCTGCTTGAGGAGATCGCCGTGCGTGGAGAAAGTCCCGAAACGCCTCAAGTGTTAAATCCAGCATTAAATCCAGCAGCGATCTCTACAAATAAATCCGCGCTCTCAAATCGGGCATATTTATTAATTTAATCAAACTTAATAAAGAGCGCTCGAACGCGTCGCGGCTAAAAGCAGCCGAAGCAACGCGCGGCAAGATGGCGGCGGTTAACGACTATGTTAGACGGGCGCTCGTTGCGTCAGTCGGTCTGCTGAAAAGGGTGACTTTTCGGTGCAGCCGCAAGTACCTAAATTGAAACTAAATATTTCCAAATGGTGGCACCACTTCTGCGGACCGCACTGCCGCACTGCCGCACTGCCGCACTGCGCGGTTCCTAATGAAAATGCGCGCGAAAACATGGTGAACGCAGCGAGCGGACGGACGACCATTCATGCCGCTTGGCCAAAGGCAGCAATGGCGAACTATTGCAGATGTGGAAGCCCCTTATTTAGCTGATAATGATGACCATTTGGCGCGGAGGCCAAGCGTACACGCAGCATACAGATTGTGCGAGTCCGCGGGCGCGCTCAACACAGTTATCGGGCGACTCGGCCAACAACAACGCACGAATACAGACGGAGTTGTTGTTGCTCGCCGATCATTATAAATAATTGTTATTTTATTCATGCCATCAGCAGTTTTACGAGCATGTTGCTACACTCGGAAAGACAGTCAGTCAGTCGGCTCGACTGTCAATACTTAAACATATCGGACTTCCGTTTTGCAGGCCAGTGGCGGCGAAATGTTGGACAAATGCTGGAGAGAGGGGTGTTTAGGAGACGGCTTAAACTAATGTTAATAAAGCCAGAGTCTAGGCGTACTCAAAGATTAGCATAAACCCAAAACCGTCGACGATAAGCCTAAGATTAGACAGAAGCTAAGAGAGAGATTAGGGAGAAAAATGCTTACGGTGCCGCCGCCGCCGCCGCCACTGCGTATGCTCGTGCGCCCTCATAACACTACGCTAAAAAACACTGGAATAGATCCATCCACTCGCGCTTCCAAATCTATGAAATTCAAATTCAAACTAAGGCCCAACATAGACTGTGGAAAATCCACAGGAAGAAATATTTAATTAAAATTAGCCGCGATGGCCGGCGACACCGCACGTAGAGCGAGAGCTAGCTATAGCTGCCCTCGGCTGCGGTTGTTGACGTCTAAGCGCGTCAGGTTTTGCAAAACGAGCTAACTCGGCAGCGAGCCTCTACTAATTGAATGCGTAACATTTGTTGTTGATTGAAAAGCGACGCCAATCAATAGACCAAGTCCACCGCACCGCACCGCACCGCACGCGACACGACTTATAACAACTTAGCGCTCAGGTTCGGTTCAATTCAATTCACTTCGATCGGCCTGAACACGCAGAACTAACTCTTCAGCAGTACGAATTGACTGCTGCTGGTCGGTCCGCCTCCTCCTCCTCCTCGACCACCTCCACCACCTTCTCCTCTTCATCTTTTTCATGCCATTTTAAATTCATGCTTGTAATACAATGTTGTCGCTCGCTTACGCGCCTCGTCGCTGTAAATTTCACTTCATTTCATTTAACTTCGTCGATATTGTAATTGTTTTCAACGAGTTCTAATCGGAAGTGCTTTTTATGACTTCAATGCCGGTTTATTTTTGCTACTTGTCAAAATTGATCGTCTTACTATATTCTAGAGCGTTTGTTTTTCGTGACGCTCGTGTCTAAAAGGCTTACAAAAAGACTTCAAAGCTTTGAAAAACCGTTTTTCCTCTTCAATGGAGCGGGAGCGTCTTTTCAAATTGACCTTGAGAGAAACAAATGTTTTCACTTTCTAAAACACATTTCTCTGTACAATTTTCACTTCCTAAAACGCTTTCTAATCAATTTCAATGCAATTGCCCGAAAATCGTATGAAAAAAAATGTTTTCTACAAGAAACATTTGTCTGTCTGTCTGTCTGTCTGGCAGCTGCAAGTGCGTCGTCGTGTATGCGTACCGCGGCAGCAATCAAGCACAAGATCAGGCAAGAAGAAATAAATTCAGCGTCTGTTACAGAAGGGTTAAAAATAGGCGGCGGAAATAATCTTTGTTGTACTTGAAACTTAACGAAGATCAACGAGAATGAGCGGCAGAGTGCAGCATAAATGCCGCAGATTTAAAAAAAAAAAATATCTTATAGTTATATATGTTTGTATAGACGAGTAGGTATGTACATATGTATGTATGTATGCGTCTATAAACAGAAATGCGACTTGCTCGGAGGTTATTTTCTTTTTTTTCTCGTTTCTTAAGAGTATTTGTGGGGCACTTGTTCAGAAAATTGGGGTCTGTGAGGTTGATTAAGCCAGACACAATCACAATCAGAGAGCTAAAGAGAGAGAGAGGGAGAGAGACAGAGAGAAAAGAGTCAATAAAGAAAGTCATGTCAACAACGTTCAAACGACCGAAGAAGACACCACCAATCGTTTAGTAAAAAAGAAGAAAAAACATTTGTGCATGTGTTTTATACGAGTACAACTGTATGTACGTATGTATGTATGTATGTATATACAATATTTATTTAGCATTTATGTCGTACATAAATGTTATTTACGATTTATCTTATTTTTAAAAAATTTTTTTTTTTGATTTTTGACAAACACACGAATAGTCTGGTCCGTGCAGAAGAAAAGACCTAGTATAGTGCATTCGAATTTTTGTGATGTCTTGACATTTGACATTGTCAAATTTTAAATAGATCGGTCACTCAAATCAGGACCAAGACGGTACACACTCGCGAAATCTTTGTACGAGAACAGTAAGAACACGAGACGTGCTCAAACACCGGCGCATATTAGACAGACCGTTTGTTTTTGGCGCAGAAACAATGACGGGCACTGAGTACTGAAATGTTGTAGCAAAGAATAAGTAATTATACTGTATATTCTTTGGTAACGTCTCCCTTTCGGCTCTGTAGCTTTTTCATTTTCGTTTTCGTCCTATTCTTTTTGTTCTTCTTCTTCTTCTTCTTCTTCTTCTTCTTCTTATTCTTCTTCACCTCATTCTTCATTCTTTAAATTTACTTCACTCAATCTTAGAAATGTTTTGCCCACAAACTTCTCAAATGGTTTAAGAGAATAAATACTGTGGATGTGAATGCTTAGCTCATCTTGATGACAATGATGATGATGCTAATGATGATGATGCTAATGATGATGATGCTAACAATGATGATGATGAAACGCAAAAGAGATCGGAATGAATTTGGCACGTTATCATAGTAACCACGACACGTACATATTTTGGCAGCTCTTGATTACAAAATTTATTTTTAACATCCATACAATAATAAATACTCTTTTAAATTCTTTTTTTTTTCAAAATTCCCTGCCAGAAATGTTTTCAGTCTATTAAAAATTTTTGAAGATCTTCATTGAAATAATTACCTTTATTTTTTGTTCTTAGATTATGCTTAATTCTTAATATTGCTTTAATAATATTCAATGTTCCAATTCGAATACTTTAAAGTGTTACTCTCTAATTTACTATAGAAATTTGAATTTAAGAAAATAAATTTGAGAAATTAGTTTCGGAAAATTGCTTGAGAATTATTGCTTTGAACTGATACAAGTTATAAACTCTGAATACAAAAAAGCATGGTGCGATTAACGAAATTGTAGCCGCCTTACGCATCATCAAAGAAGCATTTCATTATAAAAAAAATAAGGAACTATAACGGGTGCGCCATCTTCTATATCGGCATGTAAACATGGAAGAATAACTTTAACATTTATTAATCGATTGACTTGAGTTAACATATTTTTGATATGTCAATTCATACACAATTAACATAAATTATTTGCTGTTACCGTAACAGCGCGCACATTTTGCTTTGGCCAATAGAGACCTTCGCTTGCTTAAAGTTGTATTCAAAAACTAGTCCAAATAAATTAAATTAAATAAAAATTCTTCATATGAGTATGGAAATCGGTTATTTTAAAAAAAAAAGTTATTCAATATTCACATACCGACATAAAAGATGGCGCACTTTGTATATAAATACAATTTTTTTTTTCTCATACGTTAACAGTTCCTTCCGAAGCCATAAATAGATTTAAGATATAATTATTTATTTTTCTTCGTTGCTAACTTTTGACATCGATGAGAGATGATTAAGGTTTTTTAATTATCTTTTATATAGAATTTATTTAAAAAATCTCTTGGCCACCATTTTATGTTGCTAGTCTTTTGTCTTTTCAACATAAACATCGCTTCACGTTTGTTGGTTGTTGGCCTTAATTTATTTGTGTCACTTGTTAATAATATGCACATGCACATACATACATACATACTTTTATCGGGCTGGGCGCAATAAAAAAGGGGGCGAATATTATTGTATTTTATGTCTAACAAAAGCTCTAACGAAATAGTGGCGCACGAATAGTCTATAAATAAGCTATAATATAATATACACCTGTATTCTGTATACTAACAGAGCTCTGTGCAGAGATCTACGCTGTTACATTCTGAAGATCTATGTCGATCCTTCGAAAATGTACACCTTCCTGTTTTTCAACGTTCTTCATAACAGAAAGAAGGGCTGAAATTTTACCTGAAGATCGATCGTGCTCTTGTTTTTGGTTGTTATAATTTATTTCACGACAATTACAAAAATTGTGCTGCTTTCTAAATATTTCGGTTTTTTATAAAAACTTCAGCCGAAAGGCCAAACTTATGCCTCTATAATTATATATATTTATGAAAAATAGAATTATTATTTATGACAAATATTATGTGAGGGGCAAAAACTTAACGACATCACCATTCCTACGACATCACCATGTCGTTTAAAAAAATACTAGAACGTTTCGTAGAGAAATTTTTATGAATTAAGCTAATTTCGAACTAGTCGTTTTACTTACGTTTCTTTAGAAAAACTTCCGTAAACTTTAATAAAGAAAAATTTCTAAAAGTACTACCGTAATACCGAACACGCCGCCTTCTTTGGCTTGTCATAATTTTCAATTCAAAAAATATCGGAATTCCTGAAAATCGTATGCCTCAGAAAGCAGCGAACGAACGCACTTGTAGTATGCAGATTTCCATCATAATTCTTTACATGAGAAAGAGAGAAACTAATGATAGACACAAATGCGCGTATAATGGCTGCATCAACACACAATACAGCAGCAATAACAATAACAATGGCTCTTAAAACAATCATAGTATCAGCAGGCGGTGTTAGCGGCACGAATAGTAGAGTAAGAAACAGCAGCCCCAACGGATCTGGAGTCAAAAGAGGCAGCCGAACGTTCGCTCTGGTCTGGCCCGTCTGTTACCCGACGACGCCCGGCCGTCGATACCCATCTTTTGACCGACCGTCTGTCCGCCTAACCGTTCGTCCGTCCCTCCGTCCCTCCGCCCCTCCTTACGACAATCCATGTATTCGTTTGTCGACGAAACTGGAGCCGTAGCGTAGTAGCTGCCCCGATAATGGCCGTCTCACAGTAGCCTCCACTGTTTACGCGCTCTGAAGCGCGAACCATTTAACGAATCTCGTATCTGAGCGCTGCCGCAGATCAGATGCTGGTTGAGTATCTCAATTCGCGTAAAACGTTGTTAATTCGTATCTGTGTAGCTGCTGTTGTTTTATTAGATTTAATTCAATTCCACTTCATGCAGCAGAAACAGTTGCTGCTGCTGCGTCATGATTTCGGCTGAGGTCGCTGTCAAAGGGATAAATCAAATAATCCACTTGTAAGCGCCTGGCGATCGAAGCAACGAAATTTGTCTACTAGATACACAATAGGTACAATATATTCTCTATCAAGTGAAGCGAAGAAGACTTCAATATTCACATTTCAAATATATAAAATTTGAATTTTTTTTTTTAAATCTGCACAAATAACGAACATTCTTTATCCATCCATCCATCACTCTCACTAAATATCTTTCTCGACATTTCCGTTATGACTTACACAAATTAATATCTGTACATTGATGGTAAGACCACTTTTAATCCTAACTAAAACACCTAGTTTTCAATCATTATAAGTTTAATTAAAAATTTATTAATACATTAATAAATTCCCGAACGCGTTCTTCTTTCGATCTTTATTTCGAAGAGTTTGTAGAGAGACTGAGGACTATATCGCTTCGTTTTAGTATTAAATGCGGCTTCGATCGTCATATTTTTTTGGTTTCGGCCTGTCAACTGGCAACACTTTCCAACAGTCGCCAGATTCTCTCTTCGAATCACATGCAGTTTTTGAAATTTTCATTCTAGGAGGAAAGAGAACGAACGATTCACAGTAGCCTCGATTCGACTTGCCTCGTATCTAGCAGACACGAATTTTGAAGAGCGCCGTTTTTCTGTTCTCTCTTTAGTGTTGAGTAAATGATGGGAATTTTACTAGAGCAAGGAAATTGTAGACTCGATCGTACTGCAGCAAAAAAAAATGGTCTGTTGCTTCTGTTCTCTCTTCGGTGTTGAGTAAATAGTGGACATTTTACAAGAGTAAGGAAATTTTTGACTCGATCTTAAACAAAACAAAAATTTTAAGAATTACCTCTTTAGTGGTCAAACGGGCATACGTGAGACTAATTTGTTTCAAATTACAGGTGAAAATTCTTTTTATCTTCCAGAAACTCCAATATTCCCAATATTTTAAAGCCCCAACTTTATTGGAAGGTTCTCAGAAAATATTTGCTCAGTCGTATTCTTTTTTATTCTGCTTCAGTTTTGTTAGATTTTCATTTTGAACCTCACGGCAACTTCAAGATTCTGCAACAAGAACTTAGCAGCAGATACATGTTGGATATATTATATATATTTTTATTTAAGTATTTAAGTTTATTAATTTCCTGAATTTAAATACATTCAGGAAATCCAATAGTCCACAATTCGTTTCTTTCTGAATCTCTCCTACTTCCTTAACTTGAGATAAGATCTTTTACTAAAGCATTAAATTAAATTTTAATGCATTTAAATTTTAAAAAGCATTTAATTTTCTTTACCAAATTTAAAAGTCAGTTTATATTGTGATTTAGTTAGAAAAAATTTATTTAGTTTAGCAATAAAGGAATTAATTATAAAAAGCATTTCAAAAGATGTCAGACTGATTAAATTTTAAGTTCACTAAATTGTAGAAGATACAAAAGATAGAAGAATCTTCTTCTTCTGCTTCTGTTTCAGTGTTAGCATCAGGCAATGAAGAAATATAATATAAAATTTTAGTTTTATCCTTCTATTAATTGTTGTAAATTTTTTAAAACTATCTTTTGACAAAATGATTTTATAGATTTCTATGAGGACGTCTTTATTTAGATAAGAGTACAATGTAGTATAAAATATAACCCAATTTGAATTGGAAATTAATACAAATGTAATTAGCTAAATATAATTCATCCAATAAATATGATAATATCAAGAGAACAGTCGTTCGTTACTCTTGCCGATACAAGCTTTATATTTCCACTTTCTTAACATCTAAAACGTAATTAACAAACATGCGGCACAATAATTTTCGACCTACTCGAACGGTTTTCAAATTTCGTATCGGAGCCACTCATTCTATGACTTCGTATATCGTATAACAAATTATTAGCGAAGCTTAAGTGTTTCTCTCTATTAATAAGAATGTACTTTTACATGATTTCAAAAAAAAAGCAATAAGAAAATACAATAATGATCGTTCTTGTTCAGACAGCAAACATTTTGAAATGTGTATAAAAGAATAATAAAAAAGCACTTGAAACTTCTATAGTACTATTTTATTATGGTTTGTTTGTGATGCAGAGAACTGATGCTTTATCCACTGAAAAATACAAAAAAATATTAATAAAATTTTCAGTCAAAGTTTGCCAAAGAATATTAAGTGCAGAATACGTCTTAAGTGAATGAAATGTGAGCGAGTGAACTTAGTCAATTCGTGGTGTACGTGTGTATTAAAAAATGGTTTTATTTTATTTGAAGTGAAGTGTTCAAATGCGTTGAAATCGACTCTATCAGATCATTTGAACAGATGTACATGTGGTAATAGTGGCTGATAGGAACCATAAAAACCACTAAATCATTCAATGGAAAATGTGGAGAAATGCTATTAACTGTTTCTACTTGCCGTATTGAGATCAGCTGCCGATCAATCAATCAAAGCTTGACGTCCTACAGAAAATCATTCATTTCGATGTAATTCTTAAAACTATTTCGGAAGAGTATACAAATGATTTTGGTGATTTCAGTTATTAGTAGTTTGCGTTCGGTAAAAGTAAACAAATCAATGCAAAACAACAACAACAACAACAACGACAAACACTAAATAAAGTAAAGTTCTCTGAACTTCATACATAACATAAGATTAAGATTATTACACATGTAAAAGGCTGTGAGAATGAGAAGCGAAAGGGTATAAACTGAATAGACTAAAACGAGAACAGATGAAGAAAATAAAATTTTTCTCAAAAAGGATAAATTGGGCAATAGATAAAGACTAGTTGAGAATCACAAACGACTGACTGTCTCTTAAGGAGTTTTTTCAAATAATACATACAATAATTAAATTTGATAATAGCCTTTAACGAAGTTTCGATAAAGACCTACTACAAGCATACCGTTTAATGAATTTAAGAGAAAAGGAAACATTGCCAGCAAATCATGAAACGTGAACGAGAGGGAGGTTTCGTGAAGGAAGTAACAATTGAAACAAATAAATCTTGCGATATTAGAAGAAATGAAAAGAGCAAATAATAATGAACAAATTAAAACGCATATGCCGAACTAATAAACGTGAATTACGTAAGAAGACTGCACCTTTTGGCCGACGTGGTCCGCGAGTATGGATTCTGTAGGATCTTCGGATGTGTTTCCATGACGCGTAATAGTAAATTATCCAAATAATCTTCCAGTTCTTTCACGCGCTGTCGCTGCAAGAGTGCTTCATTTTCCATGCCGTTTGCGATAAGCATGAGTTCCTTGAAAATTAAAATAGAAGAAACGTTCCAAGTAGGTTTTAATAATTTACTTTGAGTAATGAAAATACTGCAACATTATGTTACCTCTCTAGTTTTTCCATCGTACTTCTTGGCCAAGGCGGCTGTTATTTCGGATCTGCGTTCAAGAGGCGTTGTGGCCTTTTCGTGACCGATTATAATGCGTTCGCTGGATTTCGGACTGGGTGACGAAGAACCGTCTTCATCGTTTTTACCTGAAAATGCAAATTCACAAAACGTGATTAAAAGAAAGAGACTCAAATAAGAAGATATTTGAATTTCGTATGAAAACGGCAGCACGAATGAATGAATGAATGCTAGTGCAGGCGGCGGAATCCACTGGCGGATTGCGTCATCTCAATAGACGAGTACATAATTTGAGGTACGAAAATGATGGCGATGCAAATGTGTGTTGTGTTGTGTGCCCACCCACGTGTGTCCCATGCAAACAGAATTAAATAATACTTGAACTTAATTGCTTTTCTTCTAATTCTGCTTCAATCCGCCAGCGTTTCTCGCACACCCGCCACTGCTTCTGCCTCACTCCCCACGCGCTCACCTCGCTTATTGAAATAACGGAATTTGTTGAAGCGCTTCTCTTTTTTGTCCACTACGCTTCTCTCCTTCGGAGACTGTTGCAAGGGCGGCGTTATGAAGCCTTCGTCACTCTCTTCCAACGAGATCGTGCGCTTCGAGAAATTGAGAATTCTCTGATCTTCACTTAAGCGTTTAGCATCACGCTTTTTCTGTTCTTCCTGACGACGCAGTTCCTCTTGCTTCTGTGCTTCCTGCTCGCGCAGCCATTTCTCCTGCGTTTTCAACTTTTCGTCTTCCGGTTTTTGATTTTGTTGCACTTCCTGGTGTTTCACTTCTGCAGGCACTTGACGTTCCTGCTGCTTCTCCCGCCCCGCTCTGGGCGCTGGCAAGGGCGATTCCTGTTTCTGAGCTTCAGTATTTATAAAAGTCTGTGCAGCGTCTTTTTTTTCAGTGTTTAAATGCGGAATCTTGACCTCGCTTTGTTGCTCAAATTTTGCAAAAGAAGCATTCAACTGAGTGAAAGCATCTGATTTTATTTCAGGCGAATCCAGTTGCTTGAGAGGAGTTGCGTCTTCCAACGACTGCCCGGAGATTTCTTTTATTGGCTCGGACACATTGTGTTTCTGTGCTGCACCCGATTGCGATGATAACTCGCTCCTATCGTCGTACGTTTCTGTTGTTTCCGCATCAATCTTTAAATTATCTTCGTCTTTAGACGACATTTCTTCGAATTCTTTATTTACCTCTTCTACGTGAGATGTCAAGGGCACACGAGCGGTTTCCCACGAACGCCTCTTGAGCGAGTCCGAGCTGCTTATGTCCAAGTGCTTGCCGTAGAGCTTCTTCTCCCACTCGTTGAGGTCCTGCTTGTCGGTCCTTTCGTTCGTTTGTTGTGTGCGTGGCGGTTTGGAGGGAGGCGGCAGTGTATGTGCGCGTACGCTGAAATCATTTTCGATCTCTTCCAGCTCCTGCTCATCGACCAAATTGTAGTCGCGAGACCGTGTTTGCTGTTTACCTGTAGCTTTTCCATTCAATCCCAACAAGGGCGACGGATTCTTCGGCAAGTAGTTCTGCGCCGGTGGTTGTAGTGCGTTGGAGCGGATGTTCAAGGAACTGCCCGAACTCTTATGCGACAAGTTATCGAAGACAAACTCGTCCTCATCCTCACTAATAACTCCGGGATCGGCTTCACCAGCACGCTGACCATAACGCCGACTGCCTCCGTTCGAGCTGCTCGGAGTGTCGATACTAGCGAAGGAGCCGCTTATGGAAATATCATCGCTATCCTTGCTCTTCTTCTTGCTTTGCAAATGCATTTTGGAGCCCAAGGATTTGGCAAACTTCTTTATGCTCTTGCGCTTCTCAATGGTACCTATAGAGAGCAGGCTACCGCCCACTGAAGTCGCCAGTTGGCCGATGGAAGACTTGTGTTTGTCTTTTTTGCTGAGATCCGTCAGCGATCCGGATTTAACAATGAAGGATATACGAACTTCAAGTTCGCCGCGCTCCTTGTTCTTTTTCTCCTTGCCCGGTTTGCTCTCGAGCTTAAACCACTTCGAGCGCGGGCGATCATACACATCCATTTCGTTCAAGGGAAGAGTCACCTGACCCAGGAATTCATCGATGCCCAGATTGTTGCGATGCAAACAGGTAAGGACGAGCTCAGCACGATTACCTTGATCAGGGATTTTCCTAAAAACGAAGCACAACAAAGAGCTCATGTTATTGTAATTTGATTTTTTCCCCGCAGTTCTTACAGTTCGCATTCTTCGTTCCAATTGACGTTAGGTTCTGCCTTTTCTTTGACCGAAGTCTGGTACTTCTCCTTACCCAGACCGATGGTGACGAAACAATTGTTGGTGCCATTCTTTCCTTTGATGAGTAAACTTTTGGCACGTTGAACTGAAAGACAAGCAGAAAAAGAAGAAGCACATTAATAATTTCAAAATTCGATTGCATTCAGGTGGATTAAAGCGATCTGTGTATGATCTTTCTAATTCGAAGAGAAGGAATGTTGAATAGTGTATAGCAGTGTTTTCACCGCACAAGTGTTCATTCTAAAACAAGAGACTTTTCAGCCCGTCCTTATATATGTGTAGGTTGTATAGATGTGCTCTTCGCATTCTCTTTTGTTTTCTCTACCACCTTCTCTATGGTTTCTATTCGTCTATTGTATTTACTAAATTTCTCGTTAAATATTCATCAAAGCTGCGGCTCGAGATCGACCGTTGTTCTCAAGCGAATATACATACCTAATGTATATTATACTATATTATATTATAATTGAATTATGACGGCGCGTAATGAGCGGGTAGAAGGGCAGCGAGCTGAATTTAATTGCTAACAAAATCGTTAAACATGAATGATGCAATGCAATGGTTCGCGAATAATACACCGAATAATAATGATTGAGTGAGCGTAAATCGCTATTAGTTCTTTTTATTAGTAACTCTATTCCTTCGGAAATTGTTAATTTCCTTGAAAATTATTTTAAATTTATTTAGTTTCAGCTTTTAATTTTAATGTTCATGAAATAATTTCACACTTTTGGAGCCGTAAATGGCATGGTACAACAATGCTGAGCTATTTTTGTTTTTTTTGTGGGCTTATTACATTCAGCCATAGCTTCTTCAGTCATGATAACTGTTGCTTACACAAATAGATTTTCCTGTTCCGTTAGAGTTAAATTAGTTTAAAAAATCGTGAAGAAAATTGTAAAGCTTGAGAGAAGAAATACACCAGAGAAAACAAAAGCATTATGATACGTTACATTGCATTATGATAATCCTCAAGTACAGAGAAACTAGAAGGTTAGAAGCAGAGGAAATACGAGAAGAAATCGAGAGGTCAACGCTGCCAGGGTGGAGCGTATGCCACACTTTCTCAACATACCAATAGAGCCCACATTATGTCTCGGCTCGATGCTTGGCTTGACTTAAAGCGCTTTCGGAATGTGAAATACGGAAAAATATGGAAATTAAGAAGCAAAAAAAGGTAAATAAAAAGAGAAGAAATCATGTCACAAAAAGAAAAAAAACTGGGTGAATGTGAATTCTCAACGTACATATTTTATACAAAGTACATATTTAAGTTAAGTTTTAATAGAGACAAAAAACGGGCCTCTTGCAGGCTTTTCTCTACTAATTCGAAGATAAAATAACTCATTAACTTCTGACGAATTAATGAAGCCCGCGAATGATTTCAAATTCAATAAAGAAAGCATCGACGGGTTAATTACCTGAGCTTGGTCGCTTCTTTCACTTTCTACGTGCCGTTAATTCGATTTTTAGTGCGGCCTTTAAGCACTAGTTTAACCGGTTATTGCAGCCACTTGGGCCGGCGGTGCTAACTCTTAGGCATTTATGTCTATTTTAGTTAAAGCGAAACTCTTGTAAAAACAATTGTTTGTTTGAATGAGTGAAGAGTGCAGGCTCATTACAGCACCGTCATCATCATCATCATCATCAACCGCTTCGATGACAATCACTCAACAAACAATTTTCAAAATAGTCGAAAGCATTCGATGTATTTGTGTTTTTTTTTTGTTTGGTTTTAGCAAATTTTGTGACATAAGCCGGGCCTGCTCTGCTGCCAAATGAAAGGTCTGTTCAGTGAAAAAAGAGATTTGTGTTTTTTCTTTTCTCTGCTGACATCATCACTCATCATTTTTAGAAGCGCAATTTATTATTATTCTCAAATGCAAGTGGGTCATGTTCGTCATTGCTGATGGTGATGATGATGATGATGATTGCTGTCATGGATGGATATAATTAGTATATATAAAGCGTCTATTTAGTTCGTTTTAGATCGGCGATCTATCGATTGGAGGTCACGGTAGATGAAACGTCCCTCCTTTTCACGATATTTAATTTCTTTACAAACTTTCAGTTTGAGATATTAAACTCAAAAATTATGCTGCTCAAACGCATTAAAGAAGAATATAATAAAATGATTTTACCATTATATTCGCTATCTTCGATTGAGCTGACAGAAAAAGTAGTTAAAAGTAAGGCAAAAACCTTCAGAGCGATGTAAAACTAGCAATACCATCGTCCACCTTTCCACCTTTATTCCTATTCGCACCTGCTAAGCCTGCATGATTGGAAACGACCACAAGCCGCCTTAAACAATCGAAGAATTTATTTTTGCTCTGTCGATCGTTCTACGGTAGTTACACACATCCATTTAAAAACCTGATTTTTAGCATTCCAAATAAAGCCGCACGAATACTAAGCGACGTGACGGAATGCTTGCAACTCCAACAAGATCCTCCTCACACCGACGAATACCGACGACGCCAGCAAAGTAATCTTCCACAACGGCCTAACCAGCGCGCACCTTTATCGAGTGCAATGAAGTAAAAAGCCTTTAACGTATCTGCTAAAAAAAGCAAAAGGTATTAAATGCGTCCAATCGATTCAATGCTGTTGCCACAAATGAAAATAGTTCTGGCCCCAGCAACAAAGGAAGAGTGGTCACTTCGGCCTGGCCGAGCTCATGCACCCTACACCGGATACAATGACAAACTCTCAGATTGTCACTGTTCTTAATAAAAGCCTTTATATAGACTAAAGCGTATACCGCCGTTGACCAATCGCTTTGTTAACAAAAACCATAGTTTATCAATGGCTAAGTAACATTTATTTTCGGTAAGTTGGCCTGAACTTTCTGAAACAGACATTTCTATATTTTCCGTATGAAGGAGGCGTGTCGCTGGTGCGATTTTTCTCACCGATTTCTATCAAAAATAGCGCTTGATGATTAAATATTCATGCCAGATTTCGCAGTGATTTGCACAGAGTCCAAGAAATACGCTTGGACGAAAGGTCTAAAACTCTTTGAGGCAATGTTGACCAATATAATTAAATATATACACATATATTATATCCACCAATGCCCCTTTTTTAGGGTTTATAAACGGAAGAACAGAACTGATGTAACCTTTTAAAGGGTATAACCAAGAGCTAAAATTACCAACAAATGAAGTGCGAATGGTTCTGAAATCACCGGCAGCAATACCAGCACCAAAGAAATGCTGGCGCATCCGTTGAGGTCTGACAACGCGACCAAATGAAGCGTAACTGCTTCGCATTAATGCATGCACTCAAAGTCGCAAGCAAATCGACGCCAGCGTCAGGCAACATTTTCAGAGCAATAGAAACAACAACGATAACAAGAAACCATTTGCAATAAACCACAACAAGCCATACTTGTGACACTTGACAACTTGTCCGGAATGTAATTCATCTGCATTGCACTCACTGCAATCTGTTTTCATTGAAAGAGGAAGAGATTGTAACGAACACTTTAATTGGGTATAGCGGTTCGGCCAAGATGATCGATCATCAACTACAGGAAAACTTTTAGAATCACAAAAATACAAAATTATATTTTTGCAATTTCAATAACCAAAATCCGTTACCAATAGCGACAAGCAGGAAGAAAAGATATTACAAATTGCTATGATTTTATGCGAAAGATTATCGAAGATCGCCGAGACTTGTTTGGAGTCAGTTATTAATAGCGGTTTTAGTTAGATTCAGTTTGCGGTAAATTCTTTTCATTTTATCTTCTCTTCTTCTTCGTTTGTGCCCACTGTTTGTGAGCTGAGAAAAAGAAGAGTTGTTCCGCGGGTTATGCCATCCATGCCGTCCGCTCCATATTTCTAATATTTCCATATTTTGTATGATTAGAATCGGAGCAAGTGATTGAGTCATTCTCAAATACTTACTGTAACTGTATTTTATTTAGATATACGATATTTTGATCCACGCCTTCGGGCGTGTTGTGTTGTGTTAACAACAGCAATATTTCAGAGGAAAAAAGCGAAAAGTGAATGCTTTGTTTATTTATTGATAATAGCCTCTAAAGCGCTACTAAGGCTTTGCAGACCATCATCATTCCCACGATGGAGAAACCTGTTTTAAATTCTCGGTGCAGGTAATCCATGCGATAACTCCCAAGCTATACACCGTTTGGTGTACTCGTATATTAAAATTATTAACAATAAAGCAATATTTTCTTTAAGAAACGTCGTTAGCTTGCCCGTCGCTTTCTCTGCTTTCCACGGTCACGGTCACCGTTGTAATGAAAAATTGCAGCAAGTTTTAAATTCGCATTCATTTGCAAGAAACTGTAAAATTATAGACTTCTTCCGACGTTACTGATAGTCAAGAGGTCTGAAGGTCAAAAAAGAAAGACATACTCCACAATTTCTAAGAAAATTTGTGGTTTAAGACCAAAACTTGAGACCAAGATCAAACACTTTCGTGATAATAAAAATATGAAATATGAGTTGCGAAATGTGTCAATCTAAGAATATTTGTAAAGTTAAATGATTTATTAGTAAGAATAGTTATGAGTTTTGAGAATGCATTTTTCCGTTTTCTGAAACTATAGACGACCATTATGTACGTGTGGCCTCAATTCGATTGTTATCTTGACGTGCTGCTATGCCGCTACCATAACAAGTCTGCCACATCGTCATCGTCGTGCAACCGGCGGTGAGCGGAAGAAAGGGTTAATTGGCAATGCGAAACAGGAACAGCGGATTTCAGCGAAGTGAACTAAAAACTATGGCAGACGTAATAATTGAATAACCGTCGTAAAATGGAAAAATGCGAATATACAATAGAAGTAATTATAATTAGAACAAAAATAACAGCATAACAAGCATAATTAAGCATTATTGTATAATAACACGGCCAACCAATTTTGTTGGGGGAGAATAAATACTAAACTATTTCACCTTATCTGACAGAATATTATGCTAAAAAATGTTACTTCTATAATCAGAAAAATTATTATTTATTTTAGGAGTAACTCCTTAAACTTTGTTTTCTTTTATTCAATAAATATTAATGTCTCTTTCCATTCCGAATTTTTTTTTTGCATATGTATGTACTTCGTCAGGCCGCCGCAGCTCTTTCAGCCTTAAGTTTTTAGATTTCTCTGAACTTTGCTACGATGCGATTTTATTTAATTCAATGTGATATTGTAAAAAATGCCCCCACTAGTTGCATTTTTGCTTTATTTTCTTTCTTATTGTAGCGGGCCACCGCAACTGAAATTACAATCTCTGATTCCAAATTGCTTTTCCACAAAGAAACTTTCTCAGGCGTCGACATGGCCAATTTGTGCATAATTGGTAATATGTATTTTTAATATTTCGCTTCTCATTTTGTCAACCAAGCGATTGGAATGTCGACTCCAACACTGTGGCTTGGATATGAAAAGGCAAAATTTGGAAACAACTTGTAGCAACTGATTCATGTTCCGCAGACGATCGCCTGCGCATAGATGGCGAAGGCCACAGCTGTGGCTCTTCACTGTCGCCGCTCAGGTGAAACAACAAATTACGTGATTAAATTAGTACTAAAGGTGGTTTAAAAATCCCAATAAAGTCCTAAATTATAAAGCAATCCTCACCCGTCACTTGAATATGCGTTGGACTCCACATTTTCGCGTCGGTCAGTCTCTGTAAATGGTTTCGATCTCTTTCACTGGCTGGGTTTTTCCTAGATTTGCTTTGACGTTTTTGTAATTTGCTTCTAGCTTTTTTGGATCCTCCTTTCTTTAAAAATTTCTCACTTATAAATTTTTATAGAATTCTTTTTTCGCTTTTAAGTCCAAAGCAGAAGTCCAGCAAAAGTGGAAAGAACATACGTTTATGAAAATTTAAAAATAATATATATAACTACAACTTTTCTATTTATTAAAAAATATTTTCTGGTTGAAAAGAACCAACGGGAAAACAAAAACACGGACCGACCAACCAAACGCAGTGACGGACAAAAAAATCTGATTTGATTTGACATCCTCTACAAAATCTGCTTTCGGGTTCGTTCAGTGAATTTGACTGAAAACAAAATGGGTCTTGTTTGAAGGTTACCACATACTTTTTGTATGATTTTTGTTATTAGTTGTATTATTATTTGTATTATTTTGTATTATTTCGGAATATGTTTCACAACTAAAAGGAACGTAAATTAATTATATTGAAAATGGTTGCAAAAAAAGAGCACAACTTTAAAATATGCCAATAACAATGCCAATGACGACGAATTTCTGAAATGAAAAAAATTGTTGAGGAGAAAGAGCGTTCAGGTATTGAAGCTACTAATAATTAAGCAATTTATGTATTTACATTATTTTCCGGATTTAAAAGGTACCCTAATTGTGAAAAATTTTACAAATGCAGAAAGATCATTCACTAAAAGCAATTTTTAAAAATATATATATATTATTTAATTTAATGCTTGCATAGGATTTGTTGGTTTATAATGCTCTCCTGCAAATAATATAAATATGCTTTTTACATCATTTAATGCTTATTTGGAATATAACAAATTTTACACGGTGTAGCAAATTCTAATTTTCTTTTCTATTTGTCATAATAATTTCCAGCTCGTCCGTGTAAACCCGAATACGTTATGTGTATCGCCATTTATTTTGTGTAATTGTTAAATTCTACGAAAACCAAATCAAATGACATATTTTACATCAAATTATACTGGGTTTTCAGAAAGAAACTCCAATTATAAATAAACATCAATGAGGTTATCAATCTGAACACAAAAATACAAAATAAATAAAATTTAAAAAGTAAATCCTACCTGAATCATAGCAATATGGTTTGTGTACCATGCTTCATCATTCCACTGCTGCTCTACCTCTGGCATAAATTCGTGCAACCAATTTTATTGCGTTATTGGAATCCTTGGGCGAAAAAAGATGCTGATGGGAAGGTAGTCACGGCTGCTCCTAAGTTTCCATTCGAATGCAAAGGTGGTAAATGTTCGTATACGCCTGCGACAGAGAAAAACTCTTCAGACGATGGCGACGACAGGGTTAATGTGGAAAAAACATCTGAGCAACTATTGGTGGATGACGATCAGTCTAAAAAGAATAGTTAGTCGATTGATAAATGCAACCTAATATTCCAATGGCACTATACTATAATTAAAATAAAATTAAATTATATGGGACTGTGGAAGTGGGACGATTAGTGGGAAAAACCAAAAATATAACTTAATAATCTGACTAGGTTCTTAGTGAATAAACAATTAAACTTGGTCTATACATTCGTTTTAATTTGCTCTCATTTATGTAACTATTATTATTATGTACGGATACGACCGTGGTAAAATCGCTAATTGCTAATAGATTAAAAGAAAAAACGCAGATCAGATGACTTCTCCAAACTAAAATGTTTCATCAAAAATTTGGTTGTGATGAAGCAGTTTCGGTAGTATACTGCCCTTCTTCAGAATAATTAAAAAATTAATTTATTCCAGATGATGTGAAATCAAGTTTTATAGCAGTCTCATCCTCCAAGCAAGAAGAAAACACAATCCCTTTTTGTAAAATCAAAGTTGAAATACTTAATTTCGCTGTATATTCTATTTCAAAAGGTTTTGGCTTGTGTTGCTGAAAGATTTTAAACTCATCTCGTTTCCGTATCCATTCCAAAATATTTCTCAAAGAAAGTGTGTTTTTTTACTTCTGTCTCGATTAAGAAACGCATTCTCGTCTCTAAACTTCTCTAAAATCATTACGGAGCTCCAGTGTTCCACGGCGCACAGGCTGGAAAACAGTAAACTAAAACATAAAGTTTTGTTATAAATAAAAAATTTCCTTTTATAAAATATTACAGTTTTTTATTGTTTTCTTCTTTAATTTAATTAACTTATTAAAAAGTATATAAAAATTGAGTTTCTATTTTTACAATATGAAAATCTACTTAAGACACAGTAAAGATAATTAATTTATTAATTAATTGCTTAAAGTTATAGATAATATACGTAGTTAAATAACAAAAATGCAACAGAAGAAACAAAAGAGATTTGAATTTGGAAACTTAAGGCAATCTCGATAGATAGAGTGCTTTTTCGTAACTAATTTCCAAGAGAAATGGAATCGATTTCATAATAATAGAGTTAAAAGAAATAAATGCTAATAATTTTATGAAAGAGTATTTGTAATGGAAAGTGTCCAGTGAGGAAAAGTTTCATTCATTTATAATTATTTCGTTTTTGTTTTAATTTAATCCGGTTTGCACTTATCAGAAATCGTTGAATAAAGTTATTATTTCGCTTCGTAATAATTAGGCCTTACTATTTTATGCACACGGAACTCTTCAAGCTTTAAAAATGATAAAATTTTAAATAAAAAAAGCACTTAATTTTTTAAAAAATGGTATATAAAAGATATTACCATAATCACTTTTTGCTAAATGTAAGTTATAAAAATTTTGTTTTTCAATTTCTGTTTTCTAAAACGTCTCTGTTTTTTTTTTTTACCTACATACTTTCGTTACAAATATTTATGTTAAACTAAAACTTAAAACTCTAAATGAGATACTTTTTACAAATGTTCCTACATCTATTCTTGCTTAGACATACATACATATTTGATAAAAATATTAACCATTACATTACATTACATTTTGTAATGAAATTTGTTATCGATAACAAATTGGAAGAATTCATTGAATAAAACTAATTTTTGCCTACCATTAAAAACAGTTAAAAGAATGTCTTTCAGTTTGCTGAATGTTGTTGCTTTAGCTTTTCCATTATTTATACACGATAAAAATATATTGGATCCTTAGTAAATCTAAACTAAATGCAAAGTATACATCATGCTATACTTTAGTCGGGATAAAATATTTTAATTAGAAATCTAAAATACAAAACTGGCAGCATTATTTTGTCTTCAAACGAATGAGTTTTCTTAATAATTGTTAAACCAAGGAAATTGTTTAACCACAAACCCCTTCATTTTTGGGGGATTAATCTTGTTTCGACGCAAGATTAGATGTCAACGGTTTTTACTTTTAAGTACTTGTTATTTGAAAAAGTGGTCAGAAAATGGTCAGATTCAATTTTCCTCTCTGTTGCGGTTTGCTGTGCGGCCGCAGAGGTTTTATTCCAAAGAGGCCTTGCTTTAAACACTCTGAAAATCTGTTCCTTCGGGCGTTTGATTTTTTACACACAGCACACATTGTTTCTAGCTTGCTCTTCTTGTCCATCTATTTTTCATGCAGTTGGTGCCTCTTAAACATTAAAGGAATCTTGTAATTTCTGCGCTGTGCTTCCCATCGTATGCGTCTCCTTTGGGCGATTCACTGTCAGATGTAGATCGCTTCCGATCCTTTGTTGGCCTGATGTCCGCCGGACATGTACAGATTGTTGGCCGCTGGCGACTGCACTCCTTCGGACCAGTCGGAGTTGGATCGCGGCGACGCGCTGGACCAATGCCCCGGCGACTCTGGCGACGGCGTCGGGTAGCTGTCCAGCGTTTGCACTAAATGCTGTGGAGTAAGACCACCCGAGTGCTGGCTAGACGGCGTTAGATACTGATAGAAACCTTGATTGTGTTGCGATGAGGGCGACAACATGTTCGTTGACGGCGAGGACCCTGAAATGGAGCTCTGTATTGAAGGTGGATTCATTTGCCCCGAGTGAAATGAGTCTGCAAGTGGGAAGAGAAGAGAAGAGAAGAGAACAGTATGAATATTGACATCGCTTCGCATCGCATCGCATCGCACATTCGAGCTTCCATCGAATTATGTGCTTACCCGGAGATCCACAAAACCCATTTAAGTCCAAACCCGCTGAACCGAATTCTAAACCTCCGAGCTGTTGCTGTTGTTGTTGTTGCTGCTGTTGCTGTTGCTGTTGCATTGTTGGCATTATTGCACTAATCTTGACGCTACCTTGCTGTAACTGTTGTTGCTGCTGCTGCTGCTGCTGCTGCTGTTGTTGTTTCTGTGACGCCATCATGATGCCCATGTCGCTTCCTGTCGGCGAAATGATGCCCATGCTCACTGGCGAATTCTGTTGCGAGAGGCTCTGGCTGCTGGGCGACTGGAAACTCAGGCTGTTGGGCGAGCCGGCCGAGCCGTTGCTGTGCGGCCCATTGGCGTTGCTGTTGTTGCTGCTGTTGCCTCCGAGCAGCGCATTCAGGCTGTTATTGCCGAACTGCTTCTGATGCGTGGCGTGACGCATGGCTTGGATGTGAGTGGGCGAGGTGGGTAGGCTGGGCCGTGATTTTGCAGGCGATGGTGATCCTGTAAGCAGAGGGTCGTCGAAGGGTTGGAAGCTGACGTGAGAAAGCTACTCTAGCATATAAATTCGAAAAATCTTACCCAAATATGCATGCGGCGAGAGCGCAATATTACTTTGCACGGAATGCGGCGGTGATTGATTCGAGTACGGTGGACTGAGCCCTTGTTCGTGGCCGTTTATACCATTTCCCATGACGTTCGGTCCATTTTGGGGGCCGCAGAGGCCATTGCTCGTCTGCTGGACACCGCCCTGCTTGCCGACAACCTCCTGGTGAAATGGCGAGCCCATAGAGTAGCCGTAGTTCTCCAGCTTAATCATGTCAATATTGTTTTGTTGCTGCTGCACTAATGCGTTTATGGTTTGTGCATTCTGGAATGGAAAATTATGGTTATTGCTTGGAACAAATGCGCCAAACAAGAGCACCCTGTAAACTCACCTTGATGCAGTCCTCATAGCTCGGCGGCTGTTTTCCATTGTTTCCTGTCCCCAGCAGGTCGCCTTGATGATGCGGCGCCGCTGCGATCGCGTTCGAGTACAACGACGCCGTGTCGTACGGACTCGGCAGGCTTGTCAGCGCCGTTGTTGGCGGCGAGTCCACTGAACTCAGCTGAGCATCCAGCAGCTGATTGTCCACTCCGCCCGGGACCTGCCCCACTGGGCCACCAGCCAAGCCATTCATCAACTGTGCAGCCGTAAGGCCGTTTGCGCCCTTTTTTGAAGCCGATGTTCCCTTTTTTGAGCTCGGCTTTCTCCGCAGGCTGCCGCCGTCCAAATGGGCTTCGGGGCTGTTCTCCAGTAGCTTCGCCTTCTTGGCCGCCTTGTTCTTTGCAGACTGCGATGGTTGCTTGCCGGAAGTAATCACAGTGGGTTGCGTGATCAGCTGGGGTTGGCTGCCTGGCGGCGGCGATCTGATCATTGCTTGCGGCGTCATGGAAATCATTTGTGGCGAGCGCGGTACGTGTTCGTCCAGCAGACGCACAATGTCATGGTGCAGTCTTTCAGAGGCAACATCTCGCGGCAGGCGGTCCATGTGGTCGGTGATTTCGCGATTCGCGAAGTTATCAAGCAATGCTTTGCAGGCCTCGTAGGAGCCCTCGCGAGCTGCGAGAAACAATGGAGTCTCGTCCTTGTCGTCTTGGGCGTCGCGGTTGGCGTGGTGCATGAGCAAAATGTTGACCGCCTCAGTGTTGTTCACAGCGGCCGCCCAGTGCAGCGCTGTTTTCCCGGAGTTGTCGGCGGCGTTGATGTCGGCATCGGCAGTAATGAGATCTTCGACCATGCCCTCGATGGCAAGGCGCGCGGCTAATATCAGAGGCGTTGTACCGTCGTGCATCCTGGCGTTCAAATTGGTAGCGCGATTTCGCAGCAGTATTTGGAACACGCCCATTGCGTCGGCTGCCACGGCGGCATGCAGCGGGGTGCGGCCCGTGTTGTCCTGGAAATTCGCATCGGCGCCAGCATCGAGAAGGCGTTTCGATGCATCCGCGCGTGCATAGCGTGCCGCCAGATGTAGTGATGTTTCACCGGTCTTGTCCATTTTAGCGTTGAGGTCTGCGCCTTGGGCGAGCAGATCGGCAATTATTTGAGCTGTTGTATCGTCTGTTGCCTCCAGATCTTCACCGGTGTCGATGCCGCCTCCGCGGACAGTGGCAACCATCAGCGGAGTCATGCCGCAAGGTCCCCGGACGTCCACATCGTGTTTGCCATCTTGATGAGCGGGCGGTGTCATGATAGACGAACGCACGTCGGCAACTTCGAGGTGAGCTTGAGACCACACCCGTGGGTCTGCTTCTTCATAGTCCGTTACCATTGTGTGGTCACTTGCGTAGCCGCCATGATCGTTGCGTAAGCGCTTAGGCTGGGGCATGTCTGATTCGTCGTCCGACCATTGAGGGGCGTGGCCTATGTGGCCTGAGTTCATGTTCACATCGTTGCTCATGCAAGCCATGGACGGATTTTTATTAAAGTTTCGCATTTCCTGGCCGTTCGCATCACGCCGGCGCCGTTGTCTGTTGATGGCATTGGCCGGCGTGCGAAAGCCTTCTGGGAACCAAGTGACGCCACTGGCTCGCTTGCGCTGAGTCGTCACCAACACTCCAAAGAGAGAGAATGCCAAGAGGACTAAAATGACGCCAAGCGTTACGTACTTGACGTTTGTAGGCGTCTCCTCGATGTCTTCGCCGGGATTCTGTACTCCGCGGACACTGTAGATCGGAAACTTTCGGGACAGAGTATATTTCGAGGCGGTGGCTGCCAGGAACTCGGCCGCTTCGACCGCACGATTGAAGCATTCCATGCACTTCCGATTGTCGATCTCCAAATAGATCTGTACGCCTGTTTGACCGTTGCGTTCGGTGAATAAAATCTTGTGCTTGCGTCCGAAGGCTGTATTCTGAAGTTCGGTCATGGGCGAAGACCCCTTCCACGAATAGATCATGTCGTTTCCCATGGAGTCCTTCTTTATGCGCACTGTGGTGCGCAGAACGTGGCCCATCTCTCGCAGAAATTCGACCTGTTGGTCGCGAAACTCCTTCATGTCCATGATCATGACCACAGAAATAGCTCCATCCGCCAGGTTCGGTTGCTCGGTCTCGTTCTCACAGTCCAAGCCGTCCCAATTGCACTCCGCATTGTTGCAGCCGTAGTCGCAGAAGCCGTTGGCGTAGTGCTTCTGGCAGTAGGCGTCGTAGATCGGATTGCAGGGCTGTAGCTTCTTCTCGCAGTCACGGCCGTCGAACAGACACGCTGCGTTGTTGCACTCTTCGTTGCAGGTGCCGTCCATGAAAACGCGCCAGCATTCGATGCGCGCGGTGCAGTTTCCCCACGGATTGATGCCCAGCGAGCAGTCGTTGCCGTCGAAATTGCAAGCGTACGTGTTGCACTCTTGATCGCACACGTGATTCCCTCTCTTCTGGTCACAGCCTCGTTTCTCACAGATTTTGCGTTGATACTCCAAGTCCTTCGTGTACTTGTTGAGTGCCCCGCGGCTATTGTCCAAGGCCCATCCGGGATACTTGGCGTCATATATTTCGCAACGTTTACCGCTCCACTTGGTGGGACAAAAGCAAACAAAATCGCCGAGTAGGTTATCACACGGTGCACCCTGAAGGCAGGGGTTGGGCGAGCACTCGTCCATGATATCGATTTCGCAATTGGTGCCAATTGTTCCTCTGGGACACTCGCAACGGTAACCGCCCGCGTCATTGATCACACAGGTGCCGGCCTGACACGGATTGGAGTCGCAATCGTGTCCGGAAAATTCGCAATTCTTGCCATAGAAACCATCGGCGCAAACGCAATGATGCCCGCTCTGTTTGGTAGAACATATTCCGCCATTTTGGCAGGGCGAATTGGCACAAAAATCGACTTTGTTCTCGCAGTGTCGTCCCATGTAGCCCGGTTTGCAGTTGCAGTGATAGTTGTTGACAAGTTGCACGCAGTCCAGGGTGCCGGAATTTGAGCAGGGGTTCGAGAGGCACTCGTTTATGTCGCCTTCACAACGGGACCCAACAAAGCCCGGAGGACAGGCGCACTCAAAACCACCCACCCGGTCTATGCAGGACCCGTTGTTATGGCAGGCTCCGGGTACGCAGTCGTCGTGATTAATTTCACAGATAATGCCCAAAGTCCCGGGAGGACAGGAACAGCTGAAATTCTGTATCAGATCGTGGCAGGTTCCTCCATTTTGACACGGATTTGGCGAGCAGTCGTCAATATTGAGTTCGCAGTTTTGTCCCTGGAAGCCCTTTCGGCACACACACTTATAAGCACCGATCAAATCGTGGCAGGTGCCGCCGTTCTGGCACGGCTGGGACTCGCATTCGTTAATTTCTTGCTGGCAGTAGCTGCCGGCGTAGCCCTGCTTGCAGTAACACTGTTGAATGTTGTTTCTTTCGCGGCACGACCCATTGTTACAGAGCTGCTCCACGCTGACACCTTTCCGGACGGCCGCATCCTTGCACGATATTCTCTCCACGTCGCACAACTTGCCCGTCCATCCTGCGGCACACTCGCAGTTATAATGGTTCTTGATCTGCGAACAAGTGGCACCGTTCTCGCAACGCGACTGATTACACCAATCCACGTAGTCCGTGCACTGCTTTCCTGTGTAGCCGTACGAGCAGTGACACGTGTACTCGTTTCCGTTTTCGTGGCACGTCGCGCCATTCTGACACGGTTGGGAGTCGCATATGTTTATTTTGTACTGGCAATTCGAGCCGGTGAAGCCCGGCAAACAGGAACAGTTGTAGCTGTTGATGCCGTCTATGCAGGTCCCGGCGTTTAGGCAGGAGCTCTCGGTGCAGTCCTCATCGTTGGTTTGGCAGTTGATGCCCGAGAAGCCCAGCGGGCACGTGCAAGTGTACGAGTTCACGTATTGGTGGCAGGTGGCGCCGTTCAGACAAGGCATGCTCAAGCATTCGTTTATGTCCGTTTCGCAATGCTTGCCTTTGAAGCCGTCAACGCAGAGGCAGGTATAGTCGCCGATGCCGTCCAAGCAAGTGCCGCCATTTTGGCAGGGAAACGAGGCGCAGTCATCGGTGTTTATGGAGCAATCGCGGCCTTCGTAGCCCTTTGCACACAGGCATTTGTAGGAACCGGGCACATTGAGACAAGTGGCCCCATTACGACACGGCGAAGACAAGCTGCACTCGTCGATGTCTTCGTCGCAGTACCGGCCAGTGTAACCCAGTTGGCAAGTGCAGGAAAAGTCCAAGAAGTTCGTGGAGGGCGTGCACTTGGCATCGTTTCTGCAGCGATTCGACGAGCAAGGATCCAGCTTCGACTCGCAATCCCGGCCCGTGAAGGGAACTTTGCAGACGCACTTGTAGCCTTTCACTTTGTCAATGCAGGTGCCTCCATTGGCGCACGGATTGTGGATGCAGTCGTCAATGTTGGTCTCGCATTTGTATCCGGTATAGCCAGGCATGCACTGGCACTGGAACGAGTTCAGCTGATCGATGCAGATGCCGCCATGCTGACACGGATTCGAGCTGCACTCGTCGATGTCGATTTCACAGCGCTTGCCTCCGTAGCCGGGCGGGCAGTGGCATATGAACTCGTTGATGCCGTCCTCGCAGCGCCCACCGTTGATGCACGGATTCGACGCACACTCGTCCACGTCGCTGAGGCAGCGCGCATCGAAGAAGCCGCGCGGGCATTCGCATTTGTAGCTGTTGACCAAGTCGATGCACACTCCATTGTTGGCGCAAGGGTTCGAGGCGCACTCGTTGATGTTGATGTCGCAGTGGATGCCCGTGAAGCCGGGGATACATTTGCAGGTGTACTTGTTGATGCCGTCAACGCAGGTGGCGCCGTTGTTGCACGGATTGCTGTGGCACTCGTTGACGTTGATTTCGCAGTTTTGTCCTGAGGTGCCTGGCTGACAGTTGCAGATATAGGACCCAACACGGTCGACGCAGTGGCCACCGAATTGACAGGGATTCGACTCGCATTCATTTATCTGAGTTTGGCAGAGGTAACCGGTGTAGCCCGGATCGCACACGCACTTAAAGGAGTTGTCGCCGTCGATGCATTTGCCACGGTGACAAGGGTTGGGGTCGCAGTCGTTGATATTGATCTCGCAAGAAATGCCCGTGTAGCCCGGCGGGCACTCGCACGTATAGCCCGCTATGGAATCGTGGCAGATTCCGTTGTTGCGACACGGTTGCGATTGGCAGTCATCGATGTTGATTTGGCAGCGCGTTCCCGTGAAACCGATCGCGCACGTGCATTTAAAGCCGTTGATCATGTCATGGCAGGAACCTTCATTCAAGCACGGATTCGACTGGCATTCGTCAATGTCTATTTCGCACTGAGTTCCGGTGAAGCCCGGCATGCAGACACAGCGGAATGTGCCCGGATCGTCGAGACAGCTGCCTTCGTTCTGACACGGATGCGACTCACACTCATTGATGTTCGTCTCGCAACGGGGCCCTGTAAAGCCCTGCGAGCAATTGCAGACGAAAGAACCGGGCGTGTTCACGCAGATGCCATTGTGCTCGCAGGGTGAACCTTGGTCACACTCATCGATATCCTCCGAACAGTCCACGCCCTTGTAGCCGGTGGCGCAGGAGCAGGCGTACGAACCGTTAATGGGGCTTGTGTCACAAATGGCGTCGGCGTGGCAAGGATTCGAGGTGCAGGCGTCGTCCAAGTGGCACAGAAGCCCTGTCTTTCCCGGAGTGCAGCGACAGTAGAATGACCCGACACCATCGATACAGGTGGCTCCATAAAAACAGGCAGCGGCCACGCAGTCGTCGATGTTCTCACTGCAATCGGGGCCGGCCCAGCCGTTGACGCATATGCAAGAGTACGAACCATGCGTGTTCGTGCAAGTGGCTCCATTCTGGCACACCGAAGGTCTGTGGAGAGAGTACGGAAGACACGAGAAGATTATTATTGGAATCCTAGAGTCCGTTGCTCCATTACAACGTCTTACCTCAGAGCACATTCGTCCACGTCTCCTTCGCAGAACTCTCCAGTGTAGTTGGGAGGACAGTTGCAGCGATAGGAGTTGATGCCGTCGATGCAGGTGCCGCCATTTTGGCACAGATTGCCGGGACAGTCATCGATATTCTCTTCACAGTTCTTGCCCTGATAGCCTGCAAAGAAACCGTCACAGCCAACGAATTAGTGGAAGTTAATGATTGTTGAATTAAGCAACGCTCAGTTGCGGAAAGCCTTAGTTGCTCTGGATTGGCCAACGAGCCGCAATTAGTTCGATTCGCTGTAGCTTCCGAAGTGACTTCTGATCACCTCGCGCGCTGAGACGCGCTGAGACAGTGTATGTAATTGAAACTAGTTGTCCATAAAAGTTTTCAATAATTGCAAGTGCAAATGCAACACACTCGGTGCTGGCCCCGTCGTTTCGCCGGCACAGTCGACAAATGCGCTGAGTGCGGCGCAAACTGGCGCAAATATGGTTCTACGCTTGTGTTGCTACATGTCGTTAGGCCGAGATGAGTTCGGCAAAACCTGTCAGCCGTCAACGGGGCCAGAGTTTAAAATTCAATTAAAAACGCCAAAAATAGATAGACCTCAATTAGGTTGCTGCCGTTGGCGATGGCGCTGGTGACGAGGCGCTTGACGCACACGCGGCACGTCGTTTGGGAAAATGTCCATCAAGTGAAGAAAGTTTGAGCAGCGATATCGGGACAGTAGCAGGCTTATGCTAACAACACGATAACAAAACGATCGATAACAAAACGATCGAACAATGAAGATATGTACAAGAATTTCAGATAAGCTGAGAACAACAAATTCGAGAGATTTCGCTGCAGGATCTCATCTCGAATGCAACTTCATTCGATAGAGGAACAATTTCTGAGAAAAAAGAAGATCATTACCGATCTTTTTAATATGTTTCCATCATTTATTTACTTCAATATTGAAGTTTTTCGCGTTCTGTCTCGTCTAGAGAGCTCTCTAGTTGCGTGCACATCCCATATAGCACTTTTTTATACATCTTTATTAACCTAAAATTAGCCGAATTTCTACAAGATGAAGCTTTTGTGATATTCCGCAAATCCAGATCTACAAAGTAACGTCTTAAAAAGGACTCTCGCTGTGTGTTTCTCACGCCTTCGCCATACATTGACCTCAATCGGTTAAAATATGCATGGCAAAAACGTTCATGGCATTCTTCCACATTTTGGACAACAATCAACAATCGAACAGGAAAAAATGTAACGTTAGTCAAACCCAATCATTATTAGTTGAGCCCAAAAATGCATTTAAGCATTATTAACATACGAATATAATGGACCAGCCAAGTCCAGGCTGGTTGGTTGGACGCTGGATTTCTTGCTTTTGTTGGCAGTTCGCAAGACCAGTTTGCATGCCGTTGCATGCTTTAATGTCTAGTTCTGTGTTGTTGTTGTTGTTGTTGTTGGTGGTGGGTCATTTTGCCTTTGTGTGTTGCGCCAGATAGTTAACCAATCATGGTTTATTACTCACTCATTCTTATGCAAATAAATGCTCCCTGAAGTAAAGTCCATTTTGGACACGCATGAAAATAAAATGTACCATAAAATCATGGATCGTTTATGCGCTAAATTCGATTAGAGGTCTTAGTAGTACGATCGATGGGGCCTGGAGATGTCCATTTTAGGACATGTCGGCTGGACAGCGCGTGAGCTAATGTATATATTAAGGAAAGTTGCTGCTCTTGGAAAGCTCACAAGAAGGTGGTTCCAAATTCGGAGAAAAAAACCAACTGCGAATATGGAAAAAAAATCTTGCATACTGTAATCTCAAGAAATCTACACATCATTCCACCAAGAATGAGAAGCAGCTGGGTTACACATGTTGGGTTACCGCGAGCCAGAGGTGTTTTGGTCTTGGTCGGCGGCACTGTGTGTGGTGCAAAGAAGGACGGCAGCTGTGGTCAGATTGAGATGCGAGATCATTAAAGTGAAGCGCATTAAAGCTCATTCAGCGCATTAAAATAACAAAAGAGAACTGAGAGGATTAGTCTTGAGAGAGAGAAGTTAAGACAGCTGAATGCGAAACGAGTCTCGTTTAGAGACACCGCCACCACCAACGCTCTATAGCTCTCCACAACTTTCCTACTCCCGAGCTCCAAGTTATCGCCGAGTAGAAGAACAAAGAGTATGAGCAGAGAGCATAAGAGAGAACAAAAACGGCCATAGTGAAGCAAGCAGCAGCAACACTGAGCCGAGCATTGTGCAGAGCCAGCAGAGACACGAAGTTCAGCCCCGAACAATAAACGACGAACGAAGCGATGAACATTTTTGGTTGTTCTTTCCCACGGTCTTATACACTGCATGTTTTGAGTCTGCTTCGCTGCCGCTGCTGGTGCTGCAGTCACTGCTGCTACTCGAACGACTTTGGCTTCGTCGATCATTCGTATGTACGTTCGGGCTAGATAGTTCGTTCGTTCGCTGCGCTTTATATTGCTGCTGCTGCTGCTGCTTCGCGGAGTCTTGGCAACACGCCCTCTCGCCGCACCAGCACAAACCCTCAACATCTGCCCCTGCCCGATGATCTACTCATCTGTCTGTCTAGCTGTCTGTCTGTCGGTCTGACTGTCCGTCTGTGTGACTGCCTGTCTGTCTCTCTTTTCTGACTGACTGCTTTGCAGTGAAAATATGTGCGCCGTTGTCGCTTAAGAAATTATGTATGAGCAAGGCGTTTCATATCATTGTTGTTGCTTGTCGCTGTCAATATAAAACACAGTGGAGCATAAAAACAATAACACAGAATGAAACAAAATACGTACAACAACCAAATTGTTTTTCTTTTTTTTTTCATGGACGGACGCAGGGAGCGACTGCAAAAAGTAAGCAAAAAAATGCCATCCTTTCGAAGTTCCTTCTAGAATTGCTGAGGATGAAAAAATCAGGTTTTTACTGTCCAAATAATTCCGATTTTCTTCCACACACACACTGTAGATATATACTGAGTATATAACGAAGGCATTAAAGGCGTCTGTCATTGTTGCATTTTACTACAGGCATAAATACACAATCGTAGTTACGGATACATTTATTGCATTCGCTGCGAAACACTTCACGATATGAGAAAGATCGGAACAACTGTGTCAGAAAATCTATATAAATCTGCGATAAAATCTATAATCTATAATTCATGCTATGTATTGCAATTCTCATAAAAGAGTTCACCAACTGCGGCTTTATTTAAACTGAAGTTTAGTCTGAAGTTATGAAAGATGACCGACCGATGATTTACAAGATATCAGAGATATCATTTCTTTACCATTTTGCATGCAATTGCATTTTAGTCTAATGAGACTGTTGCTGCTGTAATCAATTAGTCGACGCAATCGTTCGTTAAACGATGCTCATTTAAATTTCGTATCTGTGTAAGTCTCAATGACGGTGATCGGGCGGTGCGTATTATTACATTCCTTTCGCAATAGTTGTCAAATAATTCTTGGGGATTTCGTCGCCCTCAATGTGTTCTCGTCTCCAGTTCGCGTCTCCCGTTCTCGTCTCCTGTTCGCGTCTGCTGTTCCCTTTCGCCGGACTAACTTTGATTTTTTACACAACCGGTTCCAGCAACTCGGCAACTCGGTGTTATCTCCCTTTTGCTTTTGTTTTATGTTGGGCTGGAGGGCTTCGGGCTTCGTGCTTCGTGCTTCGTGCTTCGTGCTTCGGTGTGCATGTGTTTATTTTCGAAAATAACTTCGAAAATGCTGAGCCAGAAGAACAAGCCAGAAAGGAACGAAAGGAACTCTTCTGCAGTGAAGACTGAAATAATAATAATAATAACGCTTGTTGCTGGGACTGAGTTTCTGCTGCTTCTTCTCGCTTCCAGCGTTGCAAGCTCCGCTTTAGAGCCCGAGACCAGTACGACTATTTTGATTGTTTCGCCCTTTTTTTCCTTCCTTTTTTTACTCCGTTTAAAATTGTTCTTGTGGCCACGCCAAACCGGCTTTGTGCTCTTTGCTGTCTTATGTATGTGTGTGTGTGTGTGTGTGCCTGTGTTGGTGTTGTTTTTCTTCTCCCATTAGTTCCTTCGTCTTGCGCATGCGTTCGCGTTCGCGTTCTCGTTCTCGTAACGTTCCAGTTCGTTTTCTATTTGAATGTCGTTGCTATCAGCAGCGAAAATCTGAGGAGTGGTCACCGGACTTGGGTATATTGTTGCACCCAAGTTGTTGCTCTTGTTGTTTTTGGTTTTTGTGTTATGCTTGATATAGTGATCAGAGAGCTGCTCGTTCGCTGTTGTTGTTGTGTTGTTGCTGTCGCAGTTGCTGCTGTATCGTATACCATGCTGCGCGGTAGGAGCAAATACAAGCGTCAGCAACTTTCTAGCGTTCGTGTTTTTTGTTAACGCTTTATCTAATCTATTTTTAAATGAAGGTCTGCACAAAGGAAGCGAGCGAACGCCGTTCAAATGAACAACATGATAGCCGCGAAGTATCGTTGAAGTTGTTGTTGTTCGAGAGCGCTGGATGGTGTGTTTGTGTGTTTGTGTGTGTGGCCGATACATGGAGCACAATTAAATTTCTAACATCTGTTTCCGATCTATGACAGATGGATTATGTACGATATACGGTAAGTATTTACATCGATACGAGTACATCGGAGTATATTCCAAATGATCTATAGTTAAGAAAGAGCATCGCCTTGAACGGGAACTCCTATGAAACATGTCCTGTGTCTATGGAGAGAGCATACGACTTCCGCAAAGTCTTTTGACTGGGATCTCTTAAGGTCGTTCTATCAATTCCGTCTGAGCATTCGCAGTACATTGTTTCAAAATGCTTTTCAATATATCGTATATTAGATCCTTTCCGTATAAAAAAAAACTTTAGCAATTATTATCAATTTGCGTATGTATATGTATTTCCGGATTTGAATTGTTGAAAAGTATTAACGTGCGTCAACGTAAAATTACGAGATATAAACTCTAAACATGATTTATGATTGCAATTAATTCGTTGGAACGAATGTACAGCACAATTTTTTACCACCATCATCACCATCATCATCACCATCATCATTATCATCATCATCATCATCATCATCATCATATCATCTTCTGATGGGGGGTGTAAGATTTTGTTGCGTGTTTTTCAAACATATTCGAAAGTCCCAGCCTGGGTTCCATCCACGTCGATGCCAATAAGCTCAATGTTCTATTGAGCGACAGAGTTTTTGGCCAGAATTTATCTTTTGTTGATGGAAAAATGTACCAAACTCTTAAGCAATAGTTTGCAAAGAGTTCGCTAAACTCTTTTTTGCAGCTACTCGTGCTTTTTAGTGGCAGCTACAATATCGTACCTTCATTGAGAATCGTAAAAATTGCGATGAAATAAAATGAAATCTCGTCCGCAATTGTACTAACGCTAACTAGCGGTAAGTACATATGTATGATATGGGCCGTTTATTGAGAAAGTGTTATAAGTCCACTTCATGAAAAATGCAGTTAAAGAAGAGCAAACTTTGTTCCTGGTATGGTATGTCTTTTTATTTGCATTCAATTTAGAGACAAACCTTTAAAATCCTAAAAACCTTTAAAATCCTAAAAACCTTTAAAACCTAAAAACCTTTAAAAGCAAAAACCTTTGAACCTTTAAATCTATACAATTTTCATAAAATAAAAAATCCTTAACTATAAGAATTGCAATCCTTTCAAAAAGGCATTTCATTCTGTAAATATCTGGAAATAAAACGGATTGACTTACCCCACTTTCAAAATCAACGGTCCCTATAAGGAAGACATCGACAAGAGGAGCGATATTTTCGGGTTATTGATGAAATAGGAATTCGGCGGCGGAGTCGCATGCAGGCCGACATCATTCGGTGATGGCCGTGGAGTTACGGTACTTCAGGCGTTAACGGCGGTCCGAACTCTGGCCACACATTTATGATATCGATTTCCTTCTTCATCCTCTAACTATTTTCCACTTTTCCACAGAAATCAGTCGCAATTATTTTCGGTTCGTTATAGCTTTGGGACAGGCGACCCAACAGCGCCCGACCAGCGAGGCCAGCGAGCGGGCCAGTCAAATATGGAGACCAAGCAAACGCAAGGCGGGACAGAGAGAAAGGGAAGATGTATGAGCAACGGTTACCGCCACAACTACGGAGACCGTAACAATACAACACCGTTTGGTTGCTACTACCGCCATTCATCAAGTAAAAGCAAGTAAGAGCAATGTGAAGCTGTTTTTAGTGGAAATGAAATTGACATAAAAAGACTGAAGCTTGTTCGAAGAGCGCGCCGGTACCGGGAACAGTGTCACGGGAGGGAACGCGGAGGGAGGTAAGCCCGGAAGAAGTTTGAAGCCACAATGCTTCTCGTCAGAATCAGTTTTTGCCATATCTGCGAGCAACAGGTAGGAGCAAACAAATTTATTAATTGCCGCTGTTAGCCGATGTCGGTGTCATTGCTGCAACTGCGCCGGTGACGGTGACGGTGACGGCTGCGGCGACTTTGCATATAAAACAAATTTTTAATTGCAAATACAAACGGACGGTGAAACAATACTGTTGCTGCAACACAAAACGATCAGCTCTTTATGGCTTTTCATTAGTTAGAAAGGTTAGCATAAATCAATTGGCAGCAAGTATCACGAAAATAAAATTGTAGCACCTAACCGTGATGTTTTTTGGCGCGGTGAAGGCTTTTATGGCAGCCGAAGCTGCAGCCGAAGTAGTTTGCATAAAGTTTAATTAGAAAGCCTGTCGAATTGTCGAATTGTCGACTGTCGAGCAGCAGCTGCAGCAGCAGTAAACCGTTGTGGCAAATTGTCAACAGCGCGTTGGAAGTGCTGCATTAAACACAGTTCGCGATCGTCAAATTAGCACACATCGCGCTCGAAGAAAGGAGAGGGCGGGCGCTAGCTCGATAATCAAGTAGTGGCGGCGGGAGATGCGGGGAGACGCTGGCTGCTGTAAGTTTTGAGAAATGGCAAGCAGACATGAGCTGCAACAAGTCGATCGTTGGCTACTGCAGGATGCAAGCCTTTTTTGCTTCGAAACGTTGAACGTTGAACGACAGCAGAGTTCATTTAAGGAAGGGACAGACGGTCGGATAGAGTTGAAAATAAAGAAGGGACAAGAAATTAAGAGAGGAAGAGAGAGAGAGAAGGAGAAGCGCCAAAAAGCGAGAAACCAACTACGTTGCTCTTGCAGAATAAATGATGCCAATCGCGCCATAGAATCTGCGGCAAAAGTTGCAGCAATTTTAGTTAAGTGCTGTCACTGTTGTCGCTGTCGTCGTTATCGTTGGTTCTTGTTGTTGTTGTTTGTAATTGTATGCAGTTGCAGTTAATTAATTGAATTGAAACGAATTGAATCGAATTGGATAATCGACGCGGCAGGCAGAAGAGGACGTACGATACTGCATTGAAATACTTCGGTCTGTCTGTCTGTCTGTTGTTTCTCTTATGCTGCTGCTGTTGCTTTAAATAGTTGCAGTAATTTTGTTTTTGTCTTCTCCACATTGCTGGAGGGATCAAGCGTGGGAGGCGAGTGGCGAACGTGGAGAACGTAGAACGAATAAATTGAGTAGGTCGTCGCTGCTGCTGCTTGTGACTTTCAGTCGCGATCTGTTGTTATTATTCGTATTATTATTATTATTATGTATTTGCATAAATTGCTCTTAGCCAAGGTTTTGGCTGAGCACTGTTGTTGCTGCAAAAACGGGTGTGGCTGCTGCAACACTTCTACGATCAACATCAACTTTTCCCATTAATATTGTAACCTTAAAAAAGTCGTTTATGTAAATGTAAAGTAGTTCAGCTCAGACGCAATTTTATCGGCTGTGATTCATACCATGAACATATTAATTATAATCCAATTATTTCAGGATCATAACTTTTTGTTTTCTTCAATAGTTGTTCTCGAACGAATGTGGTTTTTAATCTAATAATCAGTTCGGAACTCGTTGGAGCCAACGCTTAAGATAAATATCTACACCTTTTTTAATTGCAGTTCAGAATTTCTCAATTCAATTTTAGAATTTTTCGTTTGTATTTCAGAATTTTTTAATTGTATTTCAGAATTTTTCAATTTAATTTGAGAATTTTTCAATTCGATTTTAGAATTTTTCATTTCAAAATTTTTCAATTGTATTTCAGAATTTTTCAATTCAATTTTAGAATTTTTCATTTGTACTTCAGAACTTTTTATTTGTATTTCAGAATTTTTCCAATAAATTGCATAATTTTTCATTTGTAATTCAGAATTTTTCAATTCAATTTTAGAATTTCATTTGTATTTCAGAATTTTTATTTGTATTTTAGAATTTTTTAATTCAATTTCAGAATTTTTCATTTTTATTTCAGAACTTTTTAATTGTATTTCAGAATTTTTCAATTTAATTAGAGAATTTTTCATTTGTATTTCAGAAGTTTTCGATTGTATTTCAGAATTTTTCGGTTGTAGTTCAGAATTTTTCAATTGTAATTCAGAATTTTACAATTTTATTTCAGAATTTTGCAATTGTATTTAAAAATTTTTCAATTTTATGTTAGTTTACTGAAATAATATGTACTGAAATAATAAAATAATAGAACCATTTGTCTTAATATTAATATTAAGCAATCCTTATAATTTTGAAATAACCAGGAATAACCTCAGGAAAACTGAGACCGAGCATTTACTGAGACCGAGCACAAATCGGAAAAAAAAATATCGAGGGCCGATACGATGGTATTAGCAATTTCTTTCAGTCCATGCTTTCGATCTATTTATTATTAGCTTTTACTAACTTGTCATAACGGAAAACTCGAAAGAGTTACCGAAAAAGGCGGCTTTTAAAACGAATGTTCAAGTCGTTTATCGAATCTCGCTGCAGGTTAAGTAATTTGTCTACATAGTAGTGCACCATTGTCTAACCTCCTGATATCCATAGTCTGGTTTATTAAATGTTTATCGATTCATGCTTATTCCATTTTGCAATCGAATCTAGACACAACAACAATAAGCGACTGGTAAATAAACGAAAACCAGGCCTGAACTCATGTCAAAGGCGTCTGTCTGTCCTGTCGGTCGGACAGCACAAATCAGCCTCCGGTCATCACGCGGCCTCGTCGATTGCGGTTGCTCGGCTGCCTCGAACAATGCTTTACATTAATTGGAAATCGAACAACGGAATGCTTAGGTAACGAAATCGGCATCGAAGTCGATCCGTGCTTGTGATCTTGCTCCTCCATTTTTTGCAGTAAAATTGCGAAAAATGTAAATCTCGTTTCGAAAATATTTTAAAATAATGTGTGTGTACGATGCGGCACGTGAAAAGGGATGGATCACGATTCAGCGGATGGACAATGCCAGAGACCAGAGAGAAAACAGATCGACGCTACGCTGCCAACCACGCACGATCACTTGCGAGTAATGTAAAATTGATAAAAAGTTGATTAAAATGTATTGAGTAAAAAAGAAACAAAATCGTAAGTTTCGCAAGTTTTTGTTTTTTCATGTGATAAAAACAACAAACCGAGGTCGGTCAATACTTTAGTTCCGTCGTCTCATTTCGAGCGGATTTCGAGCCGCAAACCTGAATATGCAAAGATGGAGAATGAAATGAGATTGAACAGAAAGAGTTTTAAAAGAGTGTGTTAAAGGAGTGAAAATGGTATAAAAAGGAGAAGGCGGAATTTTCATACGCATCGATTTTCAAGTCTTTGCAATTTGAAAAAACTTAAGAATGCGTACGCATTTTTAGAATTTAAGGAAGATACAGAATTCGAAAAATTTTCCTTTTTCACACTCTTTTCGTTGAAGGGAATTTTTACAGAAGGGAAGGGTGTCTTGAAATTGGCTTGAATATAATGAAATGAGTTTATCCAAAGAGGTCATGTTCATTATTCTTCCATCCTCGTTTTAGCAGTTACCGAGCTCCACTATATACACAATATTGCGGTATTCTTTGGCTTATTAATGATGATGTTGAGGATTAAAGAGATACACAAGACTGACACATCATAAGCGACAACTTTACATGATCCGCCGTACAATAAGGTGCCCTATAAATGGAGAAGGGCTAATATAATGGAACCATTTTACTCAACAGGTTTGAAAAGACATATTTAAATTTTATAAAACCATTTTTAACATAAAAAAAAATTTTTTTTGAAAATTTTTGAAATTTTTTTTTGTAATTTTAGAAAATTTTTTTTTTAATTTTTGAAAATTTTTTTTTGAATTAATTTTTTTTTTCATATGTAGATTATTTGCAAATTCATACGTATATAAATTCTTCGTAAGAAAATATTTAAATATCAAAAGATATATTTTGATAAACCCTTTCGTGTTCTTCATATTCCTGGACTAAATTTCTAAAATTTTGGAGCAAAAAACTAGAATGAATTAATATACGTTGCAGAACACAACAAAAACGAGAAATATCATGAGTTAGAGATAATGGAAAAGGGAGAAAAGTGTCTTTGGAGGCCTTTATTCCACCAAAAGCGGAGCGTAATATAAGAAATGTAATAAATTATATAGAATTTATAAACTGATAAGACCGAAGTAATCCGTATTTTTCGAAATCAGTACATATTCCATACAATTTTTGCTGGACTTTGAAAACCGGTTCAGGCATTACCACTATTTGATGACGGCCAACCGCAGCCAAAATGTATTCTCCGGCAAAAGGTTTCTAATACTGACATACCTACATACTACGTACCTATTTGAGGCGTTGTTCTTAGCCTCATTGCAATTGCAGTAGCATTAAGTGATGACGTTGTTGTTGTTGTTGCAGCAGCACTTAGTTGCAACAATTAGTACTTTAAAATGGCTCAATTTAATGAGTTTTTTTTAACTTTAACTCTACGACATAAATACTCGAAGAACCATCGGTCAAGAACAAAACAAGGGACAAAATATAGTAAAAGATACAACAACAACAACAACAACTACTGACAGAGCTTGTCTGTCGGTCGCTTTGGCTCTAGTAGGTACTTACCAGGTGGGCACTTGCACTCGTAGGTTAATCCGTTCGAGGGACGACACGTTCCGCCATGCTGACAGGGTGACGGCGCACACGGTATGTACTTGGATTCGCAATTTTTGCCAGTGTATCCGCCAGGACAAATGCATCTACAAAGTGAAGAAAAGAGAAGGGAAGAGAAGATAAGAGAAAATAAGAAGTGTTTGAAATCTTGTTGGAATTAGGTACTCTCGTTGTGAACTGGTTGTGGTGGTTCTTGTCAGAAGTCGTGACAGTTGAAATTACTTTTGAATGAGTCTAGTCAGGGCAAGGAGGGCAAGATTGAAGAATGACTGGTGGCGGGGAGAGAAAGAAGCATACCGAAGATATTTTTTGTGTAAGCTCGATGCACGTTAAAGCAGTAAAAAAACGGGAGGAAATAAGTTAATTGCTGTAGAACTTCCGTTTCATGGAATGACCAATGCTGTACAATGATTTTAATATTATGTATTTCTTGCTTGTAATATAAAATATTCTCATTTTTGAGGGATTTTTTCACCAAGATTTTATCCCAAACTGTAGGATATACCACTTTTATCAAGCCCAAAGAAAAAAATTAAACGATTTACAATAATTTTCTGTACTTTACAATAATCGGTCGACACAAAAAGGCGCAAAAAGTATAAGTTATTGTTTTTACCTCCGAAGAGAGCAAGTTTCAGTCAGAAAGACTTAGTCGTAGATAAGAAATTATTCACTTAGCTTCCGTTGTAGCGGCTAGAGCTCCTCTGCTTTGGTCTGGAGGTAAGAAATACACCAAACACACCAAAAACAACAACAACAACCCCAGCAACAACAACAACCGTGAATGTTTGGACTCGTACGATGCTCGATAAGTTGAAGAAAATCACACCAAATATTCCTACTTAAAGTAAAAGTATTGCATGCACATTTATTGAGAAGAAGCATTTCGGACAGGATAATGACATAATAATATTGCAAGTGTTCCTTTTTTCTTGGTCCAATTTCAGGAATGGCGTGCCTCGTTCGAGACAAGGAACGGAAAGTGCATCCGTCTTTCATTCAGCTGCTGAGTGGATAATGGCAGTGCAACTACCGATTTGTTTAGACTGATAGCAATGAACGGAAAGGAGCGTAATTTAGACTGCACTAAGGCAAAAGAGCAGCAACATTGCGTTTATATACGATAGCAATTAGAGCAAGAGATTAGAAAGACACGGACATTCCGAACAAATAAGAGTAGCTGGAATGTTTAGAATCCTTTAGACCCGAAAAGTCGGATCTAACCTGAGCAAAGACCGACCCATCCTGTTGTTGCTTTTTGTCAAACGTGCATTTCGAAATCTGATCTGAATACAAATCATTATCACAATTCAAGAAATCCTTGATTTAAGTCGACCGTCGACTTTAGAGTCGACCGCAGAGGAAAGACAAAGCGGAAGGCTGGAGCTGATGCAGGGCATTGCATCATTACCTAAAAGCCAAACAATTTCTTATTGTACGATAAGAAACGGATGTGATGACAGAATCGAAAGAATCTTCGCCCTCCCTCCTTCTTCTTCCTCTCTGCACAATAAAAGGATTATTCCAAAAAATCGCTCGAAACGAATTGACCAACAGCGGCGGCAGCAGCAGCAACAAAAAACGTATCTCTCTCCAGAGCAAGAGAAGTTGCCAAAACAATACCAAATAATGACATGAACTACAACAACAAAAGCAACACCGTTCGACGAAAATGAAGAACCACAACAATCACATTTTTCCTTGCATTCGTGTTTTTTTTCTGCTTGATTTTATTCTGTTTTCATTTGTGTTGTTTTTGTGTTCTTAAATAGTTCGGTAAAGGCTTGGCCGTTTGGTAAAAGCCATGGTTTTTGTGTGGCGTGGATGGGCAGAGAGACAGACAGACAGACAGATAGACAGAGAGGCCAACTGATCGACAAACAGACGGACAAAGTTTTTTTAACCCAGACGCCTCAGTGCACATGCCCGGCCACGGGCGTACACAGCCACACACACACACACACACACACACACACACAAATGCAGTTGACCGGTTTTTTGAGGTTATCAAAATTTTTCGTTTCACAGGCTCAGTCTCAGTTTCAGTCTCAGTCCGCCCGAAAACGACTATAGCAAAGAAAGCAACAACAGCAAGAAGCAGGCGGCCGCAGGCTTGCCTGAGAAGTTACAACAAGAAGAAGTAAAGAAGAAGAAGAAAAGAACGATCGTCGGACCACGAAGCGAAGGTGGAGAACGAGGAGGAGCAGGCGGCAAGAAAAAGATTTTTCTTTTTTTTGTAAGCTTCAGGCAAGCGCAATTTGGTTCGTTGGTTTTTTTTCTGCTGAATTTTGTGGGTTTTATTATCGTATCTTCTAAGGTCTGTGTGCGGCTTAAATACTTCCTCCTCTGGCAAATGCTTACGAAGTTAATTTGTTGTTGGTGTTTTTTAGGGTTTAAAGAGCATATCAGGTATTGTGTTCGAAACCATTTGACGGCTTTCGTTCTTCTTGAGAACGAAAAGCGGTAGAAAGCACTAAAAAAGCCAAATTTTCAATTAAAGAGTAACTGCTTGCTGCCGGCTGCTTTCATTCACACAAACTGGAAAATGAAAAATGCAGTATTTAACCGAAAATACTGCAATCCAAAAAAAAAACCAACGATTTGTTAACTCAATTTCATTTCGGCTTAATTAAGTAGATGCCTAATTATGGTAACAATTAGACGATAGAGTCGCGTTTATTTAATTAACATTTGCAGTACTTTTTGCAAATTCAAACTGATTTGGTAGGTTTTAAAATACAATTTAAATATTGAATATTGAAATAATTGTATACAATTGAAAAATGAAAAACTGGAAATTAATAAAGGGCCGACATTATTATTGATTTAATGTTGAATAATGCGAGACGACTTTGTAGTGATTTTGCGCTGTTTGCTGACTTTTAAGTTGTTCAATTTTTACCGCCCTTTATTTAAGAAATTTTTAAATGATTTACTAATAAAAAGTGCCAAAAGGACGCGTCTATAATTTTAATTAATTAAATTAATTTTAATTGAGGCAATTGCAAGTACGGGTACACTGCAGAGAAGTCTCTCTAACATATATCGACTACTGCTGGCCGGTCTGTCTCTCATTGTTCTCTTAATTCTGCCTCGTAAAACTCAGCGTTCGTTGTGTTCAGTTTCTCATTCTGCTTGTTTTGAATTGTTCTCTACGAGACGTACAAAGTTCTGTGATTTTCTTACTCTCCTTCTCTCTCAGCACGCTTTCGAGCTCGACTTGGACTCGTCTATCAAATGGTGGCTGACAGGTTGTTCATTAGAGAGCGCTGCTGATTTAGTTTCCAATTCAACACGCACATCAACTAAAACAAAAAATAAACACAACAACAACTTTCCTTAAAGCTATTATTGTACATTTAATAGCCGAAATTATTTTAAATCTCTTTCGACCATCGGTTTCTTGGAAAATGGATTTTTAATAATAACTAAATTATAACAATAAAAATCTCGAACTCTGTTACGCACTTAATGCCAACCAAACCGTTAAAAAAAAAATGTTAGTGCGTTCGACGATACTGGTTGATGCTGTTAATTGCTTCCTTACTATAATGCTCTTACCACTTTTAAATTATTGTATTTTATGAAAATGTGAAGAACTTCTGGCACAAAGCTTTGTAAAGGCTTATAATTCAATTAATACGCAACAGTATGTACTCGTAATAACGCCACAAATGCGGAAGATGTTCCACATCGAACAACATGATTGGCAGGTTGGTTACTTTGGCCTCAAAGTACAATAGTATTTTCTTGCTATATCTCAATTTCTATGACTTTAGTAAGCTTTAAAGTCTTTCCTTTTTTCATTAAGACGGCGTAATTATAGTCTTATGTAAATGTATCAACTTTCGAGTACTGAGTTTTAATTTAAGCATCTTTAATTCTTAATAATTCTTAAACAAAATTGTGATGGCGAGATAAAATAAAATCTTCCATCGACCTTCGATTACGTTTCTTTTTGCGATGGAAAAAGCAACTGTTGAAAGGTACACTTCAGTAAGGATCATTCAGTGTTTTCTCATAACGATTGGAATAAAAAAAAGCATTATTTTTCTCCAATAAAATTAACATTTTTGAAGCCATAATATCACTTTTTTATTACTTGCGGCAACATCTAACAACTACTTAGTCAGCAATAATATTGTCGAATGCCGAAATTAGTTGTTATTTATTTGGCTACTGCTGAATATTTATTAAATTCAGTAGTTTTTGCCAAACAGTGCCAAATTTGAGTCAAATCAAGCACATTTTTTTTTGTTTCGTGAAAACGATAAATTTTACATTTAATTGACAAGACGTCAAAATAAACTGACTTAGTTAGCTCCATCATATGGAACACTAGAGAGAGAGAGCTAATAATTTCTCATTAATGGCTAATTTTTTATTAATAATTATCGCACATGCTCCCGGTTTGCTGAAGGTTTGAAGGTTGTTGGAGGACTTGTTGGACGGACGGACTTCAATAGAGATCGCGTTTTAATAAATCGCAATCAAGTTTTGACAGCAGGAAAGCCAAAGATAAAATTCCTAATTAATTTGGCATAAAATGCTATAATACATGTTCTGGTCTCACCCGGTCACCTGCTGAATAGGACTCAGCAGCGCGCACCATTTTGAAATTTACGCGAGACATTTTCCATCTTTTATGGTCAGCTTGATTCGTGTTTGAAAAAAAAAAAAAAAACAATTGAAATTAGTATGCAGAATGCAAATGCAAATTCTGGAATTATTTGCCAGTTTTTGCCAGAGTATTTTTTGTGAATGTTTTGCGAGGACAGAACCAGTCAGAGCGAGTCGCCGCCCAAAAACGCCATTTTTGCTTAAACATTATACAATCGCTGAAATACTTTTGAGTAAATTTTTTGCCTCTTTTTTTAGTTGAAAATCTAAGAAATTTATTAGTTGCTCTTTAATGCTTGGTTAATGCTTCGTTGTTAGGTGTGTTGTTGTTGTTGTGTTTGCTTTTGCCATAAATTAAGTGATCTCAAAGATAAGTCATTATTTAATAGAAGTGCTACGAGCTATTTAAATGCAAAAATGTGTTGTCTTCTTGTTCGCTGTTGTTGTTGTAGTCGCTCGGTCGGTCGGCTAAACCAATTTGTTGAACGTTTAGGTTTTTATTTATGCGTTTTTTTTCTGTTCGCAAACTTATGATGTAGATTAAAAGTTATCATCTCATTCTTAAAGCAAATCGGACAGAAGAGTTGAGCTTATCGCGAGCACCTCTGCTTCCCCCTTCCCCCTTCCCCCATACACCGTCCTGCACACTTCAAGATTGTAATTAATAAGATTTCGACAGAAAATTTAAATATTTAATTTGTTTCCAAAAACAATGTCGAACAAGCAAAAATTAGCAACAATTAAAGGTGACGATAAATTTGAATTCTGCCTCAAGCAACCGTAAATAATCAATTCGTTATAGAGATAATATGTACATAAACATTTCAAGGATTTCTTGAAAGTGTGAAGGGGGCAGGGGGAGGGGGGCGGGTGAGTTCTTCTAAACGTTGAGATATAGAGCAAGAAATCTTTGGGTACAAAGGAAAAGGCTGCTTGGTTGATTACTTACTGGTAGGATCCGTGAGTGTTCAAGCAGGTGCCGCCATGCTTGCACGGATTTGTCGCCTTGCATTCCTCCACATCCTCGATGCACGTCTGACCCTTGAAGCCCTTCGGACAGATGCATTTGAAGTGTGTGCCGCCCGCAACAGAGGTACAGGTGCCGCCGTTTCGACAAGGCGCTGTGGCACACAGGTTCTGTGTTTCACAGTGCTCGCCTGGAAGAAGAAGAAGCAATACAAAATTAATTATGCAACAAGTCCATGTTCATTAAAGTCTTTTTTGCTTCGAGTCTTCTCTAACGGAGGAAATATTGAAGGACCGTTAGCAACACACTTACCGGTATACCCATTCACACAGGAACAGGTATAGTTGTTCAGCGTCTTGAGATTGCAAGTGCCGCCATTGTTGCACGGCGACGAATCGCAAGCATTCTCTACCGGAATCTCACAGAGCGATTCGGTGAAGCCGATGGGACAAATGCACGATATGCCCAGTCGGCCGCCGCGATATGAAACCCTGCAGGTGCCGCCATTCTGACAACGCCCGGGACCCGAATGGCAGGGATCGGGGTCTTCACAGTAGTCGCCAACATAGCGCGAGGTGCAACTGAAAGAGGGAGAGAAGGTTAGAATAAATTGAGTCCAATTTGAGGTTGTTCTGAGCAAATATTAAAACGTGTTCTTCTTAAATAAAAGTGGTAAAATTTCATAACATAAGTTAATTTAGAGTCCTCTCATAGTACGCCGCTGAGCCGTATAACAAAATCCGGCTTGCGGTCAGCAGAAAAGCAGAAGAAGAAAAATCGAGATATCGCCCGCAAATTAAAAAGCTACGAATTAGTTAACCAATAAATGTCAGCAGAAGAACACCTCAACCCAAAGAGAAAGCAAAGAGGAAGGAAGATGGTAGGCCTTTCTACCTTCAGTGGAGGACTCAAGCAAGCAAGTTTCAAGGAAGAACAACAAGAAAAATGTAGGTTTGTTTGTCACAATGTGAATGTAATAAAAAGTTAATTCATATCAGCACCGATTTTTTAACAATTTGAGCGATAAATAATCTGACCAGCAAGAATATCTGTGGCAGAGGTTTCGGCCAGAAGGCCAATAAGGTGGCGTGTGTTATTGTGAATGCGGCAACAGATGAGGGACATGACATGACTATTTTAGTGACCACTCTTTACTGACCACACTCAAAGACGGTGTCAGAAGCCTCGATGTTGTCCGTTTTGTACAACGCGTGGACATTGACACTTTCTGAATAACTAAATGTCGCCAGCTTTCGGGAAAAATAAATTACACAGTCACACTACAAGTAGTGTCAAATAGTGTGTATTCTACTGCTATTATTTATTTATTCATTTGTTTGCTTGTTCATTTTGCATGCTGTTTCCTCTATAAATAATCATATTTACGTTGTCGTCGATATTTGTGCTTTGTGATCGCTCATTCGGCCTGTCGATCGTGCGCTCTTCCTTGCCAACAACCCTTTCTTGGTTGCGAGTATTCTCATAATTTTGTCATTCAATACTTGTGGGATGAGGATGGCAGCAGCAGAACGCTGATGTTGGATTTGTGAATGCATAAACCGACGAGTCGGTCGGTAAACGTCTACATATGGAAGGAAGGCTGTGCATATGGTTTTTCTATATGCAAATAATTATGTGCTCGTATCATCATCATCATCATCATCGACGACGAGTAAAAAACAATGAATACACAACTAAGGAAAGGGTAAATCCAAAGCGACATTATTGAAGAGTAAGACGATTTTGCCACTTCGTAACCTTTGCGAAATCATAATCCCATCACATTTTACCGACTTTAACTTTCCGCAGCAATTAAAATCGAGCTCATTTCCTGGTCGACAATGCCGTACAAGACCACGCCGCGAACCGGACCGATTGCCACGGATTTGGCAAATGGAAACTCAAACAACTGGCAGCTGAAAACCTGAACTGTACAAAGCGGGACGGACGGACGACTGAAGCTATTAAACCGAATTCCAAGGCCAAATAAGTTTACTCGGCATGTATGCTATGCTCTGTTTGTTCATATGTTTGCTTGGTTTGGTTGGCATTTTTCCCTGGAGAAAAATGAAGTTATTGCTTACAAGCTGGCATAATAAAATCAATCTGAACACGTCTCGATCGGGCTGGAAACAAGCCTTAGTCTCTGACTATTTTCTCCACTGAATCGAAGGATTGGAAGAAGTTGTTGCCGACTTGTTGTTAACATGCATGCATACTGCGCTGCATATGCCGCTACTGTTGGCATCATTCGCACGCAGCGCAAAATGATTGCCGTTCTTCGATTACACACGATCACACGATCGCCGAATGAGCGTCGAAGTGTGCTGGATTCGCTACTCCCAGCTGAAAAGTCTCGCTACGCCACTGAAATGATGGTTAATTAACTCAGATTTCAGTGGAGATATGAAAGGATGAGATCTCTTTAAGAAATTTGGTACAAGGGCCACATATTTGCCCACCTGTGTTGATGTGTACAACCTTAAGGCCACACTTTGGGGCATAATAAGGTCATTTTTACTTGAAAGACGCCAACAGAAAGCATATTTTAATTATTTACTTTTAAGCAAGTTTTCGGGCAGGTACAACTGATCTAGTGCGTGCATCGCACTGCCACAGAAGGACTGCCACCACCTTGGTGGAACAACACAACACGAGAGCTTCTTGCGATCGCGATTATTAACAGCGACTTCTAACAGCACCACTATCGCAAATAAACCGGACAGAGCATCGTGCACATCAAGAGCTACCGAATGCCGGTCGAGAGACCTATTTGCTAGCATTCAACGTAGCAAGAGAAAGGGGCCAGCCGGTTGTATGCGGCATCGACAACACAAGTCGTCGTTACCGTCGCCGCCGCCGCCGCCGCTAGCGCCTCTCACCACATCGATCGTAATCGATGGCAGCAGCTTGTAAAATTAAACACCGCTGAAAACAGCGATAAAGCGCCGTTTGGTAGCAGTGGCGGTTTTGGCGATACTGGTTGTGGGAGCCGCATCGAGGATATCGTCGTATACGATGTACCGTTACCGTTAGCACTGCTCGATGAGATGTGTTCATGTATGTAGATAAGCTAGAGAGAGAGAGAGAGAGCTGAATAACGGTAGCCAGGAGAGTAAAAAAGCCATTGATTATCATCGATTTTTCAACATTTTGTCACTGACTGTTTGTTTATCGTTCGAAATTTGGAGCAAACAACAAAGCCTTTTTATGTGTCTGTCTGTCTGTCTGTCCGTCTGTCTGTTTTTGCGCTGCCGTTTTCCAATTAAACAAAATTAAACGCTTGTCTCAGCAGCTGTAAGATTCAATTTTGATTTTCTGCTGGCGATTAAATGTCGCCTCGTACATTCAAGCCGATATTCAGTCGCGAATACACGCACACTGTCAACGCATTTTAGCCACTCTTGACACATGGCGTCTTTGTGCTCTTTCCGCTCTGGCGCTCTTGACAGTTGACAGCATTTTGGAAATATTTCCTGCTTGTTGGCAGCGACGGCGGCGGCGGCGGTGGCGGCATTTAAAAGATTTCAGCTGCGTGCGTTTATAAATATTTTGAGCCTTCAGTTAGGCTTCAATTAGCCACGCTTGGGACGTTATCTTGTCTCCACGTTGGCACTAATGGGATTATCGGGAGTGGGTTTTGATGGGTTAAGTATTTGTGTGTCGTTATACCAGTTTGAAAGTATAACGAGCAGACAAGGATTAAGGTAGAGATCGAGAATGGAGGGCAAGACATGGCCACAAACGAGTTAACTCTTAAGCAGAGTTTGTGGTAACGCCCGTCAGGAGAAGCGGCCTTCTGCCGCCAACACTTTTGGGTGCCACTTTAATACAATTAAATAAAGAAAATAATTAATGTCTCTAATTAAATTATCTGTGAGCATTTAGAACTTGCGGGAATGCTTTTGCGCTTTTGCGTGTTGGTTTAAAGCCACTGCTGATATCAAGAGACTGCTTTCGATTTCCGATTAGCATTTTTAGAGCAACTTTCAAAACACTTTGCGGTAATTTAGTCGGTAATTTGTGTGCGCTTTTCCCAGGCGCGGAAAATTGCAATTGCCGCGCTGTTCTTTTTGACTGTAAATAACATTTAAATCTGCCAAAATCCAACTGCTCTGTTAAACCAATAAAAGCGACGCTCTACGCTCTAAATCGCTTTTGGGCGTTTGCACCGAAATTGTTATAATGGGACACCATTATCGACTCACTGCACCACAGAGATGAATTTACTTTGCTGGCAATTTAAATGCGGTCACCGAGCAATACGCACACAGTATTCGCTGTGCTGTGCACGCCGTAACCTGGGCCCTAGTCATAGTTTCATTTATTAGTTCTCACGTTATTGGCAACGCCGGCGGCATTCACGTCAACGCTTACGTTGCGACGAACGTTAGGTCGAGAGCGAAGACTAGCACCACACCGAGATGGCGTGACGTGGCGTGCAACGCGATGCAGCTCTGCAGCTAGACCGCATGCGTGCAGTGCACCACACAAAAAGTTTTATTCAAAGCAGGTAACTTGCAAGCGGCGCGTCTAAGAGTCGCGTCGACGAGTCAGCTGACTGCGAGCTGGTCGTCTGAGTTATTAGCTGATGGGACTGTTTGCCTCTCAGACAGTCGACGTGAGCGCATAATTGAATGGATGGATGCTGTTCATCATCGGCTGCCACAGTAACTACGGCGCTACGATGTCGACTGGTGCTGCCGACAGACTGCCGGGGCCTGACCGCACTTTGCAATTCATACTTCTTGCGCGCTTTTTTCCTCCGCTTTTCTACGATTTCAATTTTGTATCCATTTTTACGCATGCGCAGCTGTTATCCGTGATTATATAGATTGAAAACTGTGGTTGCTGTTGTAATGATTTGGTGCCGCAACCAAGCAGCCAACGAGGCGGCCTGAAAGGATCTAATTTCTAGAGAAGCGTAAATCGATAAATAAACCGCAACTGGCGGTTTAGTTGTTCGTTGCTTCATTCGTTCGTTCTTTGGTTTTGTGACGGCAGCGCTCAAGATGAATGAAGATAAACCAAAAAGGTTCACACGACTTCAGCAGCGCCTAACCACTGCATTCTTCAAACGCTCGCTGCAGATCATAAATCATCTCAGTTTATTTGTGTAACTTTTTTGGAAAGTTTCCGGCCTCAGCAACCTAAACTCATGCTAATGCTCTAACTCTTCTTTTCAAATTACGGAAAACAATGAAGCCAGAAAGCCCGTAACTTTCTTATGTACCTACGCGCGTACAGATTGTCAGCAGAGCACCTGCTTTGGGGTAACTTGAGAGAGAACTCAGTATGGTCTCCAGCGTGGTGAACTTGTTCATTGATGGGTGGTCATAACGTCAACGTAAGATCTTAATTAAAGCATAATTAAAAGAAGCATTTTTAGAAAATTGTTAGAATGCTAAAAGAGCATCTAACATATGAATGGAGCATTGAGCATGGATAAAATAAACTTAATTCTTATGATCTTAACTCTCATGTCGATTCCAGAATTTACCGCCAGAGTAACTAAATAATCGCCCTGTGGGTAGACCACTCCCAAAGTGTGGCCATTTTTAACCATTCAAACCAGAAACTTTTACACTCCGCAGCCAGAGTTTAGTTTGAGTCATGATTATTCGTGTGTTGCGGCGGCTCGCGTCTGTTACTTTCCTGCGTCAGTGAGCATTAATGAAGCGGCTTCGGAAGTACTTTTGCAACGAGTACCGCCCTCCCTTCCACCCTGTTCGCGTTAAAGCAACTTTAGGCAGTCACTAACGGCGAGACCATGATGACAATTACGACAACAAAGACACGATTGTAGCTGCTGCGTCTGATTAGCGAAATGCGATGTAGAAAAAATTGAAAAAAAACCATCGAACGCGCCATTCGAAATTATACTAAACGCAATGGGTCGTGGATGTCGTGTCGTGTGTGTGTGTGTGTGTGTGTGTGTTTCGGTATACAATGCAGGCGTATTGTTGAGCCGGTAAACAGAGATTAGGCTTAATCTCAGTAACATACTCTGCATGATCGGTTTGGTTCGATGCGCTTTGGTTCGATGCGCTTTATGGTTGCCCCGAGCATCAATGCAGAGATAAGAAGCTGCTCCAAATGGAGCAGTGTACAGCAGCAGCAGCAGCAGCAGCAGTATGGTCGTGCAACATTAATAGCAGCAAAGGATTTGTGAACCTAAACGGTTTTTAACTTTTAACCTTACGCTTGGTCTAAAAGGCTTTCATGAGAAAAAACTCCAAACAAACAAAGTCTTTGTTTGTTTGTTTGTTTGTTTGTTGATAAATTGTTACTGTTGTTCGTCGTTCGTCTTGAGGTGGTGGTAGTAGGACCACCACCTTGGTGTTGGTGTGTGTGTGTGTGTGTAACAAATTGGCACGTCTGGGCGAAGCAGCAAAAATGTATGCTGCGCGCACAACTTGACAGCTGCTGGTCGGCTGAAATGATCGCCAGCAGCAAGCAGCAGAGTTCAACTACGAAGGACGGCTGGACTAATCAAAGACGAGTCAATGGTAATCGTTGAGGGGCAAACTGGAGTTGCGACAACGGCCTATCATAACCATATAGAATCCATGCTTCATTGTACGAGGCTGTCTGCTGGCCGGCATGCTCGCTGCCAGGGCTGCTCTACATAGTTACCATCATACTCGCTCGTACCAAACGCGTACTGTAAAAAACTGTGCTGGTTTGCAGACTTGGTTTGGTTTGCTGCAACGAAGGAAAGTCTTTAAGTCTTTCAAAACGGATGTAGATTATTTTTATTACGATTTATTTACGATACTTTGTTGCCTACGATTATGTTTGTACATGAAGACGGAAGCGCTGACGGAACCACGAATGAGTTGCCAGAGATTCTTCAACTGTTTTTCCGCAATTGGTCTATAAAAAGTTTACCGCTAACAAGCCCTAATTTTTGTAAGCTGCTTGCAGCAATCGTTGAAAACTGTCTCTACAGAGAAGCTTTGTTAGAAAATTGTTACACATCGATTCGTAATGAATCTATTTTCTTGCGTTCTCGTAAGAAATTGTTCTCTACTGAAAAAGATCGACGCTCTTTTGGTTGGTTTTGTTGGCGCCAACGAACAGCTAGCTATTCGTTGGCGACGATCTTATTCGGCTTAATTGGTCGCAACCAAGCCTTAAAAATAATAGATCTCAAAAATACGAGTTTTTAATTATTCAACGAATATAACAAAAACAACACAATGCTTATGAGCTGCTTCTGAGCTGAGCTCATAACTATGTTAAGGGAAATTTTATTGGATTACAAAACAACAACATTAACAACAACAACAACAACACGTTATGAACAAAGCCACTGTTGTTGAATAAATGCAAAACGTTGCTTGATTACTTTGTCAGCCATCAAATGTTGCCTCCAGTGGCAGCAACGCAAAGGCAACCTGCCCCCTTACCCCCCCCCCCTCCTTACCCTCCCCGCATCATCTTAATTTACTGGCTAATTTTATGTATTTTTGTAGTTTGGACCAGCAACCACTAAAGCGGATGTGCCGCAATAAAAATGCTGCCGACTGACTGTGCTGTGCCGCCGTGCCGTATTTGTTGTTGTTGTTGTTGTCGCTGCTGAAGCTGCAGAAGCTGGCTGACGGTAGTGAAAGAAGTTGTGGTCCTAACATGGTCGCTCTGGATGCTGCTGCTGACCGAGCGAGGAGGAGGAGATAACCTTGGAAAATGTGCCGCCTTTCGTGAGTAGTAAACCGGATGACGGTAACGGTAGTATACACACACACACACACACACACATACGTTAGAATACGTAGAATAGCGGTACATGGAGGCTTAGAAACCGGTTGTCCCTATAAATCGGATTCTTCCAAAAGCGGTGACTCATTATTATACTCTGGAAATCTGGATGAGCAGCGGACCAGCAGCGAGTAAGCGTTTCTACTTCATAAAAACCAATAGAATGGGAGAGATCTTTTTTAAAAATTAACCATTTATTTATTTCCTTTCGTGAGGACACAACGCAAATGATTGACCAATTTCTCAACTTTATGTTCGTGAGACCAGGTTCTAAATCCTAAATAAACGGAGCAAGGAGAGGACAGGACAGGACAGGAGAGAAAGGACAGGTGCAACATGCATTGGTGCAGCCAGCTGTGCATCTGCTGTCTACTCGTAGTAGGTTTTTGTGCTGCACATGCACATTTTCCGAGCCAGCATGGCTTAGCTAGATTAGCAAACTCCGCTGCTCCCAGAGAAAACAGCAGGGCAGGTAGAGAGTGCGAGAAACACAGAACCACCGAACCACGGAATCACATTTACACCATTCTTCTGCTCGCTTCGTTCTCGTAAAAGAAGCCCCGAAGAAATCAGGGCGCAGGCAGCGTCGCTGTGGCTCAGGTAAAGCAGCAACCTTTCACTGGCAGGCAGCAAGTGCAAAGGGACGGAGAACATTTAGCAGCAGCAGCAGCATTCATGATGATTATAATCTGCCTCAAATTTTACTAAAACTTGAGCCTGAAATCTGTTGTTTTTGGTTTGGGTACATGTACGATTGTTTAGAGCGAATTTTTGCTGTGTCTTTCGCCCGTGAAAGTGCTTCGCAAGCGAAATAAAATAAGATGCTATGCGTGGCATTAAAGAGCATACAATATATTGCAATATTTTGCAATCACATACAATACAATATATGACAATATTTTATCAAATATAATATACAATATATTGTATGTTTTTTGGTGGTATATAAGAGTTTTAGTAAGCCATTAAACTATCTTGTAATCTTTAACGTACAATTTGGAATAATTCTATGCCATTTAATTTTTGCAATTTATTGTCATACTATCGTAAGTTAACCAATTTGCTGGTTAATTAGCGCCATCCTTTCGACATTGATTGCGTGATTTGTTTCGGGGCGTAGCAATAATTTTAATCCCATGGATCTGGTTTACGAGCTATCATGACTAAAAAAGTAAAAACTTAAAACCGAAATTAACTCTCATGTTCGCTGAACTCCTTTGAACAATGGAAACTTGCATCGAAAGCAATTCAAGCTAATGCAATCTTAACCAATCATCATCATCATCATCATCATCATCATTGTGGTGTAGTGTGACTCTCGAGTGATGACAAAACCTTGCGTTCTCACAGAAAACAGATCAGACCGATCAGAAAAACAACAGTCAGTCAGTCAGTCAACTTTAGAGATTTAATTTGCAGCGGCGCAGGCACCATTCTCTAGAGGCCCTCAAACCTATAATTAATTCTTGACTATTATAGCCTAATTGTCAAAGCAGGGCTACCGAAAACAACAACAACAACAACAACAACAACATAACTCTCCCCCGAAGAAGCAAAAGCGTAGTTTATTATGGGCATCAGCGGCAACACCTGAGCAGGCCGAGAACCGAAAACTCAGACGAGTTCTAGGGCAAAACCTGCCTGCCTGAATTCGTAGCACGAACAAAGTTGCAAAGCCCGGTTGCGGAGCACACCGTCATCTGGCATGACTGCCGATAATTAATTTATGCCAACTGGGCACGAATAAGCTGGCGGCAGCAGCTCCAACCGGCTCTTTGGCACTCCATCTTAATTAAATCAAAAACTCGAGCTGCTCTCTGCGGTGCAGCCAGTACGCAACCAGTTCGGTGGCATCATCTTCGGTGGTAAAGGGTCTGGTAAAAATGCTGCTGGTAGCTGATGTCAATGTTGCGTTTCATTCCTGGCGTCTTGTCGGTGGCTGTGTCTGTGCCTGTGTCTCTTCCGATCACAAAAATTGTGGCAGCATCTGTTGTCCTCCGCGTGCGGATAAGTCGACCAGAGATTATCTGGCCGTTACTGGGGGTCGCCCCTGTTGTTGCTTGGCCCCGTTGCGACTGGCAGCGAGGAGATCAACGGTAACCTGAAGGTAATCTCTTCCAAATTTGGTTTCGTCTTACTTTTTTCATCTGATCAACGATCAGTTCTCGTGGTCCGCGGTGAGTTGAAATATATGCAGGATAATTTTTTCGGTGGTAAAGTATTAAATTTTTTATTGAAAATTTATTTATTTCATAAAATTCTTTGGTTTTTACATAACCTCATTGCCCGCCCTACCGTTCCGTTTCGGTTTCTCTTCCATTCCGTTCGATACGATTTTAGAGAATACCAAAAATTCAGGCAGTCGTCTCTTCTTTAGCCGGAGCCACAGCTGCCAACTCATTCCAAGCGTACACCGAGAACGACCAGACAGCGAGCGACCGACCATCGCCCAGAGGCAAGAAATGATGCAAAATGTGCAGATGATCGAGCAACCAGATTGAAGGCGGCGGCGTGGAAGGGACTCCGAGGTCCGTTCTTGCTGCGCGGCCGCCGACGGAGGCACAAAAAGTGAGGTAAATAATGAGGACGCCGCAAAAGGCGGATAACATAATGCAAGGGGAGAATGTTGGCAATAAATATTTGCTACGCTTGTGCAGAGGACTTAATTTTTTACTCTTCTCTTTAGTCGGTTTCGGTTTCGTCTCCGTCTTGGTAGAGGAGGAGAAATAGGAGCCGGACCGATTCCGATTCCGGCGAGGCGACCATACAAAGACAAGACAGCCATTCTTGGCGTCGCGGAGATAATAATCAGCACCGACTTGTTGCGCGCACGCCTAACAAACCGCGACGCGGCAATAAAAGCCTCTACCTTTAGCCGCGGTATTTTCGGGAGGGGCGAACGAACGGCCAACAAAACAACATCTTCGGAGCAGGACCAGAGTCAGTCGACTCAGATTGAGAACTAGCGAGCTGGCTTTGGGCATAAAGCCGGACCGGACCGGACCACTCGATGAATGTTGTTGGCTGATTGCAGATGGCAGCAGCGACGGCAGCGGCAACAACGGGGCTCATAAAACAGCAGTAGGATGGCGATGGTTCCAGATTATTCGGGACGAAACCTAATCGACCATGATGACGAAGACGTTTTGGTTTGAATTTTTTTTTGGTGCATGGAGAGGCGGCCAGAAGGGCGCTCTTCAAAGAGCGAGACTTTCAAGTGGTCAAACGACAAAAATCACGTAGAAAAAGGGAAGGAAGAAAGGAAGGAAAGGGAGGAAGAAATAAAGGAAGGCAGACGAAGCGACCAGGAAAATCAGCAGCAGCCGGTAACAGACGGGCCGTCGCGCCCACTGATGGCCAAAGTCGAGCTGTCTTAATATTTAGATTAAGAAAAATATTGTTTTGGTATGAGAATAAGAACTGAGAGAAAGAGAGAGAGAGAGAGAGAGAGTCTCGACGAGTCTCTCGAGCTTAGTACGCTTAAGGTGAAAGGTAAGAAAGTCGCATCAAAAAACAATCAGAGAAAAACAAACGGAGCGTTTTTTCTCAGAGATTCTTACTCTGCGAATACCTTTGAAACATTCAAGATTTTTCCACGCAATCATAAGAAATTATATGGTTTTTAGAATCGACATAACGAAAAGCTCCTCCTTAAACATGACCACAAAGAGCTTCATTGAAACATTGTTCCATTCATTTCGCACACGACAAAAAACTACAAAAGCAATTTTCTTAATTTATTTGAATTCAAAGCATAGAAAATCGAGGGGTGGATGAAAGGGGAGGGGAGAGAGAGAGGGGGGGAGGGGGGGGGGGGGGCACAAACAACCCGCGAGCCAAATAAAATTGCATCAAATGTACAATAATAAAAGTAGAAATTAAACTGAACGCAAGTAACAAAAGCAAGCAGGTAATAACAACAACAAAAACAACAACAACAACAACAACAACAACACCACCACCAACAACAACAACGAGAATTAACAACCAAAAACAAGAAACAAACAAGACGACTCTAACTTTGTAGAAATAAGTTCAAAGCGAGTCAACAAGAAACATAACTGAAGAAGCAGAACAAGCAGCAGCGGCAGCAAACACTGAGATGGAAAAAACGGGCGGTCGGATGTTAGTCGACCGATGAGCGGACGGACAATTGGACGGACGCACGAAACGGATAGACGTGGTAGACTGGTTTGTGGCTCGAACAAAGAAATGGGCCTTTTTTCTCTTTTGCTCTAGCGATTTTTTGGTTTTGTGTGGCGGCCACGATGGATGGAAGCAGGCAACAATGTACTATATGTATGTATGTACTATATGTATGTATGTATGTATGTATGTATTTATGTATGTGCAATATACTATATGTATAAGCATGGACTTCGGAGACAACTACAAACAACTAAAAAACCATTCGAAATGCAGCTTAAACCACAAACAGTCTTTCAAAATAATAACTAATAGCAACAACAGCAAGAACAACACAAACAACAACAACAACAACAGCGCCAGCAACACAAACATCAACACTACTAACAACAATAAGCCAACAATAGCAGCCAGCAGCCAGCAGCAGCAGCATACATCTTGGCAAATCCTACACATTTGCTGGCCTCACTTTAAGGCCATCCTATGTAGCCGTCTCGCAGCTACAGAGAAAACAACAACAACAACAATAACAACAATAACAACAACAACAACAATGACGAGGCAGTAGATCGTTCTGCCTAAAGAGCATTTCTAAAGAACCTTTAAAGTGAGCCATAAAAAACCAAGACTGTGGGCACAGCAGCATCAGCAGCAGCAGCAGCAACAACAACAACAACAACAATACGAATTACTTTAAATACTCGTACTCGTACGACCGACCGACCGACCGACCGACCGAGTGTGAGTGATGAGCAACAACAAACAAGTCTTTTATGACCATCTCTCGCCATGATCTTACAGCCTGCCCGGACAGAGATTCTCGATTCTGGATTCTCATGCAGAAATATTGTCTGTATATTCGTTGATAGTCGTCCATAAAATAGTCGCCGCATGCGATCCGACAGAACTTGCGACGCGCCTGCAACGGATGGATCCGGCAACCGGTTGGCTGCCTGCCGCCCACGCGTGCGGCGTCCGAGTCGTGGCGAACGTTAACGTTAGCAAGATCCATCGCAAAGACACGCATTCATTTTCAAAGCGACTTGACTTCGGTCGCGAGTGCAGATCATTATTATTGTCAACGATTTCCCAAGCGCTTTCTGCCAGTGGCCACATTCTGCTGCAGAAGGCCAAAGGAACATTCTGCTCTGTGAAGACCTGCGCCTTCGGTGGACATTGTGTCTGTTCCTTGGAACGCATTTTCCCCCCGAAATGAAGGGAGGGAGGGAGGGAGGGAGGAGGGCCGCTTTTATTGCGCTTAACTGCATGCAATCAGGCTTCGTAGTTGGTATTCATTGGACTTGTTCATCTATCTGGTATCATCTGGTATTTACTTGTAGCGGCTGAGTCTGCCATGGCCATTTATGTGCAGGCCGCTGGTTGCTGTCGAGCCAGTTTTTCCAGGCGGCTGCTGGCCATCGCATAAACCGACTTTGGACTGGACGGTGCTACGTCGCGACGTCGAGCGACGCAACGGCGCGTTGTCTTCTATCGGATGCTTTGCAAAATTCTTCTTTGGTGGCACGTTTTTTGCTTGCGTCGCGACGCGTCGACTATATTTATCTATATCTTTAGTATGCTTCTGATGGGACTTGTTGATATTGTTGTTGTTGTTGGTGTTTGGTGAAAATTTTAGGCAACAACAAAACTTTTTACGGCGAATTAGATCAACACTCAACTATTATTTTATATGACTTTTTACTACGAGAAATTTAAAACTCAGTTTCTAAGCTTATCATTTCCTCGGAATCTCTTTCAAATGAAAATAACTCACAAAGAAAATGTCCAGCTAAAAGGACTAAACGCCCACGCCTAGGAACAGCCTCTAGGAGAAAGCCGCCAGCGACAACAGCCGCACGTAGTCGCGTCGATGTCGAGTTATCTGCAAAAGTTAATTAGGTTTGTGTAGAGATGATGAGGATGAGGATGATGATGAAGTTCGGACAAACGGCTGAAGGCATTAAGGAGCTGCTGTAGTTCTCAAGACGCTGAAGACGCCTTGAAGTTCAGCTCTCTTTGTATGGTTGAGCATGAATTGGCAACTGTTTGGTACGTGGCTGGATTTCACAATTGTGCGATGATCAATTGCAGATGATCGCGCTTGTGACAAACATGACAGCTTTCACATAAACTTCAAATGAGCTGCTGATAAGCGAGTCGAGAGCGGCAACGCCGAGAATACTGTGGAATGAAATACGCTCGCTTGTGAACACTTCTTGAAATAGTTTCGCTCTAAGAAATAGCGATGAACTGAAAAAAGACATACATACATACTATAACGGGTGCGATGCGATTCATGTATTTATTCATGTTAAAATTGTACTGAATTGACGTTTCAAAAACATGTTTACTGAAGTCAATCGGTTAATAAATTTTCTATAGTTATTCCCTATTTACATACCGACATAAAAGATGGCGCACCCTGCAGTTGCATTGAAATTCAGATCTCACGAAGGTACCTATAGCCATTAAAACGACGGCAGGTCATGTCATTTTCTGGATCAGCATACAAACGTCAACGGCGCACTGACATTTGACATGCTCCAAAAAATCGTATCGTCGTCTGAACCGTTGAGTTGCTTTCAAATTAAGTTAAATCAAATAAAACAAACCGGAATAGCAACGAACCAACGATTGCAAAGAGTCGTTTGCATTGTAATCGAGTCAATTAAACAAACGAACAACAACAAAACCGCCTGAACGGGCATAAAAATTGCACATTAGTTCGATGGTCGACTGACAATGCCTAAAGTAGTTGCGCACAGCATCCAGCATGATAGCCCGAAACGATCGTTTGATCGGTCGACTTAACTGCGGCGCCGGGACCCCTTCGCGTGCTCTCTCTCTCTTTCACTCTCTCGCACCATCATCTTCCGGGCAGACGACTGCGTTTGCTGCTGGTGGAGCTCGCAAATTCGTTGCCCGTATTCGCAACTTTTTAGAGCGATCATCGCCCCAACGACCAAACGACCACCCGATCGAACGATCGACCGACCGATCGACGAACAACAAAAGTACCAAAAGATTGCCTCCAGATTGGTTTAGTAATCGTTTCTTTTATTATATTGAGTTTAGCCTCGTTTTGCTGACAGAAACGAGGCCCTTGGGTGCGCTTCGACGAGACCGAGGGGAGAGTTCAAGCGATGTTATCGCACCCCAAAGTCTATATTCGCAATTAGATCGCTGATCCACGTTTCGTGTCGGTTCCATGCAGCCTCGTCAACCGTAGGTAGATTACTCACTGCCTCGCGATCGCTGCAGTAAAATTGAACAATGTGGAAAGAGAAAGAGCAGAGAAAAGGCGAAAAACGATCTTCACAAAATGGAATAGCCGATCGATCGCCGTAAACGACGAGTACATAGGTTTGCCAAAGTATCCTCGGTTATTGAGTTCAATTTTTGTCATTCTCGTTTTATGCTGGGCCACCAACTGTTCGCTCTATGTCCGACGGACAGCGTCAGCGGCGTAGCGGCGAGATCGTTTCTGTCAGGACTGGTTTTTAGAGGCACTTAAGTGGACACTTTTCGAGATATTTTAGAAAACAATTTCAGATTTTTATGGGCATGATTTCCAATGGGTTGTTTGTGCGGGATTACTAGGTAGGAGAGAGAAGAGAGAGAGAGAGAGCAAAGGAAATGCGACCGATCCGATAAACGATCGTTGATCGGTGGTCTAGTATGGAAGAGAATAAGCAGAAAGCGAAAAGGTATGGTTATGACAAAGCAGTTTTAAACGGAAAGAGATATTCGTTGAGGCCAAACCAACGCAACTGGAACCCACAATAACGCAAACGCAGTGGCCGTCACGTTAAAGTCGCCCCATAAACAAGTCAAGTCGCACATTCCTTAATTTCGCGCAGAACGTCCGTCATAATTGTGCGCGAAATAAAAGTGCTGTCAGTCAGTCGATAGCAAGAAACTCAATCAATTCAATTGAAAGGCCGAAACGTGCCAATTAAAAGCGATTTAAATATGAATACCGACGCCAGGATTTACGGTATTCGCGCTCCGAAATGTATGGTAACAGTCATACCGCAGTCATTTCACAGTCATTTTACAGTCATCAGAAGTGACGTTAAGAAAAAATGGAACGGTCCGCTCGATGTATGTACTCGTACGTGCGCGCACTTTTGCTCCTTCCCCGGGACTTTTATAAGTTTACATGGATCACGAATTCGGGCAACGGCACAAATTTTAGAAAAAAATTTTTTTTTTCAATTTTTTTTCTCAATTTTTTTATTTTTTTTTTTTATTTTTTTTTATTTTTTTTTCTCCATTTTTTTTTATTTTTTTTTTCAATTTTTAAAGTTTTTTTTTTTCAGAATTTTCTAAGCTGTAGCTAAACTGGTCTGGCGGCAGTCATGCGCAACACGAAAGGCCGGCCACAGCAACATTTGAAATTCTTTTGAGCGCACGTCGGCCGCATTTGGCCAATACGATGGTGGACAGGCCAAGCTAAAAAATGCACATGCAGCGTTTGGCAGGCGAGCGCGAGTAAGCAAATGAACACACACACACACACACAGTTTGTTTTGCTTTAGACTTCTTGACCTATTAATGTACAAACGCCAAGCATCAGACGTCATTAGGATTGCGTTAGAGTCTTATCGAACTTATGCAGATCAATGCGGCTCAAAGTGGCCACACACAACAACCACGACGATACTCGTTTCATGGGTTCGAATTGTGAATGCATTCGAATCATTTCACACAGACGACTTGCTCAATTGTTTCACCTCATTTTTGGTCCGCCTCTTGCGCTCTACCGCAATCATTTTGTGGCAAACGGCAACAACAACAACAAAACAGTCATCAAACAGTGCTCATGCGCGATCAACATGATGATCGTGTGAAGACTGGGAACGAGCGGGGGCAACGAGCTGAAATCATCAGCTCAATTGATGCGTGATCGTGCCGTAAAGGTCACAAAAGCTTTGCAGCTTACCCGGTCCGTCCATCCATCCGTCCGTCTGTCCGCCTGTCAATCGCACAACAATGCCAGCATAATAAAGAAGAGGCAAAATTAGAGCCATTACCGACCTCTTTACGTCCAGCCAAAAATAATTTGACGAGTATAAAGAAAGCGCGCTGGACTTTTATTCCGAAGGCATTCGTGTAGAAGCGCGTGCTTAACTCGGTTCGGTATAAAAGAGAAAATCAGTGTCGAAACGATAATGAGAGAGAGAGAGAGGGAGATAAAAGCCGGGCTGTTCAGCGGGCTCATTTCAGGTAGAGGAGGCAGCGCGCCGCAGCCGTCATACAAACAATACATCATCGCTATAAAAACTGGTTTTCCGCCAAACCCTTTCTTGCGGCGCTGTTTTATGAACGGGTCTTACGAAAATCGATGCATGGCTCAGAAATATTCCATTCCTGTTAATGCTATGCTTCATCGTGATGGCGATGTCAGTGATGACGATGGGGCCAATATATCTTAGAAATTCCTACTTACAGATTTTTCAAAACAGTTATTTTTGTTGTAAGTCACAAATTTATGATTTCCTTCGCAAACTGGTTGACAGAATTGCTGAGATTTCTGATAAAAAAAATGGAGATTTGTGATGGAAAAGGCAATCATCAGCCCGGTTGCCATTACTTCTTTAAAACTGTAACAAGATTAGACTAAATTTTGGCAAATAATTGAGCCTTAAGTAACTCTGCAATGAGGTACATGCGACCTGTATACTTAGAAATGCAAATAACGATTGAGATTTTAAAAAGACTAACTTTAAAATTAAAAATAATTATTGAAAACTTAGAAAAGTATCTCCTATTGACCTTAGGAGATATTGATCTAAATTCAGATCTCATGTAATTATAGTTTAGCACTTTACTGTATCTGGTACAGCATACTTATAAGGTCTGGAGACGTTTTTTTTTATACAACTTGCTGAAATAAATGAAATGTAGTGAAATATTCAAACATTTTAAAAATTAACACGACTTGTCTTTTGTAAAAATAAAGTAAAATTGTCGCCACTTCCTTTTCTTCTTGCGAGTATTCAATCGATACGCTTAAAAAGAAACATGTAATCTGCTTTTATGCTGGAGTATTGCCACTTCCTTCAGTTTCGAAATCAGCTTAATGCCACGCAACCGATGGCAGTAGGTACTGCTCTTACTTGCGCGGCGCGCCGCGGCGTATAACTTACTTGCAGAAAGGCTTCAATCCGTTGTTGGGAGTAATGCACGTTCCGCCATTCTTGCAGCCCACAGACAAGCACGATGATCCTGCAACGAGCCGAAAGAGAAACTGTTTAATAATAATTTAAGTGCTGACAATTTCGCAAAAATATCATTAATTTGAAAAGCTCTGTTGCCAGCAGCTAGCAACAACTTGCAACAACAGCACGCTGACACTCCGCAGCCGGCCAGAATGCAAGTAACAACAAATACAAGACCGTGCAAAGGTAAAGTAAGCGGAAATCGGCGCCGAATTATTTTGCAATATACCAACAATGACTGCGCAAAAGGTAGCCACTGCTCAGCTCAGCTCAACCCCTTCAGCAAAATACGATGTCTTCAAATCAGAAAAAAAATCATCGAGTTACTGCAATAATCGCCAGCAAAATAAAAGAAATGCATGCAATAATAAAATGACGTGACGCGGCGAGTGTCGTTGAGATTAAATTTCAAATATTGGGAAATGAGGAATGAATGAGAGGGAAGCAGTAGAAGCGGTGTCGAAAGAGGTAGGGACAGAGGGGGGCGGTGTCGGGGTAATGTCATTACAGTTCGCCATAAAAAGAGTGTTTGCGGCGGGAAAGCGCTGTAATGAGAGCTATACAAGCACGAACTGTTGTGGTCTGAATAAACTACCATGCCCAGTGTGAAGGGGTCGAGACGACCTTTCCCCCCACCCCTCCCTTAAAAAGTCCTCTCAAGGTATTACTGATTTTCATCATCGAAATTAACGAAATGGTTTCGAACACAAGAAAAGGGACAATAAGTTAAAGCCCGCAAACGCTTTTAGGACTAAAAAGGTTTGAAACCTAACTAAATGTTGGGGGAAAAAAATCTCAATAGGCCACGTTTGCCGCATGTTTAAAATTCCACTCAACGTTTGTGCACTGAACTCCATCCTTTTGCAGCCGTCTCGACTCCGGCTGAGAAGCCTTTCTTAATGGGCGGCTTTGATTTTGGTGCTCATCAACATCAACGTCAATGTCAATAGCATCAAATCATGGCCAAGACGAAGTAATCAAAATCGAAGTAGGCGAAGCACGATGTCGAAAGGATGTGCACGGCTTGGCGGCGGTGTGCCTGTGGCACATCAAATGGACGATGGCAACGACGCTGAGCTGAGCTGGAGACGAACAACCAACAAACAGTCACAAAAAATGAAAAGAAAGAACTCGCAAAATGTCTCAAACAACACTAAATGAACATAAATAAAACACTTGATGATGAATGAATGCGCACGAGTGCTGCATAAAAATGATGCTAATACAGTTTCGCGAAAGAGGAAGAAGAAACAGAAGACGAATATCAATTTTGCGTGGTCATGGCCAGTGTTGGGAGCTGCTCTACCTCTACCTCTGCCTCTACCTCTTGTAAGGCCACATCAATTAATGACGCGGAGCCACAGTCTGTACTCAAACTCACTCAAAGTAACCAATTTGAGTGATACAGTACTCATTTGATCCACTGTGCACACACAATGGCGCTTTCTATAGTCACTGCACTGAGTCATCGCCATAGAATGCGCTTTCAATTGACTCGGCATCAATTAAAAATGTCCAATCAATTGGACTTTATCAAAGTTGTCGCAATTTTAATGGATATGCAAGAATACGCCAGCAAAAGGCAACCGAGCGCGAGTGATGAAATTAAAAGTGGCCATAAATATTCCATAAGTGCTCAAATGTCAATTATTGAAAACCATTTGGCAAAAGGAACAAATGCGCAGTTAGAGCATGCCTGGACATGGACTGGTCCGAAAGCAAATGGCAGCGACTGCAGAGAATGCTCACTGGACAGACGCACACAGGCTTCACAGTGACCGGATTGCGAACTAGTACTTGGTGGGGCAGTCGCCTACCGCGGACATTGAGATACCTACTTTGCAATTGCGATACTTTGCATCCTAACCTCTGCACACATTTGAAAGTATTCGATGCTGAATGTACGAGTATTTGCAAGCCGCACTCACAAGCCCATACAGTCAATTTAGAGTCAATTTAGACTTTATTTAGACTTTTGATGCTGCTGATGTTGTTCGGCCGCGTACGTCGCTGCAATCCAAGCTAATTGACCTCAATTAAACACGTAGCTGTGGCGATGCGCGCATTTCAGAGACTCCAATCATTTTCATAGACGCTGTCCCAACACGCCCGTGCCGTCACCGTCACCGTCACCATCACCGTCTGCAGTTCGCGGCCTGCACAGCTAATGCGCCGCTAGTACGGATAGACGGATCATCATGAAGCGGGCCTCAAATTGCGAATTGCGGCCGCCGAACGCGAAGTCAAATAATAAAACAGAAATTCGCAAAGCGAACATTTCTTGGAAGCGGCGAACGCATGCGCATGCGCAAGCATTAACATAAGATAGAGAAGAAACGTGCTCGCCGCAACACAACGCCGATTAGAAAAAGAGGAGGAGGAAGAAGAAGAAGAAGAGACGGGTTGTGCCGGGCCTGGAGCCGCACGATGGTGTGCAGACATTTTGCAATGCGGCAAAATCAACGACAGGCGCAGAAGGAAGCCTAGTCCACCACGATGAATGGCTTCGGTCATTCATTTGTAGTTTTCGGTGCATCGACATGTTCGGCCCCGGGCCGGAGTTGGAGTCGGACGACTGTAATGCCCGCGCAGCAGCGTCCATCTACGCGCACTCAATTTGCGTTTTTGCAGCAGCGCAAAGATGTTGCAAAAAGCTGAGAATCTAGTGATGGCAAAATTGTAATGGACGCTGTCGTCCAAGCGTCCAGCGAGTCCAGCCGGCTAGCGTCAGTCTGTCCGTCCTCAAAACCAGTTGTCCGGGTGGCACAGGCTGCGGCAGGGACTCGAGGCGGCCGGTTCGGTGATTGGAAATCATGTGAAAAGTATTCAAAGGGGAAAAGACAGTGGCGCGAAATGTACAAATCAAAATGTCAAATTGACGTCTAATCAAGTGACGGATTGTGCGCAAGGAAAGCTTGTGCCGAAGACGCGTTGCTGGAGCGCAAACCGCGAAGCAGCGTCTAATGGTCGCCGGTGACGAGAATACGCCAGAAAAAAAATTGGAGACAAAATTCAAATACATTGTTTTGGATTTTTCGATTAAGCTTCTGCGTTGTTTATGCTCAACTCACGGCTACCCGGCTACATCAAGAGAAATAAAAGTCAGCCGCGAAAACAAGCACCGTCATTGGGTCGGCGCAGAACGGAAGGGAAGGAGCAAACGCCCCGCTTTTGAATGGCGTTTGATTGAATCTAATTTTTACGATGAACCCAATTTTGCTATTTTTTTTTGTGTTGGTTTGCATTTTTTGGTCTGCCCGCTGGCCCCTTCGTGCGCAACAATCTTTTCATTTAACTGCAAACAACAAAACGATTTCTGGATCTGCCGCGGCGCACGCCCGTCGAGCTCCACTGATAGAGCGTGAAAACGAATGTAGATGTTTTTATACACCTTTTTTTTCTTTCGAATCTGGTCCAATTACGGACAGACACATATGTATGTACGAGTGCAAATGCACGTATGTGTGTATGTATATATGCGCCGGTTGGCAATGAGTGAGCCCGGGTGTTGGTTTCAGCCCGTTTGCCGCTCAAGCGTGTGTGACAGGCGCGTCAGTCGGGCGATTTGTGAACATTTTCACGCCCGCTAATACGTTTACACGGTAGACGAGTCAGCTGATGGCGGCTGGTGCGCTTGTGAGTCGATAGAGCTGAGCTTTCGTATATTTTCCACTTAGTCGCTGTACGTTTTAAGGCTTGATCTTTGGAAAATCTTTTACAGACGAGCTTATGTGAAAAGTGTGTAATCTTAAAAATGCTTCCTTAAGGATTCGGCACCGAAGAAGGTATAAGTTCTCTACAGTTTTCCTATAGTTTTAAGTTTTCGAAAGTATGTACCTATCTTGAAAAACGCCTTCGCCCTTCGTAAAAAACTGGATGTTTACAGTTTGCTGATAGAATGCTTTCATTGCAATTTTTTTTACCATTTCAAATCGAACAATATCGTCGCCTGCTGTTGCTCTATCGCGGTTCCCACGCATTCATAATAACCGTCTGCAACAAAAACCGACAACAACAACATCCACTGAACCAATCTGCAGCATTTCAAATTTTTTGAAACTTTTTGTGGTTGTTTTTTAAAATCATTGTTATTATTTTCATGGTGTATGGTGGTGCTCATGTGCACATGCTTAGAAGCAGGCATACATAGATAGATAGTGGCGTCGTCGTCATCACCGTCAACATCCATCGCGCAACAGCTGTAAGCAACAATTAAACAGCAACAACCAGCATCAACAATAACAGCTCATCATGCATATGTTCATGTACACAGACAGCGACATCAAAAATCGCAGCATTTGTCGTCATTCGGCGAGGCCCGCCGAGGCCCGCGAACGCGTGCATGCGTGCCTTTTTTATAGGCAGGGTGAGAAACTGCGATTGCGAACGCACAGGCGCTACACTTTCACAGACGCCGCGGAGAGTATCGCCCGATTTGTTATTGATAAGAAATGATGTTGTTCCATCGCGACACACGGTCGCAGATCATGGCTTTTCAAGTTCAAATGATGCAGTGTACGCTCTCCTGATAAGGCGTATGCACCACCGCACTCTGAACGACAGGGCTGAAGTGAAGGCTCGCTGACAGCAGACTCGCTGAGCGAGAACTGAGAATTCAAAAGCTTATCGCAGCGAAGACGCAATCGAGCTGCCAGTCCACGGTCCCAGTCCCACAAACGATGGAACTAGTGCGGGCGCGGCTGCGGGCACTGGCACTGCGACCACTGACCACTTCCCGAGTCGCCGACTCTACCGCTTCGCCAAGTTTTGTCCGCTTCAGTTCTTTTCTTTTCTGTTTTGAAAGTTTTATCGCGAAACTTTGTTTCTAATTGTGAGTTTGGTAGAGATGTTTTGGTTGGTGGTTTATTTTTATAAAGTTTTATATTTTCTTATTTTTGTGGTATTATAATTTATTTTTATTGGAAGTCTTGTTTCAACATGTTTACAAATAATTTTGATTACGATTTCTGTCGAAAAAGCGTGAGAAACTTGTGATCGTGGTTGGTACAAAGTTTGGGGCTATTGTTGTGCGGTTCTATTTATTATGCTGATAGTGTTTGCACCAGCCCCAGCACCAACAACAACTACAACTACAACAACACTAACTCACCAAACAAAGTATGTCACCGCAGGCATGATTGAATTGAATATGCTGCTTCTATGAAATGGTTCAAGTTATGAAGTGAATGTTATTACTCAAGGTTACGAAAAGAAAGAACTGTCTTGCGCGACAAGAAAGAGTTTTCGTTGAGTCTTTGTGCTTTAGACCATTTTAGTCTCTATGAGATTAAACTCTTATGGTTTCAAATCTTTTAATCACAACGATTTGTTTTTAGGCGCGATTTACGGCCACCATTTCAAGTAAGCCCGTATAAAAGCTGCTGACTGGAGGCTGCTGACGGTTCTTGCCTTTGTACGCTCAAGCCTTCAAGCCTTCAATCGAGCGACGCACTGGATTTTCAACAATCAAAGCATTTTAGTTCGTAGCTCACGTAATCGAAGCGCTCTCTCTTGCTCACTCTCTCTTTTTCTCTCTTTGCTACCAAGCGCAATGCAAGAATGAATGAGCCATGAACTGTTTTGCCCCCGAAAAGAATGACGCAAAAGGATAACCGACGACGACGCATGCCTAAGTGACAACAAGCCGTACGTTGTGAACAAGGAAGGGTCTGCGCTGCCGTAATTGAAGACCACTTGAAATCTATATCAAACACTTTACTCCGTTCATCAAATGACAAAAAATGGGAAGCCCGTCGGGGGAATAACCCAGCCGTGGGAACAAAAGACACCCCCATACGAAAGACACTGCGGCTGCTTCCAGTCGAGTCGAGTCGAGTCGTGGCAGTGTGCGCGTGTGCGGCGGGCGGGCGGTGGTCAGACAAGTGGGTTAAAACTTGCTTCCGCTTGCTTTGACGCATCGAGCGCGGAGACCGCGCATTGATCGTCTCTATGTGCGTAGAAGAGCATTTGAATATTGCGACTGTATGACTTGATGCAACCAACTGGTTCATTTATGCTCATTGCAGACAAATTTAAATGGAGTCATTAACCTTTTATGGTGCAGCCAACGCATCTTTCCATGATGCGTAATGAAGTAATAGAGGACTGTTAGAACATCAGCAACCGCTTGCAAATCGCTTGTCGCTTTAATCTGATGCAGCAACACTGCGCTTATCGTAGCACAATTTGCAGGCTGACAATGTCTCGCAGCTGCTGCCGCTTTAAATTAAAGCTCAAATGCGCCGAAGGAATCTTAAAAATCTGTTTACCAGGAGCCCGCTAATCGTATTTGAAGCAGGTTCGATCCAATTTCGAATGCATTGAATGCTTGTTCTTGTTCGCTCCATCGATCCGCTGATTTCATTTCTGTCTGGACCAACGTTGGGTGAGAGTTATTTTTTGTTACTCAATGCTGCTGAGCTGGCGAAAAGGGTGAAGGGGTTGAAGTGGGCATCCGACGTCATTAACGACGCATCGCTGCCACTATCGCTTCTTCTTAGTCTTCGTTCTGGGCGAGTCGACTTCATTAGTCTACTCGCAAGTAGCTTGTATTCGTATAATGATCTTTATGATCATGTCGTTCCCTTGAGCTACAATAAAAGAATTTCTTTCTTTCCGATTGACTTGGCAGCACTTGACGCGACTGCGGTCGATTGTTGTTCAGAGGCGACGCGAATCGTTGCCGCTGCGTGGCACTGCCAGGGATCTATATTGATCACATGCAGCAATGTGCGTACTAATTTTCTTTGTTGTTATTGTTGTTGTTGTTATTGTTGCAGCTCCAAGTCTGAACGTCCGTCAGCCAGCAATCGAAGGTTTCCATTCCAGTCTTTTACGTTTAAAAATGGTTTCAAAACTTGTTGTAGAACAAAGCCAGTTAGTTAAACTCTACGAACTGGACGATCAACAACATCATCGTCTTCGTCACCATCATCATCATCGAGATTTGCCGCAGATGAGTTCGTAGCTCACGATCTGGTGATTTGATGTTGCCCCTGGCGGCACTGGCCCTCTGTAACCAACCAACCAACCGACCTACCAACCACAGCTAGCACTTCTTGCACGATCATCTCTAGTGCGATCATCGTTACTGCGTGGCTGTGAAGACGATCGATGGCTATCTCAGGAATCTATAGACTGCACCGTCTATTCCCGCAGACATTTCATGCTGCAGCCGTTTCAAGACACTTCGAAGTGGCTTTGCGTCACTGAAGCTGGCTGTCAACCAACGGTGCTTGTCCGGTTTATTTCTGCCGCTGTTAACAATCTGAACTGTCATTTCTGTGTGCGTGTGTTTGCCGTCATTAAGGATGGAAGTCGGTCCGTCGATCGGACACTCGATCGGTCGACTCGGGGGAGACAGCGACTCCAATCTCTCGTTCGTCGATCGAAAGTTCTGTGAAGCTCGGTCGGTAGAGCTGCTTTATGGCCTGTGGAATGCGCTGATGATTCCGCTGCGTCTTGCGGTGCGTCAGCCTCGTCAGTAAACTTGATTTTTCTATATCATTTATGAACCGCTCTTCTGCATTATCGCCTCGCATTACTTTGTTAATTAAATCTTCGTACAACTTCGTGGCAGCTTCTATTCGTAGCTGCAGAAAACTAATGCTGTCCATAGAAATGAAGTTTATGATTGTCACCGCGAAATCATTTAGGCGTAATAATAAATGGAGAGAGAGAACGTTATAGCCATTTTCCAATCTTGTGAGAGTGGTAGAGATGCATGAATATCTCTGTTCGATGAAGGTAATGAAGACTTTCATACAAAATCTGTCATCATACAAACAGCTGAGAAAATAACAGTTATGATGTGAATACCCTGAAAAACATATAAAGAAACGCAGAAGAAAAGAGAAATAAACGTTCCGTAGGAAAGAAAGTGGTACTAAACGAGAAGAGAAGGAATATGAATGGGTAGATTGTTTTCGTGTGAGTGGTTTCAGACTCTTAAGCACCGAGTGTACGGTGTACACTAAAGAACTGCATTTCATTGAGCAATGAATAAACCCATTAAGTGTTTTTTCGGTCGAATCAGATGTCAATAAAGTAGAAAGTTTCTGCTCAACACTGGCCGGATTGATAAAGTATCTCCAGACTCAAAACGAGACACAAAAAAAGGAAAATAATGAATATGCATTAATGGTTCTTCGCCGCCATTACGGAGGAAACCGAAGAGGTTCAACCTTTATGACAATTGATAAATGAACGAACGGATTGTTTCTTTTTAGTCTTACGGTAATGCACATAATTTCTTTTCTCTTCAGATTTCTCTGATCTTCGGGTCATCCATGCCTTCGATCTTCTCAAAAGGTTTTTGTATTCGCTGTCCCGAGAGATTCCCAACTATCGAGGACTGCATTCCATTGAAATAGCATCCCAAAAAGAAGAATTCTTACTCCGATACCGATTTTTATACATACTTCAAATTTCAAAATTAATTTTTGCTCAAAACAATTAGCTTTGCGGCGATTAAAAAAAAAATCATGCGATTCGCAAGAAATCTGAGAGAAATTATGCATGAATTTAAGCATTATCTTTGCCACTGCCTTGAAATGCGCCAGCTCAACGGTATATATGTAGCTCTGAAGGCCCTACTGTGCTTTCTCTACCGAATATTGTGATAATTTCATAACTAATTGAAATCACATGCGGTGCGTTGCGGATCGTTTCTTTTCTGCCATCGATTTTTCTTTTCATTTTAAATTCGTGTCAACGTCTGTCTAGTCGGTGGTCCTCCTCAGACAACTCCATTGAAAAGAGACTCCACAACAGGTTTTAGGACAAGCTTCTTACTGCGTTACTGCATTCATGCGTTGCTACGCGTTGCCTACCTTTCAACTGTCGATTCATTAATTTGTCCATTGCGTTGAGTTCGAAATCGAACCGAAGGGACACCGGACCGGGTCCCTCAATTTAATTACCGGGTATTAAAAGAGTTTTTAGCTGAAAAAATCTCAGACAACTTGAATGAATGAAAAAACAAATACGAAAAAGAGATATTCATCGCAGCGTCGTTTTTAATGGCGCTTTCTCCTGATGTTAATTAAGACGGATGCGATTTATCAGTCAAACCTTTTCCAGTATCGTATTTTTCTAAATATTCGGGTATTTTGAATACTTTTTAGGAAGCTGTAATTGTGGTAGTTCCGTCGTTATTTAGACAGTTTGAAGCTCAGCGATAATTTTAGCGTAGGTCAGAAGCCTTTTGACTCATTCAACGCCAACATAAAATGGACAAAACATAAATAATACATCTGTAGGGCGGTCTATGTATGTATGTCTATATATACAAAATTTCCGTTATAAATGTCCAACTGTGTGTCTAGTGAGGGTAAGTAACAAAATCCAGACTACGCGAACCCGGGAAAACATTCCTTAGCTGCCTGGCACTGGCAGGCACATGCGTCTTTTAGGTAAGTAATAAACGAGACGACACGACACGACACATAATGTTAAAGGGAGAAACGCATTAATTTCTTTAATGCCTCCTTTCCGTTCCCTTCCGATTAATTCACAAGCAGAGTCAAGGCTCGCTCTTTCAATGTGTTGGTCTGTCGGTTTGAATGTGACTGTTATGCAGGCGCACTCAACTGACGAAGCGTGACACAGCAGCAGAACCGTACCACGGGAAGAAGCTGAAGCGGTGAAATGGTGAAGCTGAAATCGAAAAAGTAACCGAACGAAGGTCGGCGAAAAGGTAGAGACAAGAGAATATCAAGCAAAAGAAATAGCCTGATAAAAATGCTGGCAAAAGCAAGAAACCGAACCGAATTTTTCGATCAGACGACAGCCGGCGTTGTGGACGACAGTCAGTCGCTTGTTCGTACCTTCGTACCTAAACCAGCAGCGCTGCTTTTATCGTAATACGATCTTTCAACGCATACAGAAAAGGAAATTGTTGGTCGCTGAGTGCGGCTGAAGGAGACCGAACGAGAAAGGGATGGAGGAAGGAAACAAGGATATGCCAGGCAGCCTTTCTAGCGAATACGTTGCTTTGTGAGGAAGGTACGGCCAGCCAGGCTGATGAACACAATATGGCAACGGCGGATAATTTTGTAACGCTCTTCAAACAACAACAACAACAACGGGCACCGCTGCAACAAAGTCTATAGTACACACAGCTGTCATTTTTCGGATACGTTGTACTCGCACATACCGACCGTCGGGACCATCGTGTCAGCGTTCACCCAAGTGTTTTTTTCACCGAGACGCACCGCACCGCGCCGCACCGCACCGAGTGATCAGTAGAGACAACGACGACCCAATCGGTATTATTTCCATACATACATACATAAATAATGCACATACACTTTAATTTCTTTTGTCTGAATCAAAGCTGAAAATGCGAGAATGACAGAGCAGCGCAGAGAACCGGGGGTGGGTGCGTTAGTGTCAGCACCGGATTTTGTCGCAAGGAAAACCCTCCCTTCCGTTCTTCCTTCGCACAATGCACCCGGCACGCAACTGCCGAGAAAGTTACTGACCGAGGTAGTAACCTGTTGTTGTTGTTTTTGCAAAACGATGAACTCTGCTGAGTTTTTATTGTGCGCTGCGGCGCTGCATCATTATATTTCGGGCATTTTTTAGCCGAACTTGACGCTTCAACTTGTGGCTCTATCGGAGGAAAGGCTGGAAAGGGTGCTGCGGCTGCGATTGCGATTGAATTGAATATTAATGAAATGGGTTGCATACAGATTGACCGCAAAAGTCGGGGACAGGGACTCGATGACTCGCGATGGTGGGTTATAAAAAACATGTTTGGCAGGCGTCAGCGTCGTCGCCAGGGCGGAGAGACAGATGTAAAAACAATCCACAGATGTACTGTGTTTGGTGACTTGATTGCGTGACACTTGTGGCACTTGTGGCACTTGTGCTGATTTTCCTCTAAATTAATTTTAATCGTTACAAGCTTGTGCCGTCGTCATTGAAAATTATCGCATGTATGTTCTTTGCATATTTCATGGTGGTCACATGGTCACCTGGCAGTCGCATAAAAACCGGGGGGGTAGTTCTTTTTTACTTTTTTCATTTGAAGGGATATAATCGTTTTTTCAGCCACTTTTGTATTTTTAGTCCTGAGAACATGTCACAAAACATTTTGTTTCTCTCGATCTTCTTAAAGCATAAAATACTTGATAAAATTTCTCAGTAAGTAGATTTTCCTTCTCTCCTTTCCTCTCCTCTCCCGCCTTTGTTTAATATCCATCGGAGAACGGTTTACAGCATTCATTGCTTGGTACATTATTATTAGTTTTATCGCTTCGTTTAACCTGATGTTTTCCGTTTTTGTGTGCTCTTTTGTGGCAACGACGCGAAAAGCAAGTTTCTTTTTCATAAAAAACCCATTGCCGAAATGTTTGATGGCGCTACTATGCTTCTGTAAGCTCGATCTAGGGGTCGAGTGCATTGACTGATCTAGCGATTAACCCCCCCGACCCTTTACCCGCGCGCGATAACTAAGAAGATGGTATCGTTCGATCGCTCGATCTTCTTCGTTAGTGGCTGAGGATCGTAGCAAGACATGGCGCGATCGGCATCGATACGCGCGTTCAACCTATCAACCGAGACTGGCGGTTATGAGAGTTTATGGCAGATTTAATGAACAGCAAGCAGTGCACGGCGAGCAGAGCAAAGCGTGCTCCAAGTTAACTAGAGTTAAATTGCGCTAAATGAATGGTAACGACTCGATCTTGGTCGGTTGCAACGGCTGACTTGCCGGCCGACTTGACAGCTTGCTTGATAACTTCTGTTTCGGGGTGTGCAGGTTAGTTTTGTTCTCGAAGGTGACGGTGAGTTGTTGGTGACTTTGTGTTGGGCGCTCTGCGTCCTTCTCGCATTACTTGACGATTCTCGTGTGCCGAATGTCAATGCTGGAGAAGATCTATTTTATCTTGATCAGTAGCCGGCCAGCCAGAGTGGTACCGGTTAACTCCAACGATGGGTGCCGAATGTGGTAATTTTCTGCTTCATTTAATTGTATCTCGCTCGACATCGGCAGTAGTGGCTTCCCTCGGATTTATGAAGGAGTTTAGGTTTTTGTCGCCGCGGTCGTTACTGCTAAATCGTTTCTTCGGTTGCTTCCGGCTTACTCTAGCAGCCCCAGCAGCCGCCATAACTTGGCCATAATCTTCCCAACCTAATAAATGCATTCTCAGCGAGCAAACAACAGACGACCACAAAACCATCGCAATTGAGGAATCCAATCGGAGGCTTCGACGCTTCCCAACGGCGCGTCGTCGTGAGCGAACTCTTGATGCTGCTTAGTGGCAGCTACTTGGCGGACTTGCGGCAGGTTTTACCGACTACAGACTACAGATATCTTATGTATTATATACGCTATACATACAAGCATACATACTCGTACAATGAATGCACTCTGATATTCTTTTTTTAATTAATTGAATGCAGCTTCGGCTTCGATCGTTCGTTCGTTGGTTCGCTGCGAGAAAGGAAAGTCGCAGCAATCGGTAGCCGCAAAAAAGTTGTAAGCCAGACAAATAGCAAACACTGGGAGGGAGTTGGTTGCTGCTGGTGCTGAGGCTGGTGTTGGAAGCTGTCGTCTGCTCGCAGCTCGCCAACGCGGCACTGCTCTGGCAGTTTTGGCGGACGAAAGTAGAACAAACAACGTGCGCAGCGCAGCGTTATCTTTATGCTTTGTCATTATTTTTCGTTTCTTGGGGACGATCTTTTGTGCCGTGATTGCTGCTGGATGCTTGTTTTCGTTGTTGTCGTCGTGGTTGTTGTTGTTGTTGTTGTTGTTGTTGCTCGTATTAAAGCTTAATGGCTTCAATTTTAATGGAAGCAAAGGCAGCTGTGCTCTGGGTTACTCCTTTCCTTTCTTTTGTTTTGTTTTGTTTTGTCCGTGGCGCATTTGAGGTTGTTTGGTAGGCGCTGCACTGCGCTGGTACGGCTTGCTTGGATGGAAGACAAATTCAAGTGGACCCGAAAACAATTTTGCATAAGCAGACAAGAGTTCGCGATTCATGTTTTGCGATAACTGAATAATTTCGAACTTAGGGATTATGCTCGTATTTATCGTACTTTTCTTTTACAAGGCGAAATATGTAGATTTTCATTAGTTGTAATCCACAAGTTCCTAAAAAAGTTAGCGCGGGTGAATAATCGGGGGATCAAGTGAAGGCTTCTTAAGGGAATAAAGCCAGATTTGTTCCAACAACGCTTGGTCCGAGAAGTTATGATTTTTTCCTTCTTTAGAGCCTCCGAAATCTGAATAGGCCGTTTTTTCTTCAGGTGAAACGTTGTGAAATGAAAGCGATCCTTGCACGTGCCTTTATTGCTATGAACTACAAACTTATCAAGTAAGAAACAAACTTTATTTAGTTACTAAACACACAGAGATAGAGAGAGAGAGAGAGATCTTTGTTTGACAATCTCATCGTACAGAACCAGACACTTCGACGCTTTTGTGCATTAGGTCCTCGCAGATCGACATCGCTTTGTTAGTTACTGATAAGACTTCTGGAGCAGAAACAAGTACAGCACATACTGAGCTGAGTTGTCTGATGTTTGACGACCCGGCGGCGGTGATTAATTGCTAGTAAAATTCTCTTGAAATGCATTGAAAACATTTGTGTTTAAATATTTGCCAGCCACAAACACAGCTTTCAACTCCGCAACAAAGTCTTCTGTATTTGCGGCCTCGTAGTGTTTTTAATAGCACTAACTTGGCCTGGATTGACATTGATGATATCACAAAAAAGGTAAAGAAGAAGAAATATGTTAATTTGCCGGTCACGATTGTCATCGAAGCGGGAAGCCTTTCAACTGGATTTCAAAATTACTTAAATGTTCTATTCGTTCATGGTGACTCTTCTGGCGCTCCGTTAACACCAACACCTTCCTCTTCACCCTTCAAAAGCGAGATAAAGAACACTCCGTTTTGAAGAGCAAATAAAAATGTCTCTAAAAACCATTGTTATAACGAATTGGCTTTAAAATAGTGTCAACACGTCAACGGTTTATTCATTTATTATTTAGCTTTCTTAGTTTTCTTTTCTCATCAGGTCTGTTTGGGTTTCATGATTAGGACTGTTGCTGCAGGAAGTCGACAGTACGTTGACTGTTGACTGTCAAATATTAGCTTTGCCTCAGACCAAAAGGGTCACATTTCATGTAGTTTTTGTCTTCTTTGAAAGCATGAAATAGTTTAAAACTTCACAATACTGAGGTTAGGATGAACTTGAGTTTGAAGAAAGGGAAAAGCATTAGTATTAAGGACTTTATCTGTTTCTTGTTTTCACCTAAGGGTTGTCTTAATGAGTTTAAGAGTAAAAAATTCAAAATATCTTAACTTCAGTTATTATCAGCTTTTCAAACTCTTCAATTTGAAATCCTCTCCTTTGTAATTTTACTAACGCCAGCTTTGTCACTTTGAATTTGTTGCTCTTGCCAAAGAATGAAGCGAGTAACCATCCGAGTCTCGAAGAGCCTACTTTTTTGAACGTACCGAACCTGTTCTTGCCACCACAAACGCACAAGAGAACTCGAGAGAGCGAATTCACGATCTTTTGAGAGCTCATAAGCCAGATGATGTTCGTTCAGTTTTCAGGAGTTTCAAAAGTACGTGTACGTATGTATGTATGTGTGTGGGTATGGATACATAACAAATATGCAGGAAAGTTAGAATATGCTTTGAGGAAATTTCTTCAAGGCGGTTTGGGCATAAATAAAAAAACTTCTTCCTTTCTGTGTAGAGAAATGCATAAATTATCATCTCAGTAACTGTCTCCTTCTGGCAAAGGCTGAAGAATGTCAGTACTTCCGAAACATATCGTTAATATTTCAGGCAATAAGAATCGGCAATTCTTTTAGCCACGACTATGTAGAAAAACGAAACTCAAGAGAGAAGTTGAAGAAATCATGGCCCATGTCTTTTTTGAGCAGAACTCCGGGCTGAATAACTCCACTTGGACGATCGCTCCGCTCTCAGGTGAGCGAGAGAGAGAGAGCCTTGACTAGGTTTTAAAGGAACTGCTGCTGCTGCTACTGCTGCTTTTGCTGGGAAGGCCGCAAAAACAAAATGGAGAAAACTGAACCTTCGTGTTCAGATCGATCCATTGATCGATGATACTCCGTGCACTTTTCGGCAACATAAAATTGCACCGAAACATAACAAGACTTACCAGCTTCCGTCCGATTAATTGTTACTCCAAAGGTGAGCAGTGTATATATTAAAAGTTTTATCCAAAATATATCCGATTTGGTGAAGGTGTTTTTGTTGACCAGTAACCACATTGTAATCCAGTTTTGTGGAAAGGTGTAGGAGCGTTCTTTGGATTGCAACGCTTTATTAATTTGGTACAAAAAGAACCCTTGATCCGTGGACACGGACACACGGAATCAATAGCAATTTAGAACACAAACAGAAAATAAATTAGAAATTGCTTCCCACAGAAATCAATTGGAGTGCAACCGAACGATAACGTATTCAACAATTCAAAATTCAACAAATCAGTTATTAAAAATGTTAACAGCTATTTTTTTAAAGAGTTTCCGTAGATCTGATACATTTCGACATAATCGCTTGTTTTTCGCAGTAAATGGTTTCTTTCCTAATTCTTCACTTTTATGTCAGCCATGGATCATTTACAACTCACTACTCGAGACACACTCGGCTTTGATGCCGTTTTTTTGTCAGGAAATCACTAATTAAGAGTCCTTCTTGCATTTTTGAGAGCTTCCAATTGTTTTTATTTTTATAGTATAAACAAGAGTTTTAAAAATCTTTCTCCTGAAGTTTTAATTTTTCTAATTAGTACAATGAGTTTCACTTCACACAATGTTTTCAAGTCTCGCCAGCGTAAGCTGTTAGCAACTGATGTGTTTTTTATTAATTAAATTCAGTTATAGTCCAGCAAATAAAAATTGTATTTATTAACCGCCGTGCGTTCGTCCGTTCAGCAAATAACGCATGCGCCTCGTATCGCGTCTCAAACCACTTTGAGTCGCGCTTACAAGAGGTTGAGGCGCCGAGCGCTTTGGCTGCCATAAAGTGGTGGTTTTGCTTTGCTGAATGTGGGAGCGTGAAAGAGAGCGCACCAGTGCCTGAAAATCGCAACGCAAGTGGTTCAACAACATTGAAAGCGAGCGAGACTCGTCCGCTCTCAGTGTCAGTGACATATCCAGACAAAATGGCTGCATAGAGTTTGAGTAGTGCTCAAATTTGTTTATATCTGGTGCAGGCGAGATAGGTTTAAAGCTAGGCTTTGAAGTGCTTCTAAAATTGAGCCGCACAAAAGAGACAAATGTTGGTGGTAATTTTTTGAAGTGATTAACAGCAGTTGACAGTTGAAATTTTAGAGTTGCCAAGGTCGTCATTTTCGTCGTTGCGTTTATTTTAATCAAGTAAAGAAAGAAAGAATTAATAAAAAACGTCTGTTGGTGGCCGAGATGAAAAAATTAAAAATCCCAAAAGGGCGCTTTTTCAGAAACAACAACTCATCAATAAAGTTTCTTTGATCTGCACTTTTGTATGCCAATCTTAAAAATTACTCCTAAAAATTTTTTATTTCCGTCAAATTGGTTTTTTATTAGCAAGACATAGATATTTATTGGCTTTCTTGCTAATGTTTAAACCTTAATTTGCACTATAAAGGTTTGCTGTGATGAAATGCACGCGTTTTGTTTTATATTTCCACTTTATTTAATTTTTACTCGTTCTTACTTAAATGAATTTCTTAAATTTTTTTCATAGTTTGACTCTTTACATGGCAGATAAACAGATCTAATTAATTTCTTTATGCTTAGAGCTAAAATTTCAATTGAAACAAGGGATGCAGAAGTATTTCAAGGAATAATAAGGCAGCGTTTTTAAATATTTTTAATGTACATTATTTTAAAATTTTCACTAGGAATATTTGTATTTCTTGATTTTCTATGCTTCGATAAAATGCATTTTAAGTAGCAGTTTCTCTAGAATTTAAAAAGTAACACAGTGCTACAATTTCATATACAAGAACGCCCACCCAAGAGCTCCTACGATAGCTGGTGACCAATAATAACTATTCCCGTTTGTGGTAAATTCGGATCAGTTCAATTTTTTTTTTGTAGAGTTCTTGAAAGTTCGAACTAAATACTTTTCTAAAGTCTTTAGTTTGCGTTTAAAAATTTCATAATTTTAAAGAAGGTATTTTTATAATTTACATTTACTTATATAAAAATAACATAACCTTAATTTTAATTTTTATAGTTTTTATGGATTTTTATAATCGGCGCTCCGAACTAGCCCTTTTTAAAAACAGTCGCAATTATACGTAACATTATTGTTATGTTAGCATTTTTCCAATTTTTAATTATACATATATTAATTTAAGTATCAAAAGATATATTTTATTAAAAAATTGTGTTTAAAGGTAACTGCCGTATGTCAGTTCTATTGTGAGGCTAATAAATTCAATCAAGTTTTATAGTTTTACGTTCAGCTGTTTAATTGTGTAACGACATTATCAGCGTCGTAGCGGCTGGCGGCGCAGTTTGCATAGAATCAATCACGGCGCTGTATGTGAGCGGCGCAAAGCGGAGAAATTATCCAATACGATTATACAGAAAGAGAACCGCCAGCTAGTACGACGCTGGTAGTGTGCTTACACCCATACAGTTTGGTTTCTTTTTTAGGCAGCCCCTAAAATTATACTATGCTCCTTAAATTAAAACATTGTACAGCGAAAGTATGTGATTATCTCTTGCGTGAATGGTTTGACCATCCATAATTTAAATGATAAACTTTTACAATAAAAGAGCAGTTTCTGATTTTGTCGATCTGAAGCAAATAGATTGCTATATACCAATTTGCTTCAGATCTCGCAAATATAGTATGTACATAGTTATTATTGGTCACTCAATATACCTACAATGATATATTCGGGGGTGCTTTCATGTTGCACTGTGCTCATCATTTTATGCTTAAGAGTATTAAAGAGCAAAATTAAAATATCAGTTACGTCGTAATTATAAATTGAACTATTGCTAATCGTTTAATTGGGTAAGTTTTCCTTAGTTTGGCTTATCAAAACATTTTTACACGGTTCTAACTACAATGCTTAAATGGTAGATAAATCTCGATTCTGGAATCTAATTGTAAGATATGATATTTGTTTGTGGCTAATTGAACCCCTCCCTTCCTCCCTTCATTCAGCTGGACTCTCCGAATGTGGCTGATTTCGGTAAATAATTAACACTAGAAATCACAATATGGTTTAAAATCTCGTCCGCCGCCGTCCTCCACCATTTTTAGCTCTTCTTAAATTGATTCGCTCTTCAGTCGTTTCGCTTTAAATTTTGCTAATGTAGGTCTCAAAATCATCAACGTATTTAACACTATTTATGCACGATATATTCTAATTAAAACTACGAGTTGTTCTTTTTTGCACGGTTCATATACGGTCAAGCGGGAGCGTTGCTCGCGGGCACGCCTCTTAAACGTGTGTTGCCAAGGCGCCCTTCTTCGTGTTGCCGTTGGACGGCAGAATGAACTGGCCCGGCGGACTTTGCGCCGATGTGGGCAGAGCGGCGGCCGTCGTTGGGACGGCTATAGTGTGCGCGACCACGGCGGGCTGCGCCAGCGGTGTCATTGCCGCCAGGGTGTTGCTGCTAGCTGTCAGGTTGGAGCTGCTGCCGCTGACGCTGCCGTTGTGGCCGTTGTGGCTGCCGACTGCACCGCCCGCAGTGTGGGTGCTGCTGATGCCGCAGCCGCTGGAGAAGTTTTTCATATTGTTCGCGCCCAAGGCGGCGCTGGCGCTGGGGTGGGCCCGAGGCGCATGGTATGGAGGCGGTGCCGGCGTGGCAGCGGGGTTCGCTGTGCTGGGTGGCGGCAGCGGCGGCAACATTGAAGAGTTCGACCGCAGGTAGGGGTTGCCGTATATGGCGCTGAAGCGGCTGTCGATACCGTTTTGCAGTAGCTGCTGGCCTGAAAAGTTCAAGGTTCGGTAATAAATGTTCGTGACTTCCACGCCAGAAGACTCCTCGTACCTAGAAAGCCGTTGCCCATTTGAGTGGTGCCCGGCGGTAGCTGTTGCTGCTGCTGCAGATCGTTGCGGTTGCGCGGTAGGCTCAGGTGGTTGGGAGTGGCCACCGAGTTCGTGTAGTGGGGCAGGGTGGCTGAGTTGATCGAGCTGGTTTGGGTCTTGCCGGCGCCGCTGCAGGGCTTGCCAGAGGCTGGCGGACTGTAGTCGAGCGCGTATTCGAAGTAGGGCGAACAGCCGCTGTCCTTGATGTAGTCCGGGTCCCGTGCATTCTTTATTTGACACTGGCGTTTATAGCGATCGCTGAATTCGCCGGAAAGTCTACTAAATAAGCGAATTTAAGGATGAGGATAAAGTCAGTTTTTCACACTGTTCACCTGTCATCCAACTTGACTGGGCCTGCCAGAGGCACTCCTAGCGTGGCGCCCTTCATGGAGACGTCTGGCATGGGCGTATGCGTCAAGTTAATGGCCAGACGGTCCGAACCGGTTTCCGAATAGTCCACATCGTAGGCTGATGATCGAATCTCGTTTTTCAGATCGGACAATTTGTCGTTGCCGCGCGACGCCTCCGGTATGACGTCCGCCGGAAGAGGCTTCTTCTTGGTCCGCTTCATAAAAACGATCACCAACATCACAACCATTAGGATGATGGCCACCGACGACATAGAGCCCATTACGACGAGCAGGACGGGCACGGAACCAGCTGCGCGGTTGAGAGAAGCCAACGCTTGAGAACTTGGTCAAAAATTCCGGCCAATTCACGTTTACTTACGTTCTGGTATCAAAGTAATGAGCAGCGAGTCGCTGCCGTACGAGTTGACCACGGTACAGTTGTACTTGCCGAATTGGTTGGAGCGACTCTCTTTGATGATCAGGGCGGCGCGAACGCCTTCGGGCAGATGCTGCTCCTCGAAGATGTAGATGTCGGGGTCAGCTGAGCTCATGTTGATCAGCTTGCCCTCGTACGACCACAGAATGTGCTCCGCTTTGGGAATGCTGAAGGCGAGGCAATCGATTTTGGTGCGCCCTCCCACCGCCCCGAACTGTACTTTGTGCGAAGTGATGATGGGCGCCCGCTTCACGTAGACAGTCGCCTCGGCCCCAATCTCAGGAAAGCCGCTGACGAGCGCCTTGCAGAAGTAGCGACCAGCGGTTTCTGACGTCACCTTCAGCGTGAGATTCGCCGAAGTGCTCACAACCTGGAAGAGTACGAAAGTGGTATAAGCTACGTCACACGCTTTCTGCGAAAAGGGACAGGGCGACATACTCGATCGGAGTTCTCGTTTATCCACTCGAGTTCGGGCGAGGGATTTCCGTCGACTTCACAGCGCATTTTAACGGTGGTACCAAGATCTGCCTCGACGGACACGGGTCGATGGCGAAAGACGGGACCGTCTGGATGATTTGGAAGAAAGAAGCGGCATTGTTTTGAACAAAATGGAATGGCGCGTTTATTTTGGTGGACTTACAGCTTATGTCCAACGTCTCGCTCTCCTCACTTTTGCCCACGGCGTTGACGACCTCGCACTTGACGATGGCATCGTGGTATTGACGAGTTACATTGTGTATGACCTGGCAAAAAGCAGAATTTCAAGTACACTCGAGTACATTCATTCATTCATTCGAGTACATTTAACAGAACATTCGAGTATACCAATCGCTAAGCGCTTACCATCTTGGTGGTGAAGTCTCCGGTGACTAGTTCGTCGTTAATGAACCAGCGATAGCTGAGATCTCTCGGATTGGCGTCCGCTTGACAGGACAGTATGACCTCTGCACCCTCCGGTATGCGTCCACCAGTCGCAGCACCATCAACAATGGACACAGAGACTTTGGGAGCATATTTTACCTGTTTTTTGGGCGATTGAAGAATAATAAGATTGGGCTTTTGTCCGGTACCATTCGGCGGCGAACACTCACCTCCAGAAGTAATTTGGCCGAACGGTAAGTGCGGTCCGCAGTATTTTGGGCCTGGCAAGTAAACGTCGTGTTGTGGTGCTCCTTCTTGGGAGCCAGTTTGAGGATGGATTTGGCCGTAACGCGTCTGGAATCGGCCAACGGCTCCTTAACGTACTCGATGCCTTTTGTGAGTACATTTCCCAGACCATCAATCCAAGTGATCTAAGAAGAAGAAGAAGAAGGAGAAGAGGTTCAAAATAATTGTAAATAACAATAAAAAACAAATTTAAAACACATATTTTTCATTAATAAAAAATAGGAAAAAATAAAAATACAAAATTTCATATAATTTTTGATTGCGTCCTAAAAATATGCATTGAAATTTGTCCGATATAATTTTCTACCATACCATTTTTAATAACCACCAAAATTCTACGGTTTGTATCTGTGCTATTAATATAAACACTGTAAGGTGAATAAATCAACTGTGGTGAGTGTGCTTAAACTAAAGCAGCAGTGTTGTTTTTTGTGCCTCCCGCGAGATGGCGCTTTCGCTAACTCTTATTTTTCGATACGAAGGATTGTAAAGAAACTCAACTCATTTGAACTTACCTCGGCTGCCGGCTTTCCACCCACTGACACACATTCCAATTCAATTTCGCGATCTTCGGTTGTGACCAGGTAATCGCCTTGCAGTATTTTCGGAGCTTCCGGCGGCACCAGCACCGACAGTTTCGCAAAGCGCGACCGTATGCCAGCCTCTCCCAGCGGCCCGGGCCCAACCTGGCACTGATACCGGGCATCGTCATCCAGCATAACCGGGTAGACGTCCAGAGAAAAGTCGCCCTCCTCGTCGCTGCCCACCATGGAGTAACGCTCGAAGCCGCTCAGGTTGCGATGCTGCCCCAAACCGAAGTCGTCCTTGGTCCACTGCAGGGCGCCGACCTTGTCCATGACGCGGCAGGGTAGGGTGACGCGTGAGCCGACGACGGCGGTCTGATCTTGCGGTTCCATGGCGAACCGTTGGCCCTCCAGCGAAGCTTTCTCACCGCTGTGGTGAAGGCTGGGATTCTTCTTCGTCTTGGTTTTGGCCTCGCTCACGAGCGGCAGCAGGCAAACGGCCACGAACAATGCTACAAACGTGAGGACGTGCATGGCAGGAATGTGCTGGAGATTCGAGAGAGCGAATGGTGGGCGGCAAGGACGGGGGCGTGCCGGACGTGCACACGCAGCTGTCATCGCTTGTGGTGGCAACGCAGTTGTGGTGAAAAGCAAAGCGTGCTGCAATTGAGTGTCAAGATAAAAGAGCCTACAAAGAGAGAGAGAGAGAGAGGACGTCAGTCAGAAGGCGTGAGAGAAGAGGAAGGAGATATATGTATTTGGCTTTTTAAAACGATACAAGTCGGTACATGTCGGTACTCTTAGGAACGAAAGGTTAATAACCATTAATCTCGCAGTAATCTTTTCGACATTTGTAAAATAAATCCGAAAGAAGAAAAAAGAATTAAGGAAAAGAGAGAGCAAATTCATGCATTCTCGCGTTCTTTCGGGGGCAACATTGTCGCTGCTGCTGCTGTTACTTTTATCAATTGTTGATGAAGCCAATTAAAACTTCAGAAACGCACCAACCCATTGTGACCTCACCTCAACACCTTTTTCTTGTCTTTCTCGTTGCTCTGAAATAGTCCGTGTCGATTTTTCCGGCTGTCGTCGTCCGTCGAAGTTTTCACAAAATCTCTCCGCACGTTTTTCGTTATCTTTTCTTCATTGTTTTACGCCGGTTTTCCTTTAAACACCTCAACAATAAACAACACTAACAACAACAACAACAACAACACTAACAACAACACTAACAACAACAACAATGACTTCGCATACACCACGAAAATGGAAGGAGCGTACGAACGAAAAGACGCCAAAAAACCGATCAGATGAAATGCGCACCCGTTTGCGGGCGTACAAAACAAAAACAACAACAACAAAACCATAACAACAACAACAAAAAGAAAAACAAATAAAAATTTGAACACTTTTGTTTATCGATTGGCGACAGCAGCAACCAAACAACGTTTCGAGTGCAGCACACAACACATACATACATATGGTTGCCATTGATTGTTATTGTTGTTGTTGTTGTTGTTGCTGTTATTGTTGTTCTTACTGTTGTTGTTGTTGTTATTGTTACAGCTATTCTCGTTATCGTTTGATGTGCGGCGTTATCGTTTGTGTTGTTCTTTCTTGTTGTTGTTGTTGTTGTTGTTGTTGTTGTTGTTGTTGTTGTTGGTGTTTTTGTTGTTGTTGTTGTTGTTGGTGTTGTTGTTGTTGTTGTTGCTGTTTTGGACGGACGTGCCTTTTCCTTCAGCTCGTTGTAGTCTCTCTCTCTTTTGTTTGCTATTTTGCTACATTGTGTTGTTGTTGTTGTTGTTGTTGTTGTTGTTTCAAATAACAATAACCAAACAACAAATAAGAGAAAATGTGAAAATAACGGAAGGAACCTTTCTCAAACTTTCGTTACTCATACGAATACAGAAGACCAGCTCCTCCCTGGCCCTTCTACACACCTCTCCCCCTCTCACACCAATAAATTTAATTTCAAACGAAAAGTCGGAGCCACACACACACACACACACACACACTTAGACAAACACACATTCACACTGCATTCATTTTCGACTTCCGATGAGTTCGTTACTTTCACAAACAAAGCATTTGGTAACATTGACAGGAACAACAACAACAACAACAACAACAACAACAACAACAATAGCAACCATTTTCCTCTACGACTCTGAGCCTCTTTATGCATTTCTAACTAATTATGTACTCGTACGCGAAGGTACCTTCGTTGTACGATAATTAAATCGATGTTCCTTTCAAGGACGCCGCGTTTTGTTGCGGTCGATTCGATATCGTCGGCAATGCGGCAACGCGTCGATGCGGCAGGTGCGGCGAAGCGGAATTACGATTGATTGAGGACGATTGGAAGATTGGCATGACAACAAGGACGAAGAACTGACAACAACGGAAAAAAACTCGATTGCAGGAGTATAAAAATACGGGCCTAAATAAGAAGTTGCAACAAGAACAACAACAACAACAACAACAATAACAACAACAACCAGCCAACTAGAAATTGAAAAACGACAAAAGCTAATATTCTTTACGAGTTCATCACTTCACTTCTTCTTCTGCTTCTTCTTCTTCTTCTTCTTCGTCTTCTCTGTTAGAAAAATATGGCGGAAATTCTAAGTGTGTGTGTGTGTGTGTGTGTGTGTGTGTTTTCACTTTATTTAAAACAAATAACAAAAAGAAAACAATACCACAATTTTTAATAACGCGAAAAGTGTCTCTGGCTCTGTCTCTTTCTCTGTCCTTGTCCGTCAGTTCGCGAGCTGTTGATTGTTTACTCGTTGTTGTTGTTGTTGTTGTTTTTTTTCTCTTCCGTTTATCTAAATGTTTTTATTTATTCTTGCTTTTTAAATATGTACGTTGTGTGTGTGTGTGCTTGTTGTTGTTGTTGTTGTTGTTGTTGTTGTTGTTGTTGTTAGGCATTGAGTACGCTTTGTGCCTGACTGTCAAGTTGGTAATCGTTAATGGCAGCGCGTTACTGCTGTCAGTGTTAATGATCATTGCGGGGGATGGAAAAGGTGGAGGGGAAGGGTGGAGCGGATGGTGGCATCGTGTTATTGTCACCTCGTCATCGCAGCAGCAGCGGAAGCAGCCCGTATTCAAAGAAGGAACAGAGGAAGGGGTGAAAAAAGGGAAAAGGAATAGAATAAAGTCAACAGCAGCAGCAGCAGCAGCAACAATGGCAATGGCCGCACAATAATAATACCCGAAAAGCAGTACAAACAACGGCAGCAGCAGCAGCAGCAGCAGCAGAAGGAGCGCTTGTAGCAACAGAAAGTACTAATGGCGCATCCATTATTCAGCGCAACGAAAGCCATTTTGGAAACGGCAAACAAATAAACGTTCACACACGCCCACACAGGCGGCATGTAAAAAGCTTGGCTACCAAATACACACACACACACACACACACACGCATACACACACACACAGAGGCACACTAAAAAACCTACTCTTGCTTACAAATTAAAAAAGTCGCTTGCTTTTGTTTTAATATCGTTTTTGTTTGTTTTTTTTTTTGTGTTTGTTGACTTTATCGAATATTTTTATGCTTTCTGTGTGTGGAATTGACTGTTGTTGTTATTGTTATTGTGTTCATCACCTTTTTTGGATTGAATAATTCTGGATAATGCACGATACCATTTAGTGTTTATAGAGCCTATACCTTGAAACCCATTTGTTGCCTTGAGATTTGTAAAAAAATTGATACCCATTCGCTACCTTGAGATTTGTAAAAAAGTTAGTTCTGCAAACAAAATGAAAATGAAAAATCAAAAAAGGTTAAAACAAAAAACAAAAAATGGAAAAAAAAAATTTCTTAATTTTATTTTTAAAAATTTTTAATTTTTTTTCTTATTTTTATTTTTTTTTTTTAAATTAAAAATTTTTTTTTATTTTTAAAAATTTTTTATTTTTTTAATTTTTTTTATTTTAATTTTTTTTTTAATTTTTATTTTATTTTTAAAAATTTTAAATTTTTTTTTGTTTTTTAAAATTGTTAATTTTGTTTTGGTTTTTTTTTTGTTTTCATCTGTCAATCGATTCTCGTTGTTGTTATTCGAGACACATACCACACTCGCTCTTGTTGTTTGGATTTTTTCGTTGAGATGGACTTCTACACACTAAACTCGTTACTTTGGCATAGTCTGTTCACCAACCAACACAGCAAGCATAAAACAACGAATGAACAATTCGCAAGAAACCGTTCAATTTTTCGTTGTTTTTCTATATGTATTTATTTTTAAGAGTCCTTTTGCATGGTTTTTGGGGGATCCTTTTAAGGTTCCCAATACGGACTTGTTAACGCCCACAAGTATGCAAACATTTCTAGTTGCCATTTTTTCATTGTCATGTTGAACAAACATCATTAAAAGATGGCTCTTCTAAACCATCTTTAACTCATAAACACTCTGTTTACTCGTTTTAATCCGTCGTCGTCGTCGTGGTCGTCGTCGTGGTCGTCGTCGTCGCTTCTCTGCGCTATTTTACGACGAATTTTATTTCGTCTGCGGTCTTATTTTGTGACCAAATAAAACACAAAAGTTGTTATCAGTTATAAAAATTTAATGCCTTTTTTATGGTTCACGCTGGAAAAGCAATGGAAAAACGGACAGCGAGACGCTTAGGACGCGCGAAGAGGGCAGAGCATAATAAACGCAGGAAAACGCAGGAAAGCGAAGGAAATATTAAATTAAATTCTTAGGGTTGTTGGTTGTTGATCTATGTATCTATCCTTTATGTCCTTTGTCCGAGAGCCACTCTCTCCGACTGCCCGGATTAATGGCAAGGAGAATGCAAAGTGAGGAGTGAGGAGTGCGGTTGAGGAGAAAGAGAAAGGGGAGAAGGAGAGAGAGGCTTGTTGATAGGTCGGTATGGCGTGGGCACGTCATAAATCATCGAACAATGAAAAAATTCTCGCTTTTGTTTTAGTCATTTTTCTGTTGTTCTGTTGTTGTTGTTGTTGTTGTTGTTGTTGTTGTTGTTGTTGTTGCAGGATGTCGCTGTAGGTATGCGAGCAATTGTTGTTATTGCGTTAGCGTTGTTATGGCTTCTCATTCCGTTGATGTATGCGTTGCTCGAGAGTCGCCGCAGTCGTCGTCGTCGTCGTCATTTAGTTGCAGCGACCGACGACCATGCTTTTCTGCTTCTTGATGCTGTTGCGTTTTATTTTTTAATGGCTTTTTGTGTGTAAGGATGTTTGCCACACATTCATGCCGAAAGCGAGTAAATAAAATTCCATTCAAAAGAGAGAAAAAAAAAACAATTTCAAGACAATAGATTTTAGAACTTTTGGTCGCTTTTGGTGGCTTTTGGTGGCTTTTTCTTTATAATAGATTTTATTTGGATTTTTGTGTTATTTTTATTACTCGCATTTGTTTGTTTGATTGTGTGCAGGCTGGGAGAATTCATTCAAATGCTTTTGCCCGGCATCAGAAATGCCAAGGCCGCCAATTCGTGGTTTTCATTTTGGCGAACTTGTTAAAAAGATTGTTGAAAGGTTTACGCTTTTCTCTTCGTGCCATTTTAGACATGAATACTTGTGTGTGTGTGTGTGTGTGTGTGGGTGTTGGTGTGCGAGTGTGTTCATATTCGCAAAAAACCACTGCATTTCTATGAGTTTCATTTCAGCTGCGATATTAATTATATTCGTATGTTGGTACGAATATGTGCTTGTGTGCTTGTGTGAGTGCCATACGTATGTCCATATATGTACATGTGCGTAGATGCTTCATTCTCTTGTTGTTGTTGTTGTTGTTAGCTATAGTGTTGCCAGCTGAATGTATGGCGCATTGCATTCGTTTGATTTGTGTCGCTTCGCGTGTAAAACACATTCGAAACTCTTGTAAAGACACGCATTCCACCGCACACACACACACACACACACACACACACATACACTTCACACACACACTTTACACCTACTCGAACCTACACACTCAAACACACACACACACACACGTTAATCGCATCTTCCTGCAGTCACAAACTTGACCTACAAACTTATGGTTAGTTGCGAAAAATCGCGGCGTTGCGCTGACCCTGATTAAAGGCATCGCTTAAAATCATTAAATTCGTTGAACGAAAAAAAATTCGTCATTCTGTTTTTGTCCACTTGCTTTGAGGACAGGAAGCTTTTGCTTGCTTGATCTCGTTTGAAGAACTCTGGTTTGTTTTTATTGTACTCAATTTGGCAGCGCGAACATTTCCAAAAGCTTCGCCAATAAATCGCTCAACGACTGTAAAAAATAGTCCAGCTTCAAGAAATCTCAATGTCTCCACGCTCTTCCGCTCTTCCGCTCTTCCTCTCTCCAGCCACCCTAAAGTTAAACTTTTCTGCTCTTTATTTTTCTCTCCTGTTTTTTTTCTTCTTAAAATTTTCCTGTCGTCGAATCAATTAAATTCAATTCAGATGGAAAAATGCTCGAGCTAATAAATTATTAATAAATTATATAATAAATTATTAAACAAACGACACGACGTTTTGTTCATTTTGCGTTTTTTTTCTGATTTCAAAGAATTCGTTTTTTTTTTGTTGTCTTCGTTGCATTTTCTTGAATAAGTCTTGGTTTTGTTTTGTGTTGTTTTTTTTGTATTGTTTTTTGATTTCAAAAATAACTCACTGGAATTCTGTGGTGAATCCTCTCCTCAGAGAGAAAGAGAGAGAGAGAGAGAGAGTGTGTGTGTGTTTGTGTGTTTGTTTTGGGCTTCAATGCCTTCCTTCTTTACTTCTTTTGACTATTTCAACGGCTGTCAACAACAACAACAACAACAACAACAACAACAACAACACAGAAGATCGGGCTGAGTCAGTGTCCTCTCGAGCACGCGTCGCTGACAGCTGTAGCTGTACGACGTTGTCTGGAGAGAACAAACAGTCTGTCGATTGCAGCGAACAAAACGAACGGAATAACAAAAGCAAAAGCTGTAGAAATTATTGTAGTCCACGGGCGTAGTTGTTGGTGGGGAGCGAGGGGGCGGGGGCATCATTACTTCGTGGTGGCGTGGAAGCGAAGTGAAAGCCTTTTGAAAGAGAACCCCTAGAAGTGCTTTTTGTTTTCGAAAAAAAAAAACAAAGATTAACAGAATGGCGGGGAGTGGTGAGAGGGAGGGATGGTCGGAAGGGAGGGGGGGGGGGGGGTGGGTGGCGTCGTGCAAAGCACTGCGAGAGGTTGATGAAAGGGAACCAAATGCGGCTGGAGGCGGCCAGTTGGCCCTCTGAGAGACCACGACCACGACCACGACCTCCTGCAGAGAGTGCACGATGACGCGAACATCGACAGAGAGAAACGTTGATAAATTGATTTATGAGTAAATCGCGAATCGTTGAAATACAACTTTTTCGCTTACGACGCCATTGTCGCCTTCTCGCCTTCTCGCCGCGAACAATCGCGCGCTCGCATCGTTCGGGCAAGTTTTCGCGCGATTCACACAAACGAATTGACTGCAGCTGAAAAATCCACGCTCGATCTGTCAAAACGCGCGCGGCAAGACAGCAGCATCAGAGGATTATTTGAATACTTAAAAAAAAAAAAAAAATATTTACAGGCGGTGCATTTCCTGCGGTTGCTTGCTCGCAGCACAAACGCTATACGTTGTTGGAAAATATCACACGCGCCTCACTAAAGCTACTTCGCTGCGGAGCGACGTCGCGACGTGACTTCACGAATACGGACCCACTTTAGGGCTTTAGAAGGCGCCTGAACGGTCGCTGGTCGGCGGTGGGCCGAAGAAGGAAGAGAGAGAATACAGCACCGACGAGAATGAGTCTCCGCTCGAAATAGACAAAAAATGCAAATAGAACTTTCGAAATCTCAGCGGATTAAGTCAAAGCAACAGAGTCGTAAGAAGCGAGTGCAGCAGCAGCGGGCAGCAGCAGGCAGCAGCATCGATGTGTGTACAGAGGAAAGCTTGAGCGTTTTTTTTGGGTTGTATGGAACGAATTGGGCACACTTTTTTGTGCACGCGAAATCATTTTGCACCATTCGAAGCATTTTGTACATGTGCATGTACATGTGTATGTGCCGGTATGTGGCGTGTAAAAATGGCGTGCGTGTAAAAAAAATGAGTCACATTTCTCAGCGACACTGTCGATAGCGAGAATGCATTTTAAAGCACGAGACTATGCGCCTGTCGGAAAGGAATCGATGCAACAACAGGCGGTCAGAGAGGTTCTACCCCCGCAAGGGCGGATGGCAGCGGGCGGGGTTGACTTAGTAAGGATTAGCAAAGTGACGTGGTCGGGCGCGCCAGAGCACCCGTGCCAGCCCTGGCTATTCATTAATCATTGGCCATGATGGAATTGGCACAACGAATTTGCGGAATTTGTGGAAAACGAAGAAGAAGAAGAAGCAGCAAATGATTAGAAGGGAGTGAAAGAGGCAGCAAAGAAGACGAAGAAGAGGAAAATTAAGATAAATAGAAGTAGGTAGAGGCAGAAGTCGAAGGACGAACTAAAAACCTTAGAATAAACTTTGTAGAAATGAATTTATTGCATTTTTGGGATCTTCGCTTAATTCGAATAACTTCTGAAAAACCGCAACAACAACAACAACAGCTTCGAAGGCAAAAATTAATTTTTTAGTATGAGACCAAAAAAGTATGAAATTCTGACTTAATTAAATTATTATGATTAGCAGCGTGGCAAAGTGTTTTGCCTAATAACAACAAAAAAAAAAAAACCGCAACAACAACAACAACAACAACAACAACAACAACAATAATAATAACGCTTTGGTCAACGCCTTCTGAATTAAATTCAATTTAATTTTTTTTCCATTGAAATGTTTCTCTCGTTTATTCATTTTTGACCTTGCAAACAAATGGGCAGACAAAAACACGGCCACTCAAAGTAACACCAACAACAACAACAACTACAATATGCATGCCAGTTTGTTTTTGTTTTTTTTTTTTGTTTTGTGGCCAATTGCGAGTGTCGGTTTGTGATGGATTGACCCTTTTTCGTGTCCGTTCTTTGGTGATGACGAAAAAGAAAACATTTTTGCTTTCAACATTTTGCTTTGCCTTTTTTGCATTTCCTTTTTTTTGCATTTCTTTTCTTCCGTTTGCTAGAAGGGCGTTACTGACCCCGATTTCGTTCATTCGAATTTTGTTCTTGATTCTTTTCTTCTGTAGTTCGTAAAGGTTTTGGGCATTGACTGAGGCAACGCTGAGGTGCGCTGCTTCTTGTGTGCTGCTCGCAGGAAGGAAGGAACAGTAAACTGTAGAAAAAGCAAGAGGAAAAACCGGAAAATAAGCGCGAAGAGTGAAAAATCGAGTGAAAGAGATTTCTGGCAAACCAAAAAAAAAAAAAAAAAGAAACAAAATGATAAGGACTGACGACGACGGTTTTGTTCGTAAACAATTTAAATTAATTAAAGTTTCTTGAATGCAATGCAAACCTTCGCAAATCGTACGCTGCATTCATGCAAAAACCGAATGAATTCGCGTTTAAGAGAATCACAGAAAAGCATTCATTCACTTTGATCCGTCATGAACCATGAACCATTCATTTTGGTATACAGTAAGTCGCTGCTAACCCACAGAAACCTTTTCACCACCGAATACATACAACAAATAAGACTGACAAAAGGGATGTGATAAAAAGAGATAAATAACAATAACAAACCGACTGGGTCGTAAAATAAGGAGAAAGTTAAAAAAAAATTAAAGTGCAAAATAAAAGTGCAAAAGTGCAAAATAAAAGTGCAAAATAAAAGTGCAAATGTGCAAAATAAAAGTCCAAACGTGCAAAATAAAAGTGCAAATGTGCAAAATAAAAGTGCAAATGTGCAAAATAAAAGTGCAAATGTGCAAAATAAAAGTGAAAAAGAGCAAAATAAAAGTACAAAAGTGCAAAATAAAAGTGCAAAAGTGCAGAATAAAAGTGCAAAAGTGCAAATACAAGTGCAAAAGTGCAGAATAAAAGTGCAAAAGTGCAAAATAAAAGTGCAAAAGTGCAAAATAAAAGTGTAAAAGTGCAAAATAAAAGTGCAAAAGTGCAGAATAAAAGTGCAAAAGTGCAAATACAAGTGCAAAAGTGCAGAATAAAAGAATAAAAATTGCAAAATATGACTTTTCTTTATTTCTCGATGTTCGTGCAGCTTTCCGACAGCGTTGGATAATGATGAGTTTTGCAACGAATTTCCCTCAACTCCTGCCAACCTCTCCTCAACTCCTGTCAACCCTCAACCCACAACCCTTTTCCTCAACCACTTTGGTTTGGAGACAAAACGGTTGCGGTGCTGTGCCACCTTCAGTGTCGTCTTTTTTTGAACGAAAAAATGGCTTCTCTTTAGTTGAATTTTAAGCTTCTTTACGTCACGTCTACTGTCACGCATTTCCATGCGACTACTCGCTAATCCATTTGGCTTAAATACACACGCACACTTTAACACACCCCTTTCGCACCCCCCTTTCGCACCACCCTTTTGAGTGCGACATAAAAAATTGAATATGAATAAAAATTTGTAGCGAAGATGTTGACTTTTGGCGGCGTTGTGCGACAGCTCAGCATTATCATAAATTTATTGCTTTGAATCGATGACATAGATTCTTGTACTAAATTCAGTCTCCTCCCACCCTCTCTCTCTCTCTCTCTCTCTCTCTATCACTGTCTCTCTACAATCGACGTGTGCGTGTAGCGTTCAAGCACGTTCGATACATCGTAGCTCGTGACATTTGTTGCTTGTTACTACGTGTATGCATACGAAAATGTCAAAATGTCAAAATGTCAGACAGTCTTTGTACTCTTGGGACTCCTCTAATTCCCTCTAATTCCTGTCTTCCTGGCTTTGTGTCGTTTGTGTCTATATACCCTTCGGTTATTAGTACTTACACACGTAAAGAAAGTAGGCTTAAAATTTTAACTTAAGTCTTTAAACATTTGTCGTGCCTCACTTTTGCTTTTGAAAACAGTTAAACCGTGGCTGCGATGTGAACTCCTAAATGGTTTATGAGTTCCTTTGCGTCAGCATTTATTCGGAAAGGAAGACCTACGCTTGCCAGAAGGTTACACCAGGCTGATAAATAAGAAGACTGGAGTATTCCAATCTCGTGAAACAAAAGGCGGCTTAACAGCTTCTTAACCAGAGAAAATTTGTTTTATACTTCAAGATGTTGTCTTTATTCTGGATGAAGAGTCTCGTATTTAGCAGATTTTTTTTATTAACCCTTATTAACCCAAGCTCAGTATTAACCCACTTAAATATTGCTTCTTTAAAATTGGCCTATTTTGCGCATGGATTTTTTTTTTCCAAATTATTTTCTCGATTTTTACGAACAATTTTTTTACCTTTTAATAAAGGACATTATTATGAAGGACATTATTTTAATATATGACGAACGTGAGAGTGTTAACTTGAATATAAAATCTTTCCCGACGACCTTTTTTAATTTGTCTAATTTACAATTTAAAGAATTTTAAAAAGTTTTAGAAAGGTTTTAATTCAAACCTTTTTGAAGTGAATTATTTTACGGTGTTGCCAGCAGAAATAAGGACCATTAATTGGCGCGAATGAATGAATCACGCTTGAAAATCGTGTAAAAGTGCCTCAAAGTGTCTTAACTGCTGTTGTTCCTGTCTGTTCAGCATTCCTACAGCTCAGCTCAGAAGTCTTAAAATTGTTGCTGAAGAAATGATATTTTTTAATGGTCTTACAAGCGGCAGGTGTAGCCGCGCTAAAGCGCCTTAATTGCTTAAAAGTGAGAAGTTAGCGTTTACATGACCACTACCGCGACCGCGACCGCGACTGCGACTGCGACTCCACCACATAAGAATAAAATATCGCGGCTGGCTGGCTGGCTTAGACTCGAATTTATTGCATAATTAAAGTATGCAATAAATTTCACAAAATGTAAAAAAAGCACTAAAGGTATGCAACGTTTTATTTGCCGGTTCCGCAGATTCAGCAGCAAATACATAATTTTGAAATATTGGCCGTGTAACCACCATTTGGTCCGGCCGTTGGAGGTTATGGTTGCGGTTGGGGTCGCGGCGTTACTGCTTCTGGAACGCTACTAAATTCTTCCGCATTTAATGGAATTTTTGAAGTGAATTCTTCGCGCTTAAAATAATTGGAGGGCAAATGAAATTATTTTCAGCTTTCATAATTGATTGGAGCGTTACATTTCATTTGGCAACCGTGACTGGTAATACCCAGCCACAGCCACAACAACAACAACACTGTCGGGAACACTACCGTTTTCAGGGCCGAGATGCTCTCACGGGAGCCACCAATCGCCAACAGAAGCGTTCGTTACTAATGGAAACGTGGTAGAAATAATAAGTTGTCGTTTTTAATTTGTTTCGTGTCGACATTTTGCGGGTTTTGTGCGTACACGTAATGGAGTGTGTGTGTGTGTGTGTGTATGTGTGTTTTGCGTGTATGTGTGTTTGTGGCTGTGTGTAAACGTTGTTCATAAATAACATTCTAGTGCGAGCAAATAATTTATTTCGTTCGGAAACTCTGTGTTGCTTGTTCGACAATTATTGTCATTGTCAAGTGTCTGCATCGGCGTAAGTGTATGCGTGTTGTATGTATGTATGTGTGTGTGTGAGAGAGAGAGTTTGTGTGTGTGGGTGTATGAGTGTGTACAGTTTAATTGCCTTTGAGTTTATCTACGTACATAATCATAAATCGTGAAAATGAACTAATTTAAAATTACTTGTATGAAGTTCGAACCGGCGAGTATAACAAAATCCGCATAAAAAGAGATTAAATTCGAGATTCGCATTTGGTACAATTAAATAAAAGACAATTTTATTAGAAAAGTAGTCAAATTGATCTAAACTAACAACTTGGAAGTGATGGAAATTTGTTATAAAGATATTATCAATACAAATTTAATACTTCTTAATTTATTGCAACAATTGCTTTAATTTTCATTTGAACTTTTCAAGTGTCGAAGCAACGCAATTATCGTATTTAACCACAATTCAAAATATTTATAAATAATTTATTTCTAATATTTATTTATTATATCAGTCGATTAATTTTTCTACGATATTATATTCATATTTTTACGTTTCAAACTCTTCAAATTTGAAGAAGTTTTAATTCTTGGTATACAACTTCACACTTAAAACATTATGCAAACTTACTTTTTAGCAGAGGCTCAAACCAAAGAAACTTCCTTAACGTAAAACTAGTTCTCGTTGCTCGTTACTAGCATTATGTTAGACATTAATGTTAATTAAAGTTATGTTAACCATTTTAACAGCTCTAGCTCTCTACTCTGCGGTTCGAACTTCAACACGGAAATTATAAAGAGTCTCTATAGTCAAGACAAAAATATTGCAGTTTTCAGCGCAATACCCATGATTTAAATTTTTAAAATGAGGGAGGTGGGGTGTTTTTCATCATGAATCATTCACTTTAGTATAGTATTCCATTTTTAACTTTATTTTCTTTTCTCTAAGCACTTTTTTACATTTCGTTCAAAATTCTGAATTTCGAAAATAGTGCTTGTTAAAATCTTCCCCAAATGTCCACAGTCGAATTAATACCGCGATAATTTTGACTTCTTAGATTGACCGAGGCATGCCTATAGCCGGGACCGCCGGACTGCAAAGTATTGTAGGCTCCTGTGCTATTCATCGAGCGATCGATAACGTATACGCCAGTTATTATGGCACTGTTCGACGAACCCTGAAATAATTTAGTCTTTTAACTTGGCTAATCGGTCATATTGGATAGTGAAATTTACCCGTCGCGGATAATCAACATTGACACTCCAGGGACCATTGGATTTCGGAAAGCGGATGACTTGTTCTCGAAGCAGCAGGTAATTGGAGGAGTTATGGCTGCCCCAGTAGCTGCTGTAACAAGTTGCCAAGGATACGCCGGCAATCAGGCAGATTGCTGTTAGAAGAAATTTCATTTTGGCCACTATTAGTATCACTAAAGTATCACTTTAAGTAAATTTTAGAATATCGTCTCGGTTGCCTCGTAATACTCTCTGAATGCTATGGACGACTACTGATTATGGAGCTGTTGCTGCCAGCTTTTACGCCATACGGTGCTATCTGAGAGATCTTATTGAGAAATCGATGACGCATTTGCAAAAATAGCGACTGTTATTATCTTCTCTGAACAGTTGATAAAATATTATCACAAACTCTTTATCTTATCACACAGTAATGGGTATTTGTTGTGTGTTTTTTAATAATTTTTATTCACAAAATCACAAAAGTGTTAAAAAATTTTCGATAACGTCTACTTTTTTACGTAACCAACCTTTCCAAGAAAGAGTTGGTTGTACGCTTTATTAACGGGCTTGGGCTTAGCCTTTCTTGAAGTAGATTTTTTTCCTATTAATTTTATCATCAAATCTATATTTCAATTATATATAAAAATATGCTTATAATTATTAAACAGATTGGATTTTCGTATGAAATGTATGACACATTTTTCACGAAAATAACTAAGAATATATAAATATAGTCGTATAGTATAAAGCCATGAAGTTTGCTGTAATTTCCTGTTATAATTCTGTAATAACTTCCAGGATGTGACTGAACTCAATTTTTAGTAGAACCTCAAACCAGAGACCCATTTCAAGGTAATTGCTTAGCAGAGGCTCACACTAAAGGTTAAAATTATTACCTTAAGTATTTTTATTTTGTTGTTATGTAGGTTTGTTGATAAAAAAACACAAATTGGAAATTAAAGGCAATAATAATAAGCCAATAAAGTCACACTAGCAGTAAAGTTTCTATTTCTATCGAAGTCTGAAGCGTTTCTTATGGCTTTTTATTTGTAAATACGATAATGCGATCGATGTATTGTATTATTGTGTTCTTTATTAACATAACTCTTTGCTCCTATTGCTGTTGCTTTGTAGCCACAAAGTATGCAATCATTTTACAGTGTTGGAAGTCTAATTGATTTGGAGCAGTTGGTCAAACTGCTCAGCTCTAAATGAAAATAGTTATGTATCGCAAATAAAACTTTGCGCTCACGAAAAAAGAAAGGGGGAGGGGGCCTGCTTATCTTCTGACGGTTCCAAATGGATGGACATTCTGCTGTCCGTCGAACAGGCAGATGCTGTGCTGTTGCCACAACGAAAAGCGTTCAACAATTGTAGCAAAAAAAGCATAACGAAAATCAAGAAAACAAACGAACAAACAGAAACAGAAACAGACCGAAAATTCTTTGGGGAAAACGGCAGCGGAAACAGCATAAACATCAGCAAGTACGGCAACATCGGCAACAACAACAACAACGATAACTGATGCAGCAACAACAATGTGCATCTTTTGGCCGAACGTGGCCGATTGAGTTAAATATTCATTACAACTCGATGCTTTACAAATGAATTCGAATCCATTGGAGCTACTCCGCCTCCTGCTCCTCCGTCGTTCACGACATTCCGCGTTTGTGTCTGTGTCTGTGTGTACACCAAACGTATTGGTGTGTGTTTCTGCTTGACGGAGGGGGCGTTTTTGAATATTTTTAAGGGGTGTCTCGCAAGAGCGTTGTATCGACTGATAAGAACAAGAACATCAACATAATTTGTGGTTTTTTTTCCTCTCTCTCTCTCTTTCGAAGGGCTTCTGGTGATTTAAGAAAAAAAAAAGAAACATTTCAGATTGACGCAAAATGACGAAATCGTCACGGAATCGTTTGTATAATTTGGCAGATTTGCATACGAATACAACTGTCATATCATATCATTTAAAGGGCGAAATGGCAGAAATTTCGCCAAAAAGAGAATACTCCAAATTCGCAACAAGCAAGAAACTTTAATTAATCAGCGGGAAAACCGTCTTAAAGCCTTAGACTGAGTTTCGTTTGGTGAAAATAGTTTGTCGCTGCTGATAAACGAGCGTCGCCATCGTTGCATTGTGTTTCTGTAGAGAAATGACTATGATATATGGTAACAGCTAGCTACTCTGGCAACAACAACAACTACAACAATAGCATTAGCAATAACTATGAACAGCAACCGTATGAACCGGTAACGCCAACAACGAACGCTACCTCGCAAACTTTTCATAATAAGCTTAAATGTCTTTCTAGTCCTTTGTTTAAATACATTTGAACTTTTGCAATGTGCAAACACACACACACACACACACACACATACACTGAAGGCAGCCAATGTTGCAAAATGTAGGGGCCAGGCAGTACCGCAGGCTGCGAGCGCGACAGCGCGAGGGATCAACGCTTTTATTAGAAGTTGGACAAGCAGCAGCAGCAGCAGCAGCAGCAACAACAACAGTAACAACAGCAGCAGCTACAGCAACAACAACACCAACAACAACAGCAGCAGAAATAGCAGCAGTTCGCTCCAATTAAATTCATTTGTGAAAACTAATTGAATTTTTAGACTCTTCCTTTGTTTTTTGGACAAATGCGCTTGTGAAGCGACAGGCGGCTATGTCCACACACACATGCACACACACACATGCATGCATGCACCCATACACAACTTTAATCATAATAAAATGAACAATACTGAGTGCTATAAATGGCGAATGTATGTCAACTTTTAATTTTTAAATGAGTTTCAGAAACTCTTTTGTATCGTATTTTTTTGCAACAAATTTTTGCAACAAATTTCTGTGATCAAATTTGTGGTGACATTGCATAATCGTTTATAGAGTTTCGAGAATGTTTTCGCCAACTTTTCGTTTTATGGAGTTAATCGCTTTGGCATCGTTGAACCAACCGCGCAGCCAACAACCGAAAACGGCCGAATTGAAAATGAGAAGGTGTCTCGAAGTTACAAAGTTAATTGAAATCATTGCGCATAAAAAGAAATTTTAAGCAGAAATTTTAATCTAAAGAAAACTACGTCAAGTTTGCTTTTGTTTTTAGATGGTTTAGACGCTTTGCTTTGACGCGTTGCAACGTTGCAACGTATTGCAAAATAGTAATGACTTCAAACGAGAACGAGAATAAAAAGGACTTTGCTCAAGGAAAGCGTTCACGACAGCAGTTAATTTCTGCTCACATTGGGACAAATATCCATCATCTTTCTCCCTCGGCCCCCTTTTGCTCTTGCCCTCGCAACCAACCCGCCGCCCTTTTGAGACTTGGGAGACGCTGCTGCAAAAAAGCAAAGGCGTCGCGACGTCAGCAACGAAAGTGAAAATGAAAATTATCAAAGTTCACAAAACTAAAGTGAACAAACGGAAAGAGAAAAACTTTATGCCATTCTTTAGTGTTCTTTATTGTTGTGCGGCTGCTCCTTCGCAGCGACTAATTTGGCGACACAAAAACTGCACAATATTCCTGTCGCATTTCGCGAGTGAGAAATACGGCTACATTTTATTTAATTCAAGTGGAACACGACAAAGAGAGAGAGAGGGAGGGGGAGGGGGAGGGGGGAAAATTAGGAAGAAGGAAAAAGTGTAAACGGAAGATGTCCAAGTTGCTTCTGGTGCTGCTGGAATGCGAGTGCATAATTCATAAAAGGCTCCAGAGGTCTTCGGGGTCCCCCGGAGGGGGGGGGGGGTGTCAAGTAATAGGGTGTGGTGCGTCAGTGGGTGGGGTGAGGTGAGGGCCGCATAAATCGCCTCATGGTCGCCCTGAAATGCCAAGAACTTTTCTAATCTAAACTTTAAGCGGCACAATGCGATTATTTGAGAAATAAAGAAGGACAGAAAAATGTTAAAAAACAGAAAAAAAGTAGCATTAACATTTTGGACATAAAATTTTAATGTCATTAAATGTGAGTATGACAGTCGGAGAGAGCCAAGCACGTTGGTTGGTCATGAAAGGACGAACGAACGAACGAACGAACGAAGGAGAAGAGAGAAGAAGAACAATTTACATTATTCTGTTGGTTTTTTCTGCACGAATAAACAAAGAAATGTTTTTTTTACCAATATTTGCATGTATTTCGACGCAGTCGCCTCGTTCTTTAGCCAACTACGAGTACATGACGCCAATTTAAGGCAACACTTTAGCCCGAAGCAAATTTAGCCCGCGTTAAAAAAGGACTACATTGTCCTTTTTTCGTTATCACTCACTGTTTTTTATGAATGTGTCTCTCTCATCGATGTCTTAAAGATTCTTTTTGTCACGAAGCCAAAAAAAATATGTGGAAATATCATTAAACAGAGAAAAAGAGGTCTCAGTAGAACATCTGAACGCTCGATTTTTTAGCTTCTTAAGCTATTTTTGTTTACTTGCTTTCTTGGTTTGTTCAGCGAATTCAGTGAAGTCCTGAAATGTAGCGCAATGAAGACGTATGAAAGACACAAAAGCTCTTTGTCCGCACTTCTCTATATTAAAAGAATACTACAAGTATACCAGCAGAAGACGAAGAAGAAGAAGAAGGAGGGTGTTGTACGAGGGTATAAGGTACAACAATTAAGTTACGGTATTAAGTATTCGTTGTGAACCGGAAGCTGTTCTGATGGTGGCTGAACAGCATTAAAATATTTCGCTGATATCGAAAGAAGGATCGATCTATTTTATGCTCGAAAAGTGATAATGTTTTCAAAGTTGTTGTTGTTGTTGGTGGTAGTTGTTGTTGTTGTTGTTGTTGTTGTTGTTGTTGGTTGTTGTTGTTGTTGTTGGTTGTTGTTGTTGTTGTGTTTATGTGAAAATCGTTGAAACGTTGAAGCAATCAATTGCTTTTTTTGCGAATTGAGTAAGAAAATATCGCGATTGGTAACAAAAAAAAAAACACGAACTGAATGTTCGCCCAATGCCAGCCTATTTTTCGCCCATTTTTAAGCACTGAATACCAACAAACATAGTGATTATAGTCCAGGACCATTACGACCACCTGCTTTCAACTGTTTAACAAACGTAGCGCCGCCGTCGTCGCCGTCGTCGCTGTTCGTCGCCCAGATTTTATTGAAATTAATTTAATGCACTTAAATTATATTGGACCGTCTCAATTTTGCACAATTATTCCAGGCAACACACAAAAGCATCATGGAAATTCTTTTCCATGCTGCCTGAAAAATACCTTCAACGAAACGTTAAAACGATATTGATTGCTCTCGAGCACGCCCGCCTTCAAGCGTGCCTGCGTCTGGGCCACTGCCTTTGGCATCAGTACCTACGTAGAAGCCGAAAAAACAACGATGAATGAACGGAAGCAGCAAATAAGCGATTAATTAATATATGTATACGTATTAAAATTGTATTTACTGCTTTGCGCGCGACGTTGCAGCGTGGCTCGACGCACTGGAGTGCGTTGTGGTCGTGTCGTGGAGTGAAAAGCGCTTTAAAGGCGCGCCGCTGCGGAAAACTTTTTTAATAAAACATCATAAACTTACCATAAATTTTTTTAATATCCTTCAATAATCAATTGTGTGGCCGCAGTTGTTCTAGTTGTTGTTGTTGTTGTTCTCGTTGTTGTTGTTGTTGTTCTCGTTGTTGTTGTTGTTGTTCTCGTTGTTGTTCAATGGCCAATGTGCGCTCCTGGACAATGCTTATAAATATTCCTTTTATTGCACTCTTGTTATTTTTATTTTATTTTATTTTTTTTTTTCGCTGCTAAATTGGATTTATGCGATTTATCCTTTTTATGTTTATTTTTATTACTGTTCTTCCTCTTGCTTGTTCTGTTTTGTTTTATGCGCTGCAGTAAACAGAAGAACTGCAGCAGCAGAAGAGGAAGAATTATATCGAAAGCGTTAACACTGAAGTAATTTGCTGAGCACTGAAGTTATTGTGGGTAGCGTTGTTGCTGTTGTTGTTGTTTGTTGTTGTTGTCTTGCTTGCTATAGTTGTTATAGTTAGTCGTTTGATTGATATAGTTATTGTTATGGGGTGAAGTTGTTTGCTGTGAATAACCGGATGTTCCACACAGTAGGTACATACACACACACGCAAACCTACAGGATTGTGTAGTGTAACCGGTTTCTCGTATCGCTTGACTGGATCGCGGCAGCACCACTTAAAACGGGTTCACTGAGCGCTTCATTCAGCGCCTGCAGCTCTCCGCGATGGAACAGCTTCAGTGGCTTTCTGCGGATGCTGCGGTTTGGACCAAAGAAAAAACGCATTCGATCTTTGAATGAAACACAAGGAGGCGAGTCGAGTCGAGTCGCGTCGAGTCGAGTCGATTGGAAGATTGGCTACACCTGTACCTGCTTGTATGCACCAACGTTGTCGTCGACGTAGCAAGAACTCGAATTGATTTTGCCTGCAAAATTGTTCATTGTTTTGGTTTTTGGGCCACACGAACCGGTTCTCGAGAAAGCTAAAGCGCGAGAAAGCAACGGAGCAAGAATTTTTTGGACTTTTTTTTTCGAAGTGTCTTGTGGTCTTTCTGGTTTTTGGTGTTCTGTGAGGCGTTTTGCGTTCGCGGCGAAGTGTTTGCTGCCTGCTTTGCTGTTTACAGCCGGAAGGTCGGCAGTCACGACTGAAGGTTGGCTTTTGAGTCCTTTGGATATACTATGTACGAGTGTGTATGTATGTGTGTAAGCTATTTGGCAACAGTTATTCCAACACGTTCTGACTGCTTTTTCAGACAGCACTAATTCTGTTAGTGCGTGGTGCCCTCAAAAGCCAAAGTCTTGTCCTTCGGACGATCAGTCGTGGGTTCATGTGTGTTGTTTTTGTTTGTGCAATTACGAATTATTAATTTTTTTTTTCGATTCTGGAGTGAGGCCAAGCAGAACACTCTCACCCTTTCAGCACACACACACACACGCGCGCGCGCGCAAATTCAACACTTTTGTGTTGAACACCGTCGCTTTTCTCACCACGCTGCAGATTCAGCGCCACTAAGGCCGCCTTACGCTAGTGCCGGATTGCAAGTTTTCAAACGAACGAACGAACGAGCGACCGAGCGCCTGAACGACCCAACGAGCGAAGGACCACCACCAGGCGACGCGATTGCGAGAGCTACAAAGCACACACGATTTGTGCACACGACACGCGTTCGCCACCGAGACCGAGACTTCTTGACAATTTTGTCCGTTCGCTGCAGGAATGCAACGCTGTTTCCTTTTTGCCTTGAATCTTGAACAGGTCAAGACAATAAGCTGCAGACCTGCTTTATGCAGCGTATCGATCGCTGCAGCGCTGAAGAAGCGTTTGAGGAATTAATTCCGGAATACGCCACCACGAATAGGTCGCTCGAACAGTCGACAGTTCATCATCACCTGGCTGCACTTTCGTTCAAGCTTTGCACTTTACGGAATGCGTTTCCGCATCCGGAATCACTTGCCATCGCTAGAATTCGTAGTTCGTTTGCGTTCGTAACGCCTCGTCGTTTATTTTCGTTCTTTTTGCTGTCGTTTTTTTTTTTGGGAGCTCTGCTCTGGTCCTTCAAACATCTGTTTTCGCTTCACACTCAATTTACTCAAGTTACTACAGCAACAAAGACAACACAAAAAAAGGCGAAAAACATCATGTTTTCGAGGGACGAAAGATATCCGTTGTCCGTCCGTCCGTCCGTTCGAACAGTCGGTGATTGTTGCGCGCACTTCAGGAATCCGAACTTCATTCAGACACGGAGGAACACGTACTAAAACCTGATTTCTTCGCAGGCCGTCCGGAGTAGCGTTAACGGCGCGTCGTGCGGCACAGAACAAGCATCGGCAGCAACAACAACAACAAGCCGAAACTTTCCCAGCAGCAACAGTCGTTCAGTGTACATCGTTCGTTCATCTCGTACATCTCGGCGCTCGCGCTCTTGCTCTCGCTCTCGCTACGGCTCTGCCTTGCGCACGAGTTTTTCATGAGTTTCTATTAACGAATATTTATGGTCGTGCGTGCTCGTATCTGGCGCTTTCCACCTCAGCGCATCTGCATTTTCCAGCTACGCGACATACGCTGCGACTCGACGCGACACGACTCTCCTCAGCCACAGTTGATGATGTGTGTGTGTGCCTCTCTGCTGTTCGGCGACGAGCTGAACCAGGTCGCTGCCGCTGCTGCTGCTGCTGCTGCGGTGCTGCACAAACCTTCATCCCGATGCCCTTGGAATCAGTGCGCGTGCCTGAGCACTACGCCGCTCAGTTGATGACTCGCATTTGCCACGCGGCCGTTGCTGACGTTGTCAGCAGAGAGAAGCAATGAATGCATGAATGAATTTATATGTTAACTGCTGAGGTTGTGGGGTGGAGAGAGAGAGGGAGAGTAAGGTCAGCTGAAAGATTTACCACGCCAAAGATATGAAAATTCACCACACACACTTTCGCAGTTGATTCACGGCTGAAAGGATCTTGCTCTCGCTCTTGCTCTCTTTTTCCAACTGACGTAAGAGCGTCGAAGACACCGAAGGCTACTTGAATGCAGGTTGGAAGGTGTTTGCTTGGAAGGTGAATAGTTCCAGCTGGCCCTTCGGAGAGGTAGAGAGAGTGTGGTTGTCAATTACCTGCTCTCAAAGTTACGGTGTTAAAGGGTCAGTAAAGCTCTTTTCTAATCCTGTTGTGCCGTTTCTGAGAGACGGAACTAATAATTATGAATATTGAAACTAAAGTGCTTCGATTGATTGATTCGAATATGATGCAATTTCGTGTTATTGCTGGAACTGTGGATTGATTGATTGGTATCTCCATTTAATCTTCTCTTCTTTAAGTGTTTCTGGTTTTTTGCAAATTCAAGCATATACGGATGCGCCATCTTTTATGTCGGTATGTGACTGTTTGGCCGTATTCCAAGCGACGTGGACGACGGTCTGTCGGCGTAATATTCTTTAAGTCAATTGCATTTTTTACGCAAAAAATTTGTATTATTATTTCTTATAAGTATGTATGTACGTATGTGCGGTCATTCTGTATATCGTATGCATTTTTCTGTGCAGTCTCTATGAAATCTTCTCTTTGCTCTCTAACTTTTCTTTCAATTCAGTATTACGAGTATTAAATTTTCATATCGTAAATTATTTAAGATTTATAATTTATTTATTGGCGAATTTGTTTCCGAGCCGACTACGTGTTAAATGACGAAGAGAAGGCTAAATAAATAAAAATGAAAGAAAAAGAATATGATTGAATATTTATCGAGAGTTAATCGTTATATTAAAAAAGTATTGAAGTGAAAGCATTGAAATGAACTTCCGATGACGTGAAATTCGAAAATTGTGTGTGCCAGAGTCGTTCGTGTCGCAGAAGAAGAAGAAGAAGAAGAAGAAGACGAACAAGAAGAAGAAGGAAGAAGACGTGCTGACAACTTTGTGACGGCTTCCTTTCACATTAAGTTAAACTTCAATTCGAGCATTACGAGTGACAATGACAACAACAACAATGACAACGAGAACAACAACAACAACAGCGAACGACAACAGTTGACAGGAGATGAAATTATTGTTGTTGTTGTTGTTGTTGTTACAAAGGCTGAAGCTGCAGCCAACAGGCTGTTTGGCAGGCTAATGAGCAATATTGTGAATGGCCAACAACAACAACAACAAAAGCAACGACAATTGCATACGCACACACAAACACACACACACACGCACACTCTTGCGTAAATGCTGTAAAATTGACGAGCTGGCAGCAGCGCATTCGTGCGCTTCTCAGATACTCTCATGGCGTATCTCATGCAGTATCGATTACGCGTTAACGCAATGAGACAGACAGACAGACAGACAGACGCACACACGGATTTTCCACATTTCCGAAGCGGAAGAAGAACAAGCAACCAAATTAAGCGCACAAAATAAAGCTTCTTAATGCAAGCAGTCGAACAGCTGGCGAGACGGACTGAAGCATTCTTCGCCGGCGGAAGATTCAAAATATTCCGCATTCCGTAAATATGGATGCTTGCTAGTGTTGCTGCTCTCTATTGCTGTCTATTGCTATTGCCGTTGCTAATGTTGGCATGCCTTCACATAATTTCAGACTGAATTTAGAAATTCATTGCACAGCAAGAGCATTCCTGGAGTAATTTTCCGGTCACCCCCGATTAACCATCACGAGACCATGCCACGAGCAAATTTTCTGTACGAGACTGAGGTCGAGAACTGAGGTTTTTTGTATCTTGAAGCGTCCAGCAAGAAGCCTTTGCGTAGTTAGAAACTATTATAATATTGGCAAATATATTGTCATTATAAAAATACAATATATTGACTCAAAATATATAAGCTCAGCATCATTTTGATATCAACTCTTAAAGTGATTCTCGTGCAACGAACAAATTAATTCTTTTTTCAATTTTCAATTTCAATTTGAAACATTTTTTCAATTGAAAACCTCAATTTTTTTTTTTCTTCAATCGACATAAAATTGATTTGAAACGATTAATAAAATCAACGGAAAATCTTACAGTCGTTCCGCCCTCCTCGAGAAGTGCTATCATTCGGTTGATTTTATTCCTCAACGAGTTCACACTATGTCAAGAGCGTGTGCGCGTGTGTGTGTGTGTGTGTTTCAAGTGGCATTTCGACAGTTTTCATGGCTGAAGAGCGATGATGGTGACAGCGATGCTGGTATTCATTGCAATTGAGTATCAAACAGCAGCAATTGAGTATCAATCAAGTCGAAACGACGCGACGGACCGTAATAAAACAAACTCTACATTGTTGCGCACCAACCGAAAAGACTAAAATCAAAACGGTGCACGCTCTAGAGGGTAAGAAGGTCCCTTTGTCGTTCACACTTTAGAAAGAAGACTTTGGTAGAGGAAAGTGAAGGGAATAGAACGATGTGCACAGCCATCAACACGGAACATTAAAGACTTTCGGCGCATAAAATCCTTTCCTGTTGAGGGCGGGCGTGCTCGGCGTTGTCGAGGACAATGACAAAACTAGAAGAAAGGGTGGCTGTCGGTAGGTCGGTAGGTCGGTCCACGATAGCGAGGACCTGATTTGGAATCGCTAATTGATTCTTGTGTGACATAAAAGGCGAAGCGATAACCCTGGACGCCTTGTTCATGTGATGCATGGCACCCCTGCAAGTGTTGTGCATGCGTAGCCCCTTTTTTTTGGTACCCGAAATTTGTTTGTGTGTGAGGAAATGAGTCAGCAATGAGTCCTTTTGCTAGTTGTTGTTTTAGTTGTTTATTGTAATATCAAGATATTGTATGTAGATATTGTTGTGTGTGTGTGTGTGTGTTTTTTTGTATCATAATTGCGCACTTATGGGCTCATTTATCATGTCGTCCACTAAAACTTAGTATATTTCTTATTAATTATAGCAGAATTTTCCTTTTTATTTTTGAAGAAATAATGGTCGTCAGAGAAACGACCACTATCGAACGTCGTTACTTACGTTTACGGCAGACACCGAGACTACACCGAGAAAAATGAGCAGCAAAACATTGGAATATTTTGTATTTGATTATAATAATTGCCATATTCAAAAGTACGTTTTTAAATCTAAAACATATTAGGTTTATTTTATATCGTATTATTATTATAAAATAATTGTCAATATATTTAGATTACGAGTATATTTATTTTTAAAAGCTATTTTAGCTAAAAAATTAGGTTCAGAGAGTGACCACATAGAAATATTTTCACAAAACATCTTTATTTATGCAAAATATTTAACACCGAGTTTATGACTTTTAATACTATATTAGTTAAGAAAAAATAATTCAGTATTTAATTTAGATATTTATTATAACGTATTAAAACCAAAAATTCATTTTAATGATAAATTATTTATTTTAAATATCCGTTTGCTGGTTTCTAGTATCATTTTTAAATATTCCAATCTTTTAGGTCGTTTCGCGTTTATTTTTAATATTTTCGCTTTTACTTGAAAATCATAGTGCGAAATGTTTAATTCAAAGTAATATTATTTGATTTGACTACGTTTTTTCTCTCGGTGTAGTTGTTTTTGTAGAACCATTACGCCTTTAAATGATACTACTGTGTTCTTCTGCTCTTAGTGCAAACGCTATGAGTTGACCACTTCTTTCGACTACTCTTCTTTTCTATCGCTTTCCATTCTTTTTCCAACCGACAGGCATAATCACGTTGACAGTGGGCATGACAGAGGGTGGTTTCCAATTTCGTAATGAAGATTTCATTCGATTTTGTTGTCACCGACAACAAATTTACGTGATTTACGGTCATGCTGCTGCCGATGGATGGACTTCAGTTCTGCAGTCAAAAGGTTTGTTATTACGATATTATTAATATGATATGATTATTAACATTTCTGGAGTTGTTTTTGTTTCTGTTGCCCCAATTTTTTTTGGATTTATTTTTAATTTATTTCAGTTGTGCGGTTGTAGGTGCGGTGCAGTTGTTAAACGTTTTTTGGGTCATTTTTGGAATTTCAGCCGCACTCTTCTGCTGCAAAGACTGGAAGAATTCCAAAAGAAACAAAAAACTAAAATAAGAACCAATTAATGTTTAGAAAGTTGACATTGAGTTCTCTGCCAGTTTGGCCTTGCTCTGTCCTTGTAATAGTGGTGCTAATCCGAGGCCGGTATAATTATAATCGGACGCAGGAGCGACCATTTGGAACGTCTTGGACATGAGTAATTTTCTCTGAATGTCATTAAAGTCGGGATAAGTGATTAATGCTGTAATAAAATTTCACACGCCACAGCCCAGAGCCAGACCATTACGCCTCAGACAACGCACGACTCATTCTGAGGATTCTAGTATTGCGAGTCGTTACATGTTCTGTGCCCAAATGGCTCATTTTCGAGCTGGTTCCAGCCGAGGGACTACTGGGACTAGCATTCATTTCGGTGGTTCACTTCGTGGGCTTGGAAGTGTTGGAATCGGATTCCGAAGGCACCATCTCATGCAGGCGGACCACATAAATGTTGCTCGTTTCAGTGGTTATAGTAATAACCGTTAAATCCATTTCGTGTACTCGTACGCACTTAGCTTTTAATACAAATAATTTTCCACAGCCGAGCATTATTTTAGCTCATTTAATCTTTCACACATCGTTGTCAGTTACAGTCCTTTTGCTTCAACGCAGCGCACCCAAAACGGGGGGCGGGGGGGGGGGCGTTGTAGGCCTTTAAGGAACATACATACTCGTATATTTGTACGCGTCGTATTGTATTTAGAATTTAGAGTATTAAGAGCAGCCTGCGGGCGGTGGTATGCGTGCCCCTTTTGTTGCTACGAGAGGAATATTAATTACTTTAGTGATTGCAGTGTCAGACATTAGTCTAAAGCCCTGATTCCTAAGAATAAAATTATAATGTCTCCATTAAGTTTTACGATATAATGCGTTTTATGATTTTGTTGTGTAAAAACATTAGTTTAGTGTTGGTTTAGTGATATTGTGAAATGATTATGTTATGCTTAAAATATAACAGATTTTTTGGTAGAACTGATTCGAATGGTTTGGTTGTCTTTTTTTCCTTGGGAAAGACCCATATTTATTTTGAAAACTAAAGAAAGGTTGTTGTTTCCAAATCTGCGAATATGAGAAAATTATCATCAAAAACCGTATTCGAAAGCAAGATATTTGCGAGGCATAATATGGTATAATATTTGCCCGTTCTGAGATATATAGTATTCTGAGATTTCTATATAACATTTTTCGCGCCATGCAATTTTCTTTCTACTCAACTCAACTCAACTCAACTCAAAAAATTGCCTGAATTTTTATTTTAGAATATCTTTAATCGCGACGATCTTCGCGATGGCTTTTGCCGAAAAGAAACATTAATTCGAAACAAAAACCGGTTTTAATTATCAAGAGCTTATCGTTGGCGAATGAATGTTTTCTTTCTATCGACACTGTCGGGGTGTCGAAAAGCAATCAATTCCACACGAATAGCTTCCGAAAGTGGCAAAGATGGGCGTTGACATGCGCTGCAAAAGCACGTAGATAAAGATTACCGCCGAAAATCAGACAACAGACCAACACCGATCATCATCATTCATCACTCCTTCAATTATAATCAATAAAAGTCACCGCCAAATCAGCTACCAGCCTTGATTGAGGTAAGGATTCGGCGATCGTCGGAAAAGGAGCGGAATTAATCAATAAAAATTATGCCGCCGAAAGATCGGAATGAACCGAAAATGAATTGTAGGCAAGATGAAAGGATCCCGTGCGGTCCCGTGCAATGATCGAAGGTAGAGTTAAAGGGTGTTACTTGATTCTGGCCGATAAGAATCAAGAAAAAGTAGAGAATTAACGAGTGAAGAGGAGAAGAGGGGGGAGGAGGGGGGAAATGTATTATCGTACACTTTTATTTTAATACGTAGTTACCACAAGGTTGCTTTGATTAATATTGGTGGCTCCAAATTCTGACAATCTTGTGTGGAAACCTCTTTAAGAGGCTTGTTCAGAAACTCGAGAAGATTTGCGAGCTATCAACATAGTTTTTTTTTGTTCCCGTCTACAAATAAATAAAGACGATTAAAAAAAAGATGGCCTTCGGTTTGAAAATGCTACAATTTTTCGCTCCAAAAATAAATGTTTTTAAAAAAAAAATATTCCCAAATTATAAACAAATCGGGTGAGTAATGAGCTAAAGGACTAAAAGAAAGAAAATTTATAGATTTTTGTGGTTTCTTAGAAGGACAAATATCACTTCAATGCTCTGCTATCTTCTATGCTTACTGCCTTTATCCTTCAACCACTTCGTTTCTCTCTGGCCACTTGCAGACAAGTCAAGTGCTCTCGTCGCCGGCCACAAAGAGCATCGAAAACGACTTAACGAGAAACGAGTCGGTCACTTCAACTCGGCTCGCGAGAACGATGGGTCCTCAGACGGGATAAAAAGTATGATTAAACGCACTTAAGCGATAACTGAAAAGCATGGAAATCTCTTTGTGTCCGACTTGTTTAACATAGAATTTATAAATAATAATATTGGAAAAGATGTGTTGTACTTTCGTTTCATTGCGCTTTGAAACCGCCAAGAAACCGAGAAACCAGAAAGCGAGTATTCTTTCAACGAGTCTTAGGCAAAATCTGGTATCGTCGTCTCATACACTTTTCTTCACTCTCGCCACCCTTTCCTGCGACACGCTTTCGTCTTTTCGGTTTTCGATTTTCGTCAGGTTTTTCAGGAATTGTTACAGGAATTACTTTCTCTTCGGCGTCACATGTTTTACATTTTTTGACATTAGAAACAGAAACCTATCAAAAAAAAAAAAACTACTAACGGACCCTTCAGTTTTTAAGCGTAATTCCTTATTTTTGAAATTCGAAGCCGAACTGAGAAATTCTTCTTAAACTCTATAACTACTCTCTCTTGCTCTCTCTCTCTCTCTCTCTCTCTGTGTGTGTTTTGTCAGCAGTTAGTAAGAAACTGTCGATCATATTTTCGTTCGATTTCTAACAAATGCTCTTAAGATTTTGAATATACGAGTACTCGTAGTATTATGAGAAAATACGACAAGATGGTGTTAAATATCAATGGCACTAATTGTGATTTTCTTCCCTTTCCAACGATGCTGCCATCTTTTCCATTTTTAATTAAATTTTGTTGTGGAAAAACCACAGACATCTTGTGTGGTTTCGGGCGTTGTGATTATTTCAATATTTTGCTCTTCACTATGATCAAGTTTGAGTTGGACACATGCTGTGTGGACACCATGCCTTTGCTCCACTTTGCCATTTATGTACGTACGAGTGTACCCAGTGCTTGCTACGTAGCGTAGAGCCTACCCGCTGTTTCGGCACCGACTGACGACTGCTGTAGTGCAGAAGGTACACATGTACGCTATAAAGAATTAATTAAATGCTCGGCTTGATTAACACCGAAGGCACCAGAATCGGTTATTATGCATCGAAAGTGCTTGGTAGCTGTTGAGTCATGTCTTCAATGCGGCGACAAGCCCACAACAGCTACAAGGAGATTATAAGCCGGTATTAATTGTGCAAATGCATACAAAATGATTTTTGCTCCAATGTTGTTGTAACCTGAACCGTTGCGGAGGGTTGCTGAATGTGAGTAGAACCTTGATTGATGTGGCAGTATTCATCATCAGCTGCAAAGACGTTGCCTCAAGGTGGGTGGACTTTCAGACACCAAGAGCTACTTGCGTTCGTTTTGTCCCTTCTCAAGCTCGTTTCATTTCCTACAGCCACCCCAAAACTGTTGAGTCTCTCCTTCCGCTTCCCCTTCCCCTTCTTCTTGTACTCCTAAAAAAAATATCTCCAAAATAAGCACTTAAAACAGTAACACATTATCGTTTCTCAGGAACGACGCCGCGTTTTACGGCGCTCACAAATCATTTAAATCTCTTTAATTAAACCGCGCCATGTCGATCAGCTTTTGAATTGTTACACTATTGTCTGTCTCACGCTCATGTTCGACTCTTCTCGTGCGCTCTCAGCGCCTCGTTTCGACACATGTCAATCCTCACATCTCGTCGGCGGGAGAAATCGTTCGCGCTCCAGTCCAAAAATAGTTGCTGCAGCTTTGCAGAAATGCAGACACACACACACACACACACACACACACACACACACACACACACTCTTTGGCTCGCAGCCCGCATAACTCAGCCGAACAATTAATGTACGAGTAGGTGTGACATTTTTGGGGAATTTTCTTGGATCTCGCATCATTTACAATCGAAATTTCCAAAAATATCCATTAAATGGTTTTCATTTTCTTCTTCATTTTCTTCTCGAAATAAGAAGAACTTTCGCTTCTTGATGCGATCGACACATTGATGCGTTGAAATGAGGTACTTCCTGTGCCTCCGCCGTCCGTCTTCTTTCGTCACTGCGTTTCCGGAACGCACACGTTTGTTGCTATGCGCCGATTGGCTTCGACAAACAAACAAACCAGCAAACAAACAAACAACTGCAGCCTACGACGACATGTCATATATTATTCTCGTGTGCGTGCGTATTCTCGGCGTTATATGAATTACTTCCATCTTGAGATTAAAAGAGCTTCTATTTTGGGTTTTTTTTTGTGGGCTTATAATCGAAACATCCTGGTTTCTATTTAAGATTTTCGAATGACAGCTATGAGAGAGAGGCGGAGAGAGAGAGACAACAGAACGTGGCTCTGTTCAACCATTAATCTTTGAGTAATGCGGACATGTTATTTTTAGCTATAAATTTAAACAATTATGCGAGTTTATGAGAATATAGTAAACTGTGGATGTATATTCATGCAAGAGCTTATTTAGAGGAATATACTCATTCAAATGACAGCTTGTTATTTGTCTGTCATTTTGCGCTCTTTAAAACTGGCTAAAAGTCCATTCAATTTTATAAAACTCACTTGTAGTTTCCTTAATAATAGCCAAGCTTTGACTATTGACAATTTCTCAAGACATTTGAGCAAACACAAGTCGTTGGAAAACTCTGCGTCGCGTATTAGCTCAAATATTGTGCGAATATGACAGCTCAAGAGAGCTCAAAAAGTTCAATAAAATTTCAAGAGAGGAATTTTCAAGTGTGGAGTCAATATACGCATCATACGCATCTCGCAATAAAGATCATGGCTCAAAGAGTCTCTCAAGTATTCAATAAATTCAGTCTTTCTAGGTTTCCTTTTTATGTTTCCTCTTCTTTTTTGTCTTCTTTCTCTTTTTATGTACTCTGATATGCATTTTAACAATAACTAAGAGAGACTAAAAAAAAAACTGCTGAAGAAATTTTTATAATCCTTATAATTTTAAAGCTGCTTTCAACTGGAAAACAGTGCAACAGCCCTTTAATGTCTTCAGAGACAATCGTTAATAGTTCAAATCCATTCCGGTTTCAAAATTTTACGAATAGTTTAAAAGTTTGAAAGCAGTATTCTTGCAGTTCCTGGAGAATGATTTACTCGAATAAAAGTTAAGAGAGTGGAGCGAACTTTTGAATACATTTCAATTGAAAATTCAGTTCAATGGTAGTGAATTATTGAGTCCCGGAAAAAAGTGGTGTCAATCAGCTCAGAATTGCACTCGGTGCGACTGGATTCGACTGAATTGAGAACCCCAGAGCCCCCCCCCCCCTCTCCCTTTTCTCATGCGTGCGAATGTAAGTACGTGCACTACATTAGATCTCTCTGCACCGCGCTGGTACACATTCCGCGGATCCACCAAATCGTGAAATGCAATTAGAAGGAAAAACTTGTACCGCGGCACAGAATAACATTCACAAAAAGTGTGCGCAGAAGCAAAAAAAGACGAAGAAAATCGAAGAGGCAAATTGGGAAAAATTGCCACAGGCCTCCCTTACCCTCCCCCCCACCACATCAACAAACTCCTACCCCTAACACCATATTTTACCTCTTTTTTATTTCCCGAACAGCCGAAGGCGCGGCGTTAGAAGGGCGTCAGTGTTGCTGCACCGCAAATGCATCCAACACCATGCTGCTGATGGTTGCTAGAGGTGAAGAGATTAATCCAGAAGCAGGCGAGCAGAGAGCGCAGCGCCTTGATTGAGTGACAGCAGCAGCGGCAGGCACAAACGAGTTTGGAACTTTGCAGCCGACAAACTAGAAAATCGAATTAAAATATTGAAATGCCCGAATTTCGGTTACCGTCGAAAAGAAAGCATACTTTGTAATGTTCTTTCAAAAACAGCAAGATTTGAAAAAATTTTTGAAATCCGGCACCGAATGGCGCCGACGTAGCTCCATGAAATCGGGAGAATTTTTTCAAGTTTTCATAAATTCGAAATTTTCTTGTTATGTATTTCGGGGAGACAGTCAAAATCCCGAATTACAAAATTCCGAAACGACAAAATCCCGAAAAATTTTAAAATCCCGAAACGACAAAATCCCGATGCGACAAAATCCCGAAACGACAAAATCCCGAAAAATGTTTAATACCGAAATGAGAAATCCCGAAAATCACGAAATAAAATTTAAATTAATCAAGAAATGACATTTAAGTCAAAATTTTTTCCGAAGCGAAGTGCGCGCCTACTTGCCTTTCTTTACAATGGCAGAAAAGCAAAGTTGTAATATCGAGAGAATTTTGTTGTCTGAAGGTTATAATCTACAATATGCAAAAAACTTTACATGACCGTGAGGATTCTACTGATTGAGGGTTATGATCCCTGCCGCGGCCGAAGGCCGCCAATACGCGGAAAAACCGGTATGCAAAAACTTCACATGACCGTGAGGATTCTGCTGATTGAGGGTTATGATCCCTGCCGCGGCCGAAGGCCGCCAATACGCGAAAAAACCTGAATGCAAAAAACTTCACATGACCGTGAGGATTCTGCTGATTGAGGGTTATGATCCCTGCCGCGGCCGAAGGCCGCCAATACGCGAAAAAACTTGTATGCAAAAAACTTCACATGACCGTGAGGATTCTGCTGATTGAGGGTTATGATCCCTGCCGCAGCCGAAGGCTGCAAATACGCGGAAAAACCTGTATGCAAAAAACCTCACCTCAGAGCCTCCGAGAGGGCTCTGCTAAAATTTTTTTAATAATGTTTTTTTTTATTTTTTAATAATAATTTTAGAGAAGTAAAATAAGAGTAATTTTTTATTACTTTCTTGGAATTGTTTGCTAGTGGTTTTAAAATGTTCAAGAAGATGGAGAATACCGAAAAACTAGTTTTGTAATTTCGGGATTTTGTTATTTCGGGATTTTGTCGTTTCGGGATTTTGTCATTTCGGGATTTTGTCGTTCGGGATTTTGTCGTTCGGGATTTCGTTACCAACCCGTATTTCGAACAGATTCTTTACGCATAATTACCATCATATAGACATCATAAAGTATATAATACATATATAGTCATATATAGTACATATATAGTCATCCTCTACTTCACAAAAACTTGTGAAGAAATTTTAGTACGAATATATATAAAATACTTTGGAAGGTCTCTCAATAAACACCCTCAGAATCAATATAAAGGCTGAAAGCAGTCCCAATTTATTTGTGGCTTTTTGTGACTTAAAAACCCTGGCTTTTTGTGCTCTGTTGTTGTTTTTGTTTCTAATTTCTAATTGCCTGAAATCAATTCTCTTTGACTTCTGTCCGGACAATTGATATCCGTGCCCGGCACTTCGTTGACGTAACTCTCGGCAGAAGCACGTCATATTATGTTTGTTATGGACAAATTTTTGCGGTCGGTCTCTTAGATTATCTATGTAGGTACCTGTCTCACTGTCTATCCCTTTTGCTATTCCTCTGCCGGTTCTACCTGTCTGTGCCTCGACTTGAGTGTCTCGTAATTCACTGTCGAGAGATAGTAAAAAAATGCACCACAATTACGTCAATGAATTTGTTGTCAGAGTTATTGAGTCGAGGCTCCGCAAACAACATTCCAGCGCTCGAGCCGCTGCAACAAACAGTGCTGTCTGTGGCCCATATTTGGAGTACCTTGAGTGTTGGTTGTCTGGCTGGCGCTATAGCATGCGTGGCTGGCGCCGGCTGTCACGACGGGCTTCTCTTTGTGTTGTAAAGTCGCTGCAAAGTCGTTGCAAAGTCGTTGCAAAGTCGTCAGCTTGTCGTATGGAGTAAAGCCGAGCCATTTTAGGTAACCGGGTGCTGCTAAATCAATTCTGCTAAAGCGCCCGACCGACCACCTGTAGGCTTCGCTTCTTCTGAATAAAGCCACATTAAGGAGGTGCTAATGATAATCGCGTTCAGCTAATAACCATTACAACAGCAAAAGCAAGAGCAACAGCGGCAGCAACAGGAGCAGCAACTGCAACAACAGTAACAATTGCAATTGACAGCAGGCTAACAGTCAAGGTGTTGACAGGTGAGGCGATACGACTGCCCAGAAATCCGACCACCTTCAAGTTACCGAACACACAGGCGGGCACGCCTGCACCCCGCCACCACGGCACCGCGGCTTCCCGCCTGCATGCAGTTTGTGTGCTGACTTTCAAGTTAGTGCATTGGGCGGAAACGGAAATGGAAGTAGTTACGTCCTTGGTGACTGATCAACATAACCAGCCGCAGTCCAACAACTTAACTGGAACTTCCGTTCATTCTGGAAGTCGTCGTAGTATCTTCCTGGACATTATGGTCTCTCCCGCTCGTCGGTCCCGCGCCGCCTTGGGCCTGTCCCTGTCCACGACATTGTTGCTGCCCAGCGTCGGTGTCGCCGTGTGGCCGTTTTTGTCGTCTTCGGAATCCAACTTGGGCGTTTATGGAATTCCGAAACCCCGCCGCGCTCGCCCTGCTCGCCCTGCTCGCCCTCCCGCTGAGCTTAGGTTTTTTCCGACTTTCAGGCGCACATTTTGTACATATTCGAAGTGATTACATTTGTGCAAAATGCTACAATTTTGTTGAGTTATTGCGTTCTTCCGGCACTTCCGGTCGCTCTAAACTTCCAAAGTCTCTGCTCTGCACGTACGGACATGTTCGTAGGTTGCAGTTGATTGAGAATTACTATGGTAATGGGCGGCGAATCTTGGCCGAACGCAGGGACAACCTTCGTTTACGCTTCCGTTCCTTTGAGGTACTGTCCTCTGAGTACCTAGCGTCGTAGGTCGGGTGGGGCAATATGCCCGCCCCGCCTCCTAAAATGCACCACTTAGTTTTCAATTTAAACTCTTGCCGAACTTTTGAGGAATTCTGTATAGGATTGCAGACAATTTGAATGGATATTTTCAATTAGTAGAACAAACTTTCAGAATATGAATAAGTTTCTGCAATTACTCGAGTCGGTGACAACTAACAAGATTCATTCTCCCGTGAACTGGGCGGGCTGGGCTTGATGGTGGTAGCTGGTGGTTCAGGTTGTTCGCAACAGGTCACGGACAAACATGATGCCATGAGTGCTGAATTCTTATTGCTTGATCTGTCAATAATTCTCAATTTAATAATCAAGTTGCTCAATAAATTGTCTTGTCTTGCGAGCGAGAATGCAGTCGCCGTCATTAAAAATAATTGTAATTAATTCTGAAACTGAACGTCGCGCCGCGCAGTCATTTAAAGCGGTTTGTCGTGACGCCTACGGTACAGGTCGCACTACGGTAATGACTGCAGAAACGTATAGACATACACACATCCATACGTACAAGCCTTAAGTAAATGGAAATGTATGCAAAAGTGGAGTGGAGCCAAGACGAGAATGCGAATAATCATTAACTTTTCTGAATATGATAAAAACTAAACAGAAAAGTAAATGTTATTTAATCAAAGAGATCTATTGTTGTGCGTCATGAATCTATGAAATCTTAGCAGTCTTTTAAATACAATTAAAACGAGTATTTCGAGGTTTTTGAAAACCGTTTCAAAACTACTTAAGATTTTGTTGCAAAACCTCTAACTGTTATTTTCGCATAATGTTATTCCTTTAAACTAACTACTATAAGGTTCCATTTTCAAATAAACTAAACTTAACTTTGAAAAAACGTCAAGGTTATTGAAAATCGCTTCAAAACTACTAAAGATTTTGTTGCAAAACCTCTAACTGTTATTCTCTAATAATGTTATTCCTTTAAACTAACTACTATAAGGTTTCATTTTCAAATAAACTAAATTAAACTTTGCAAAAGCGTCAAGGTTCTTGAAAATCGTTTCAAAACTATTAAAGATTTTGTTGCAAAACCTCTAACTGTTATTCTCTAATAATGTTATTGCTTTAAACTAACTACTATAAGGCTTCACTTGACTGACTACTTTAAGCTTTTATTTTCAACTAAACTAAACTTTAAAAAAGCCATCGTCAATTGAAAGCTAGAAAGTTAATAAATATTAAGCCCCGCGCCACGCCTAAGCCATGAAAGTCTAAGCGCTCATGATTTCCTTTAAGGCGACAGACAGCCAGAAGTATCCTTTCTTCTGGCTGAATGCTTGAATGGAGCAGGTTAAGTAAACAAAAGTTGATAATTAGTTGGGCGTATCTCGCAAGGAGATAAATTGTCAGAAAATAAACTGCAAAAAAGAAACTATAAGCTGTTTACGCTGCTCTTTCAGGCTGTTTGACGTTGACAAAGTGTGGCCCTGTGTTCGCAGTCCGATGGCGGTTGTTGTCTCGCTGAATGCTGCACTTCTGTGTGTGTCAGACTAGCTCGCTTGAAGGCAAGAAAGAAGAAAATGCTAGAATTATTTATTTATTGAGTGAATTGAACGCGCCAGTAACAAGTTGCAAGTAATTTATGCCAAAGCTACAATAGCACAATATTCTTTGCACTGATTGCACACATTGCGGCGATGGCGGCTGCTCACTGTCCAGATGGCAGTCTGTCGCGAATGTTGCTCTAATGGCGCCATCTCTGCGTGTCGCTGCCTATGTCTGCTCATGTCGACAACACGTTAATGGCGTAGTCGTTGCTGTTTTTTGGTGCATTTTTATTAGCGTTTTGAAACCGTGGCCGCTAGCTGGCGGACGATGGCAATTATGTTAAAATGGGTTAATTTTAATGCGAAATAATTTAGATCGATGCTGATGTTACTCGCGTAAGTTATGAGCTGATTGAATGTATGTATGTTCGATATGTTTCGATGCTTCGGTGACGCAAGGTCCATTTTTGGTCCAAATTTCGAAAAAGACCGCGATAAAGTAGATAGAATTTAATAATGAAAAATAAATAATCTTTTTTAAAATGCTACAACGAGATTTTATGACCGCAAATTAATAAAATGTATGACTTGTGATCGATTTTGGAATACATTCCGATAGTTTTTCACTTTTTTCTCAATTTGTCTGAGAGTGAATATTTTTTAAACCAACAAAAACAATCACAGAAATATCCATTGTGTCTCTAATAAAGCTTTTATAAAAACGACATTATAAAAAAAAGCGAAACAAAGCAAGAAAACAACCGGAAGTGTCATGAGAAAACTATAAGCCGGATAACTTTAATAAAAGCTTGTCGTATAAAATAAAACCATTAAAATGAATCACGGCAAAGGAAAATAAATTCCAATAAATCATAACCGAGCCATATCATTACCACAAACGCACCCAAATTTAAATAACTCGAACAACCCTTCTAACGCGCGCAGCCTCTGTGTAGAAACGGACACCGTCAAACAGTTCGGTTCAGGAGAAGAAACCACCAAACGACGAGTAACCGTTTAACCGCTGGGTACCAACACGTACGTAGGTACTCTTATGTACGAGTATACTCGTATATTGACTTGCCGCCAGAGCTACTCGTACACGCACGCCCTCGATGGTTATAATTTTATGGCAGAGTCGTCCGTGAGACGCCCGCAAAGGAGGTCGGTCGCATTATAAAGACCGACCTGAGGGATTAATTCAGGAATCTTAAGCTGCTTGATCGGCTGTAAAACATGAAACTTACTTGCACTCTCTTTGCTTGCCTTCCTGGCCTCTCTTGCATGCCGCGCCGCTCTCTTCCGGCAGTTTGGTTGAATATGGTTGAATTCATAGAAGGCGAGGTCGCCTCCGGTGCACTGCAGTGGGTCCATGCCTCAACGACTTTATTTGTGCAAGTTTCGAGAGAGTTTAGCAGGGAGACGACTGTCTAATGAAGCCATCAGCGTCAGCGTCATCATCATCATCATCATCGTCGTCGTCTTCTCTGAATTGCCGTCACCCGAAGATGTTTTCTGAACTAATTGATTTGATTCGTGTGAAAGAAGCAGAACCGAGCCCCGGAATATGAAAGAAGTGATTGCCAGGGGCGTTGTAGGGAGAGGGGGGGGCGGTGTAAGATTGGAGAATGCGTGAGCAAGTGGCGGTTTGTTGATTTAGAATCTTTAATTATCGCATCTTGGTTACCTTCGATTTTATATCATTTGGGAAACGACCGTACGAGCACGCAGCAGCCACGACACATCAAGGAAGGAAGGTCATGTGATAGCGGCTCCCAACGGTCGAGGTATAAAATATTAAAATACAATATAAAACAGAAGGTAATAAAATGGGAAAATCAAAAAGAGAGACAGAGACAGGGAGAACCTGCAAGGATGAGTTATCTGAAAAGGGTTGCAGTAACACGCAACAGCACAGTGGTACCTTCGTTAGTTCATTTTAATAAAAAAATTACATGATAAAAGTGATAAGTAATCAACTAATTTGGCTTAGATGTAATTTGTATATGGCTAAATTGCTTTCTTTATTCTTTCTTTAAGTTTCTTTAAGCTCACAAGCGCTTTTGAGTAAAGTAAAAAAATTCGTACAGCTTTTTTTATAAGGTTAATAACCATAACTCTACCAAAGTTAGTTCTGATATATCGTTTAAGTGAAGTTTAACTCAACTGCCTTTGACAACGTTCCCGCTCCACTGTGCCCCATCCACTGACTGCCGCTGAAGTCACAGAAATTTCACCGACACAGTCACATTAAATCGGGCGACGTCTGGACCGCAACAACATAAAATGTTGGCAATGAATGACGTTTGTCGTTGCCGAGCTGGTTGCTGGTTTGTCCCTACGCGGTAATCATTATTTTTTAATATGGGAACCGAAGCAGGTGTTTCGGGTCGAACATTTTTATGATCATAGAAATCGTAATGTTTTTACCTGAAATCACATATAAAAAGGTAAACTCATCATCATCATCATCATCATCATCATCCATCGTTTTCAAATTAAGTGGATTTTGAGATGATAAAATTGTTGGGAAACGCATACATACCGTTTGGAGCGGCTGCTGCATTTGTCTCTTGAAGTTGGATGGGAGCGGTATGCGTCGATTTGGGTGTGCCGTTTGATCAGTTGTACTATGCTATACTTATTTATAAAGAAAAGAAGTTCATTGACGATTTTTATGGATTAACGACTTTTATTGTGTCATTTTTTCTTGTGAAAGAGTAAAGAAGAGAACAAAGGTAGCTCTGATTGAAGTTTGTCTAAACTCTAGAAACGTTTCAATTAAACAGCTCTTTTTCTCTTCTCTTTTCTATACTCTCTACTCAGCTCTTGATGCTCTGCCACTATTCGTTTTGATTTTGTTCTCTTTTGAATTTACGATTCGCTCAATAAAGCATTTGCTCTCTGAAGAAAAATCAACGGGATACACTCGTCGATATCTAATGAAATAGATAGATCCAATTATCAGAAGGTGCGAAACGATGCGTGAATGAAGTACAGCGCAGTCAAGAACTTGAGCAGAGAAAAGAGATGTGATGTCAGCAGCAGCAGCAGCAGCTCTTGACCCCAACTAGTCGCACTTGACCAATTTTCGGAAAGCAAATCAAAATGCAACTGACAATCAGATCTCGATGGGATTGATGAAATGACAGGAAGTAAGGGAGGGATGGAGGGAGGGAGGGAGGGGCTGTCGAAAGTGCTGCGTAACGAAGCTCCACCAGCCGCACAGTAAAACAGCGCAGCGTTCGTGGTGCGTCGTTTACTGCACAACTCTCTGTCTGACATCATGCACTTGACTGCTGTTCGTACTTCGCCAGCTTTCGCTTTGTCATTGCTCTGATGAAGATGGATTTTTTGTTTGATTTGTTGATGCTTCTGCTGTTGATGCTTCGACTTGGCGGTTACAAGTTTTTTTTTTAATACTCTACAGTTCGCAGGAATATTGTGGTTGTTGGAGTTGTTATTGTTGTAGTTGTTGTGTTTATTGTTAACTTAATTGTATAGCGATGTTTTTTTTTATGGCATTTTTTTGCTGTTTCGATGATGTCCTTAACCAACAAAGAACTCTCGTCATCGTCTCGATTCATTCAATTTCATCTATATCTTCCTCTCTATACTGTTGTGTTGGTTCCCGTTTTATTATATGATCTCTGCAACCATTTGTTAATGAAATAAAAGCGAATCATTGCCAGAATGTGTTTTCCGTGCATCTCTTAACCCACTTTTAATACACTTTGTGGCCCGATTACACTGATTATATACATTAGGATTTAATTGTTTCGTCCCACGGCTACGTCGAAGGACGTCCGACGCATAAACGGAGCTCCTGTTAAATTTCGAAAAATCAGCGTAAATTAAATTTCCACCATGATTTTTCTAATTATCATTCCGCTCATCTGCCGTCAGTTCGCAACAAAAAAATTAATTTTATATTAATTCGACAAGTTTTTAATACTTTTTTGGAGGTATTTGTTTTTAATGCTGCTTCTGCCCCGGTCGATTGTCGTGCGTAATTATTCCTTTGTACAATTGACACTTTCATTAAATTTGCAAAATTTTCCAGTTTATCGAAAACTTGTGCAACCCACTATGTGCAAATATCCAGAGAGAGAGAGAGAGAGAGAGAGAGAGAGAAGGCGCCACATGTGTATGCTGTTGGTATGCGTATGCGTTGAGTCGATTGCATTCAGTCCAGACTTCAGTCGTAATCAAGTTATACAAACCACTAGAAACACAAACAAACACACACACACACACACACACAGAGACTCTTGCCTGAAGGATGTTGGCAAAGTTCGGGTTGAGAGTGGCATAGTTCCGTAACTCATTCGTTCTCTCTGAGAACGAAGCTCTTTAATCCGAAATTCGTAAAATTCTAAAAATGATGCATGGCGATGCGCAAAAATTCTTAACATCAACAACGACACTGAAATGCGGCAATAACAACAAATTATGATTGAAAATTCATGGGTACAGCAGCCAGCATGCAGCTTGCTTGGACGATGCATGCAGCAGCAAGCAGGAGAGGCAGGTGCGGACATGGTGCAAGCATGAGACAACATTTACAGTGCAATCACCGGGAACAAACCCATGGCACAGTGGGCCAATGTAATTAATTTCAATTTCAAATCAGTGCTCGGCTGGAGCGAAGGATTGTCTGGGATGGTCCTACGAGTGTAAAGAGCAGCAGCAGCAGCAGTAGCACCAACAACTGCAATGCAATAATTGCAAAAAATTGGACAAAAAGAAGATTGTGAAAGCAGTGGGTGTCGCATGCAGATAATACAACAACACTAAAAACAACAACAACAACCACTGGCAAACATGGCACATACTATGTCTTATTTTGATTGACCCTGTAGGAAAGTGTGTACACCATGCATGACTTCTTCCGTCCAAGAAATCATCAATGAATTGTGTAATGCGCGTTATTTCGTTTCAAAAAGCAACGCATACCGATGATTTCAATGCCAATTAAGACTTGATTGAGACTTAATAATACTTAAGTTTACACTATTTCTTCTTTCTTTTTATGTTTGAATTTTGTTTAAAATTGTTTTAATTCAAATTAAGTTCCTGTGAATAATAGAAAAAAAATAGAAAAAAAGGTAAAAATGTACAAAGAATATGAGAAGGATTATTTTAAATGAAGTTTTTTATAATTTAAAAAATTTATAATATATAAAAATTGTTTAAAGAATTTTTTTTCTGTATAGGATTAACAAATATTGGTTTTAAATGGCTTTAGAATGTCATCGTAGCTACTAAGAGGAGATTATTAATAATAAAGGACGTCAAAATTCTATAATATATATTAAAAAATGTGCAAATAAATATATATAAATATGTGCAATAATAGAAACTTTTTTAAATGCTATAAATTAGTAATTAGACATTTAAATTGTACAATATTGTATTTTTTTAGTTAATTAAACAAATAAGCACTTTGATTTCAAGCCATAAGAAGTAAGACATTTTTGAAAATTTTGTTTTTCCTTCCCCTTTTGTTCAATTTCTGCACAGAGTGTATGAAATTGCTCTTTCGTGCTACGTCTTTATCTCCCCGACAAAGTCGTGCATAAACGGAAGCCCAAATTGTTCGTAGAACAATCGCAATGTCAAGTGTTAAATGACCCTGATGCGTGTAAATACGTTCGGACATTGGCGACATACACGACACTTTCCTACTGGGTTGAATTGACATGAATTTGTGTGTGTCGCTGCGTATGTTTGAGCTCTCTCTCTCTCTTGATACAACTCAATTCAATTGAACTGCATTCAGTTTTCACTCGAAGCCCGAATAAAATTTGGCTGGAATTTGCACGCAGTTTGTGTGGCGCGAAGCAGCCACAAAAACAATACTATTGCCAACTATCAGAGGAGAGAGAGAGAGAGCAATAAATTGTTACAAATTTACGACATGCTGCAGAGCATGTGTTGCAGCAGCACAAAGCAGCGCAGCGCAGCGCAGCGCAGCACATCACAGCATTTGCAGCACTTGTTGCTTGCAGCTCGACTGTCTTTTAATTTGTAGCAAGAACAACAACAGCAATGAAAATTGTAACAACATTTGATTTAGTTAGTCTACTTTATGTTGTTACTGCGCGTTGTTATTGCTGCAGCTTTGTGTAGCAGTAGTTTTTTTTTGTTTTTATTGTTGTAGACATTTTTCTTAATGGATTGTGCAAACTTTATGGAAAATCTTGTATGCAACAACAACAACAACGACAATTTGTATGAAAAACTGCTAAATTTTTTCTGTTGTTGTTGTTGTTGTTGGCGTTCTTCGAACATAGTGTGGGTGGATGCCAAGCAGCGAAGCAGTAGCCTTGTAGGTCCAGTCGATGCCGCCACTGTTGCTCGTTGGAGTGGCTGAATGTCGGTCAGGTCGCCAGTCTCACAATGCAGCCATTTTTTCTCAGCTGCGGCAGCTTCTCAGCCTCTTAACCTCGTTACTTAAAATTAATGAGCTCATCAGTTGAAGTAAAATCGGCACAAAGTGTTTGTAACGTCGATATGGCAAGAATGCTGGTATTGTTGTTGTTGTTGTTGCTGTTGTTGTTGTAGCTATTACACTAGCAATTTTCCATAAATTAACAAGTCGAAAGTGGCCGCGTGTGGCGTGCGCATGAGCAACAACGTCGTCCATCAAACGTAGTATGCATGAACATTTGCTGGGAGAGGTTCCGTTAAGCGGAGGAAGGGTGGAAGGGAGGGAGGGAGGAAGGCAGGGGGATGAAGACTAGCTCATGGAAATTCCTCTTTGGTTCTTTGCGTACCGAGGAATTTATGAAGAAAGCTTTGAGGTCATGAAAAACTAGTTCAAAGCGCTGTTACATTAAATCCAGCAAAGAAGATAAAGAAATGTTCGTAGAAAAAATTTAAGAAAGATATCGATTTATATGAATATAACTACGATGCGAAGGGAGGAAAGGGAGAGAGAGTTTCATTTGTTCTTCACGGAAAAATGAATTTTGCAAAACAAAGAATTATTTCTTATTCGAACATTATTAAAGATATCATAAAAGGTTTATTCAGATATATCAGACAATAATCTTTTATCATACAAATATCGAGAGGTTATTTTTAAAAAAAGTTGTTGAAAATTTTCGACAGAAATTGTCAGTATTTGAAATCTTTTCTTCCATTAAAATGTCAGCAGTCGTTGAATCGGGGACAGACTGAAAGTTCTCCAGAGCTAAAACGCTTACTAAATTTGTTTGTATGGCAACATTGGCTTCAGCCTCTGTAATTTATGTTGGTATAATACATACTTTCATAACTCGTGTAATGCTCTTGCTGTTGTTGTTATTGTTGTTTATAAACTATTTTAACAGAAAGCATTTTCTTGTCCGCCTGACTGCCGTGATAACGATGATGATGTTGAGGATGATGATGGTGTTGCTGACGTTTATATTTTTAGACTTTTCCGAAATATTAATGAAGACTAATTTCACTTAAAATAAAGTGACTGTAGCTGAAACGCTGAGAGGGGCTTCTTTTTCTCAGTCAACAAAATGCTGGGCCTATGTTGTGCTTCTTCTTCTTCTTCTTCTTTGTTGATTGATAATGAAGCACGGAGTAGGTCCGGTATATTTAACAGATCATGCCGGAAGTAAACGAACTGGAACTTTTGGTTAACCTTCGGCTTGTAAAAGTACAATTTAAAAATTTTAGAATTGTTGGGACTTCATTTGGTCCAAACAATTTCAGAATTCTTTAACAGACATTTTAAAATTGCGCCCTTCACGGCTCCTCACACAATTCTTGACCACAATTCGGCCAACGAGACGACATGGCTTTGTTCGCCTTAATTTCTGAGCCCAGAAAATCCATAAAACACAAACTTATTCAGCCTCGTAAAAACGTTGTTGCTCGCTTAAAATATCTAAGTTGCTGCGTGGCTGTTAATTGCGGCGTCCGAAGTGTTCGAAGCGAGTCTGTCATTAAAAAATAATATGGCACAATATAATCAAAAACAGTTCGCCAAAAGCAACAAAAAGTCGTTTTTAATGGTGTCTGTTGTTGTTAATACGCGGCTACGTCAGGCTGGCTGGAGCTGGATTTGCGCAGCATTAAAAATATGTTCTAGTAATGCCATGAATTTGCAAAATGAAGTGGAATCTTTTATCCATGTTGCACTAAATACTACAAAATAAATGTTGCCAACCCTAAACGATTTTGCAGCTAAAACATCTTCCGTCCAAGACTTTTTGTGAAAATACTATCATACTATCATAACACATAAACTAAGTCTAAATGGGTCTCAATGAGTCTGATTTAGCTGCGTCGAGCTAAACGTGCTCGGCACCTGAACTTAACGTACACATAATGGTGCAGCAACGGGGCCCAGCAGCAGGAGCTTGCTGCAGCACGCTGCGCGAAGACAAGAAGGCCCTGCCAGCAACCACGCCTTGCTATTTATTTACTAAATTAACTGTGAGCTTGCCAACGCATTTCAGAAGCGGTCACGCAACACCACTTCAAGCATGAATAGCTAGCTGCTAGCTCTAGTAGCAGCAGCAGCGAAAGCAGCAGCAGCAACTAATAACATGTGTATTGCACCAATTTTAATGGGCTGCCCACTGAGCAAGTGCAAAACGCCTTAAACTGCCAACGGCCCTCGCACTGCTCTCTCTCTCTCTCTATAGAAACGCCCTGGGAGCTATAATGAAGCAATGAAAGTTAGTGACAGCAGCTGCTGACGCCCGTTTTTGCGTGGATAACATGCAAGCATCGCCCCGAAGGTTTTATATTCCACTCTTGGCCTTTAGGTTCGTGCAAATGCTAACGGCAAACGGCTCTCAGGACGCTTCCCAAATCATGAAGAGTTGAAGAGCGTAGCGCCTCACACGAGCTACTCAATAGACGAAAAGAGACGCATACATACGTTCTGCGTAAGTGATGAACGTAGCACATTTTGCTATTCGCACACTTCGAATGTCGCATCGCGCCCGGTCGCATGAAGCGACGGGCATTTGGCCTAATTGCGTTTTTATAGACTAGAAGCAGAATGTATAGAACTAGATTAATTAAGGTTTATCCATTAGCGCGCCTGGTCATGCCGTATATACTCGAACTGGTCTCATGCGTTGGCATTCGTTGAATCTCAGCAAATTAGTTTCTAGAATTAAGCACATTCTAACTATCAAATTTTTACGGCTAAGTGCAAGAAAATGCAAAAGAGGGATGCATTCTGAAGTTAGTTTCTGCCCCAGAAGGTCTGCACTGCATTGACCAAGAGAAACCAGGCTTAGGCTTATAAAAAGGCTTAGTTATAAAGCCTCAAACAGGCTGCCTCGCATGGCTCATAAACTGACTCGTTGATATCTCGAAGAGTTATAAAGAGGCCATATAGGCTGAAGTGAGCAGAATCTGGTATATTCTGAGGTGGTTTTTGAAGAACAATTTTTTACGGTAGTTAAAAAAAATACCAGAAGCTCTTTTACTGCAGCTAATACGGTTGACATTAACACGGAGATAACATAGTTCGGACTGAAAAACGCTCACGCTGCCTGCTTCTGCTTGAAGCGAGCGATCTCATTAAGCATGCAAATCAGGCCTTTTTACAGCCCATAGAAAAAGTGATATACGCTGTGGTATGAGGTGATATACGAGATTATTCAACAGATCCTGCCCGATCGATCGAGATCGCCTGAGATCGTCTGATATCAGCGCTCAGCAGCGGCCTTAAAGTAGCGCCCGAAAGAGCGGAGGCGAGCTGCCATAAACCGGCTGCGATAGCGATCATGCTTTGTTTTAATGTAATTATGTTTCGAGATTACTGCAGTAACGAGTTTGTGTTTGTAGTCGTAGCTTAATTTGTAAAACAACTATTGCGTTTCACTGCATGCAGCTGCAGCGCTTCAATCTCGCCTCCATCTCGACTCTCTTAATACTCTCAATGTGTTACAATTGGTTCATCTCTAATCTGCTCTGCGCGAGTGCACTTACTCACACTCGCGGCAGTGCCTCCACCCCTCCTCCTCCCCCTCCTCCATCTCCTCCACGGACCGCGACAGGTTCAGCTGGATTTTAACCACCTGCGCGTGCAGTTTGTCGCCGCCACAAATCTGGCAGCTTCACCATTTTCTGGCCTGCTGCAAGGAGTGCACACACACACACACACACACACACACACACATGTATCAATGGCATTAGTATTAACAGCAAATAACTTTCGTTATCTGAAAATCAACGTGAAACATAAAATTGAGTCTGAATCTTCGCGAGGGTCGAGGCTCTTGATCTAGCGTTAAGCCAGTCCAGAAGAACCGGCTTGGCGGGGTGGCGTAGTACCTCAGCCAAGCGCCCCCCCTCATTGTTGTGTGCGCCAGCAACAACAACAACAACAGCAACAGCTGAGAACGCGTTCGTTAAGAACGCTTCCGAGAGCCTGAATGGAAACGTTGTTGCCTCTGATTCGGGCGCCCTGCTGGGGCCGCGTACCTGCTTTTCTGGTGGAGTTGGCTGGCTCAACGGCTCCCATTGGATTTGTTCTCGACTCTTCAGATACAAAGAACTGGTTCTGGTCGCTGTTGTTGCCGTGGTCGTTGCGGTTCTGCGTGTTCGTCGTCGTCGTTGTCGTTATGTTCGTTGTTGTTGTGTTCGTTGTAGTAGCCGGGCAGAATATCAATTACTTATGCTAAACACCTGCTGTCCCGGAATCTCGGTCTTCGTGGACTCGTTGGTCGAGTCGGGACGCCAGCGGCTGGCAGCCAGAGGAAGAGCCGCAGTTCAATGGACGCTTCGACGCAATTATTCCACTCTTTCAATTACTAAGGATTTGAGGATTGAGTAGGCCTTCGCATCCGTGGGGCCGGATTCGGTCGTTCGACTGCATCGATCAGTCTGGTGCAGTCTGTTCGGTAATCGTGGGATGCTCCGTTTTGTAGCTTCTTTCTTCATGATTGTCGGCGTTGTCGGCCAACAACTAATCGCAATGTATGTACATCTCTTCAGCCCTGCCCGGGCTTCAGACTAAGCCAAATAAATGATCGATTAAACAGAGGTGCTGCTGAAAACAGCAGACAGGATCAGTCTGATTTTCTTACTCTTATTCTTCTTACATTTATAGCTATTTATAGATGTCAACTGTTGTTGCTTTTATAAACAATTTGAAGTTTGTCCGGTTGATAATGACCTGAAAACTGATCATTATCAACTTTATCAAATCGACTTTATCATGCTTTATTATTATCAAATCGAAATTGATTAGCCGCAAATGATTAATCGGCTGGAAATGGCGCCCGGTGCGAATACAGCACCGAATGGAAAAGTCCCAATTTAATAATATTACTTTTCTGTAGAGTAATAAAATCTCGAGTTAATAACCTGCGAAGAATTCAAAATGTCGCATAATTACGTATAATTTTATTTCGAATCAAATTTGAAACGATTTGAGTCGCTGTGAGTCGCTGTGAGTCGCTGTGAGTCGCTGTGAGTCGCTGTGAGTCGCTGTGAGTCGCTGTGAGTCGGCGCGAAGAACGAAATGTGCGTAGCTTTTTGAAAAAGCCAACGTTGGTGGCTTTTGTTCGAATAAATTTATATTTATTTCGTCACTTTGTCTCGATTAAAAGCTTTATTTCAGTTTTAGTGTTCTTTTGTTTGTTTTTTATTTTGTTGTTGTTGCTCTTCGCATATTGTTGTTGTTGTTGTTCTTTCTCACACGAGTATTGTCGTCTGCAATCAGTTCAGTTATTTCTCAACCGGCTCGTTATGAAAAGTGCGCCCGGGCTCATTAGAGAAGCACTTTATGGTAACGGTACAGCCACGGTAATTGACGGTAATTGATAAAATAATCAGCTCGAAAAGCAGCTGATTATGTCTGCCTTTACTACCGATGGAAAAGGAGACACATTTTTTTCTCACTTAAAAGTCAGTGACAACAATTTTCGATTACTTTTTTTACAAAGAATTTATCAAATGTTTTGATCAAAAAGAACTAGAAAAACTAGTAGAACGTGAAGAAAAATTTAAGACACTGAAAAAAAAGGTATGCAGGAAAAAATTTTTCATCCTCGAGAAGACCTGAGAAGACCGGATAGAATTTAAAAAATTTAAAAAATTAAATATTCTGAGTGTGCTTCTTCGTCGACGTGCACAAATATTCAGCTCAATTCGGCTTAACTGAACTCTACTAATTTATATAAGCCAACAAACCGGCAACAACAACACCAAACAATAATAATTAAGTATGTATAATGCTAACTGTGGCATAAAAGCAAAAAAACAAAAACAAAAACAAAAAAAACAAAAACGATACATACAAAAACCGAACAAAAGCAAAATCGCATTCAAAACATACGCCTGGAGGCGAATGTCACAATCAAGCACTAACACACACACAGAGCACACAAAGCCAGCCATGTCTCTTGAGGTTATGAACGAGCTCACACACTCTGACTGCTCCACATAAGCTGAAGAAGAACAAGAAGCATGAAGCTGCAGCCCGGTCGTCGTCGTCGTCGTCGTCGTCGCCGTCAGCGTCGCTCTCGCTGTGATACGAATTCTATGCGCGCAGACACTGCAGGTAGTGAGCATCGGGTGCACCCGACCCAGTTTACGACCATTATGCCCAACTTGGGACCGAGCATCGCACACAGACCGACCGACCGACCGACCGACCGACCGACTTCACATGAATATCAATATAAATAAACTCCAAATAAAAGGCCAAGCAAAAACAAAATACGTACGTACATAAGTAAAAAAGTCGGGAAATGAAAACGACAAGAATGGTTATAAAAATGTTTGGAAGTAATTTGAATTGAATGGATAACTCACACACACTCTCTCTCCCTCTCCCTCTCTCTCTCGCACTAGGTTTAATGGTTGCTCTGGAGCGACCGTAGTTAAAAAATATTACCGAATTTCAGGCAAAGAGACGCTGCACAACGCAATTGACCGACCGTCCGACCGTCCGACCGTCCGACCGTTCCACCAACCGTCAGCCTCGCAACCGCCCAGACCGGAAGCGTATTTGATGGTACCGAAAATAACCGGGACGCATGCAATACACGAACGACGGAACTAATGAGGACCATCACGAACCGGGATTAGCGCAATATCGATGACAAAGACCTCTCCTTTGTCGTCTCCTCCTTTGACCTTGTGCGAATAACGCACAAGAGACTCCTGCGCACAAACGGAGACTCCTAAATGGCAAATAAATAATTTTTATGAATTAGTCACGACGAAGAGCTAAAAATTAGCCCTTCGAATTTCGAAAGAATGTGAAGGAAATAATCATACAAAAGGTGGACTCTGCTTGCGAGTATAACCTAATGCCGTAGGATTAGTGTTCGATCGGATCGGATCAATCAGACTCAGAGTCAGGTGCGCTGACGTGCCGTCAACACAAACACACCACCCCCGTGCGCACCCCCGAGTAGTTAGCGATGAAGAAGATACTCAAGGACTGCAAAGACTACCAGAAAATTAAGATGACCAGCGCGACAGACAACCTGTACCGAGCAAAGGAGACGGCTCCTTGCCTCGCTAAACTCTGCCCGATTCTGTCACAGTTTTTGCAACAAATTGCAAATTGCAAAACATAATACGTTCGTATTCGCGTTGTATTTTTAGATCTTGCAACCGGTTACGCGACGCGCCGGCCTCTTCTGGTAATGATCTGGTCGTTCTGGAAGTGATCCAGTCATCTTCGGTTCTTTACGCAGGCAGGCACGCGTTTAACATGCCGCGATAGAGGCATAAAGGATCTGTGATAATAATTGCAAAAACACAACAACAACAAAAGCAACGCGACAGCGGCAGCGGCAGCGGCAGCAACAGGCCCTGCCTGAGAAGAGCTCATGTTTCTTCTGCTTTTAAGCCGCTGCTGCCGCTGCTGCTGTAGGTTTTTACGAAGGCACGATAAAAGAGAGGAAAATGCGAATCGTGGTTTTAACTTCTATTTTTGTAGGAACATGCATGGCCCATGCAACGCTGCGAAGCGTGCGGTATAACGACTTCGTGTGTATGCACGAATATGATGTTTATGGCCAATTTTTTATAGAGTCTTTGATAGTTATAGAATTAAGTGATTTGGTACAAATGAAACAATTCTTTTGATCTCGTTGCTTGATCTCATGACGTATGAATGGGGAGGAGCCGTCCAAAGAACATCGACTGTTTAGGTTGGCTTCTCATTATAAAGCCTGACAAGTAACGTCCCGGCCTGTTTAGACACCGACCGGTCTATACGACTTAGCATCTTAAGAGCGAGAGAGCATTAAGTTAAGACACCAAGGAAATGATGACTTTGCTCTAAAGGTTTTCTGTCGCTAATATTTTATGGTTGTCGCATACTCGTACTCGTGCACTGGATCGTCAGGTACCTCTGCGGTTCTAGCATATAGCAACAGATGTTCCTTACTTCGGCTTCGGCTTCGGCGTTACTTGGACCATCAGCAGCACAAAAACAACAATGATATGAATAAAAAATATGCACGCTTTCAAGATATTGAATGAAGGCAAGGCAAGAGTACGAAGAGCTCGGCTTAGCTGGAAGAGATCGAACTCATGGTAGGGAAAATTTATTCATTTCAAAACCAGTGTCAACGCACATACTTACATGCTTGTGCCCGGTCTGTCTGTCGGCCATCGAGAAGACCGAAACTCGCTCGACCGAGTCTCGCTGATCGAAGTGAACTGTCTCGAAGTAAGCTGAGCTGAGCTGGTGTTTGAGGGCGCCCTAAAGGATTACACAGTTTGATGTTCGGGCAACATGAATCCGGTTCGATCCGCTGTTGCGGCCCTGATTCTGGTTACAGATGTTGCCACTTCCTGGCAGCTCGTTTGGGCTGGACGCACCTTTAAGGATCTGACATTTTGAAAAATCGGTGTTTGTTTTTGAGGTCTCTTTCGAAGGAACGCACTGTGTACACGCTCTCATAAATCTTTTGTTTAAACTGTTTTAATATTTAAGGGGTTAAGCTTGTTCTCTCTTTTCTTTTTAAGTTTATTGTTGTTTTTTTTTCCATCGCGATAAAAGTGGTCTCTGAAGAGATGTATGTATGTACTATGCCGAAAAGAGATGTTTGCTATGATTGGATTGTGAAGGCATAGTAGTGCCTCTTAAAACAACTCTCTCCATCTCGTTCCATGTCTCTTTTGCTTTAAATTTTTGAAATTTTCTGTAACTTTGTTTGCTTTGCATACTTCGCTCTTTAACCTGTTTTAACCCGTTGTAACCTTTATACTATTCTAAACAAATTATACAGTTTCCTCGTGAGTCAGAAAAATCGCACACAAATTTAGTCATAGATAATGAACATTTTAATAAACAGTTTTCAGTCAACTATTTTTTTTTTAATACGATAATTCCTGGATCTATAAAGATATGACATTTACGAGTATGTACAGGCTGCGCCATCTTTTATGTCGGTATGTGACTGTTTGGCCGTATTCCAAGCAATGTGGAAAACGGTCTGCGGCAATATTCTTTGAGTCAATTGTACTCTATACCGAAACAAATGCAAATCATGTTACAAAATGTGCCGCAAGGTGGTTCCACTGACGCCAAAATGCTGAGCGCGGCGACGCGCACGACACATGTGAGCAACACTCGGCAACACTCTCTCTTACCGCTTCTTGTTCATAAACGGCATGTTGACGCTCTGCCACCGTCCCGTGCTTAACAAAATTTGACAGCAAAAATCAAATAGTGTTGTCCAACGGTGCTTCTTAGCCGTCGTCGATTTTCGACGGTATGCAGGACTATATTCAATGTACAGCATCACTATATCTGCGCGTTGTTTCGATGTGTATCAATTCAAATGTGTAACGATAAAATTGCACTAGCTTGATGTTTCGAAAAAACATGTTTACTTAAGTCAAGCGGTTAACAAATGTTTAAGTTATTCAATGCTTACACACCGACATATAAGATGGCGCACGCGTTATATAATTTTCATATCGTAATATTGTCAAATATTTTGTAGTATTATAAAACTTTAATAAAAAATATAAGGTTATATGATTTAAATAAATAAAATACAGCGAATTTTGGGCTCTTCGAAATTGGGCAACATTTTGTTGGTGGGTCGTGCTAGGGTTAAGTGTAACTGGTTTAACCGAAATACGTTTGGGGTGCGGTACCAGTCTTAATTTTACTCTCCATTCAATGCTCGTCGGGCATACTGTAACTGTTATGTTTGTGAATAAAATTAGCATATGATTTGAGCACGAAAAGTTCTCAGGTACCGAGTTACCTTTGAAAGAAGCAGAGCTCGTGACAAAGGCGAGGGCCAAGATGTCATGCCGGGGTAAATACAGTCAAGGCTGCAACGTACAATATGTTGACGCTATGAAGAAATTGAGGTCGCTTACACGATTATTCATATCCTTTGCGTCTGAAGAGAAATGAACTTTTTTCGATGTTTCAACAACCAACAATTTATTGACTAATAAATGTTACATACAAACCGTTTAAAGACAATCTAGACTAATGATCAATCAGTTTGATAAATGTATAGAATAATAAGACTATGAGAATCTTTTAGTCATTTTAAATATTGTGAAGAAAGACAGTAAGGAAAATGTAATTAATTTCTTTCTCTTTTATTTCCATTCAACCAAAATAACCTACAACCTTTGAAAAAAGAATTATTTTTGAATATGCCGCAAATCAAACCACCTCTCAATACAACTCAACTAACCAACTTGGTAGTAGTAACCAATTTAAACAGAGAAACTGTCAGCGAACACTCTTTAACAGAAGCTGCCACATCAGGCTCCACACAGAGCGCCGTAACTATAGTTCCATTCCAATTATAATTCCAGATTCGGCCCCGGACTCTTGTTCATAGTTCAGTTTCTCTAACACTCGGCTTTGGGTTCTCTTCACTTTCTTTCCGTTCTCTTATCATTACTCAAAATTCGAAAATCCCAAATTTTTCTGCACTCTCTTTACAAAATCAGTGAATAATTTCTCTCTGACTTCCATTGAATAAAAACGTGTCGTCGTTCTCTTTCAAAATGGTGACTTTGCGAAACCTTTTTCTCATTAGCTCTTTCTCTCTCTCTTTGACTCTCTGCTCCAAGTTGCTGGATTTCTGCACCGTCTACCATTTTATTACGTTGGTGTTTATTTTATTTTTACACACTTTTCCGCAGCTAAATTAATTGAGTTGTTGTTGTTGTTGTTTTTAACATTTTCGCAGTAGCTGCTTCAGCTTCAGCGCCAACGCGTTGCTGTGCTGCGTTGCTGTGCTGCGTTGCTGTGGCTGTGGCTGCGTCGTTGGTCGTTGGTCGTTGCCGTCACCACTAGTGGCGCTCATGTTGTTTTCCTTTTCGCTTTTTGTTGTGGTGGTGGTTGTTGTTGTTGTTGTTCTGGGGGGCCAACTCGGCTTTTCCTGTCGCAGCGTAAAGCAGTCTGTTTGCAACAGTCGAGCCTGTCTGTCGGGGATTTTGTACAAAAACTAGACTTTCCATTCAAAGTCGCTGGAAAGAAAAACATTGGCGAAAACGTGAAAATACGCAGCGCGCACAGAGCCCGTCAGAACGAAGTGCGTGCCGTTGCCTGTATTCAACAAATCGAATTGAATCGAAACCAATCCAATCAATTTTTCGGCAGGACCAAAAGAGAACGTACCTACCTATAATTGTTTGATTGTTGTGCACACAACAATTGTGTGTTGACATTAAAGAGATTCGACGCGTATGCACGCGTATGTAGCATTTACTGCCGACGTTGGTTGAACTTGGTCGCCTTGCCTTCATGTGAAGCGTGCCGCGCGGCGCCAAAAGAACCGCGGCCAGAGACCCGCAGTTTTTGAGTGCGTTGTCTTGCCGCGTTGCCGGTCTAATTAAGCGTTGTTAATATTAACTATTTTTTAATTGGCTGAAATGCTTTTCATTAACATTCTTTCAACTCTGCTCTCTTAATTAAAGCGCGTGTGCGTTCATATTGATGGAAATTAATTAAACTTTATAGCCGTTAATGAAAGTCGATACGATATTTTGTAAAAGCCGCTGCTGCATCAACGTCCAACCAACCACCAACCAATATATACAACGCTTCGTTAGTTAAGAGATTTGAAGCTGTTAAGATTAAAACTGAGCAGATTAATAAATTAAGACATTCCTGCCCAGTAACTTTTTCCGCACAAAAAAGAGCGACTGAGTAAGTAGCAGAAGCTAAATCGTTTATATTATCTTTCTATATAAACGATATTATATTAAGGCAGGTATTTATTTTTTTCTGAAACTGTGAAATTAAAAATCTATTTCTTTTTAATTAACCCAAAAACTCCGTTGTAAACGATGAATGTACAATATTTTAAATTTTCAGCTACAAAATATTTCTCGTTCGAAGACTAGAAAAATTCTCGCTCAGCTGCGCTTTCATCTCTTAAAGCTTAGATTTTTTATTAATAATTTTTTCAAACTGGTCAACTTCGTCTTCCTCTAACCAAGCCACCCATTCCCCCGTTCTGTGCCACCCCGTCTGCCATCTTCTTTATATTTTTCATTTTCTTTTATTGTTATTCTGTCCATATTTTATTTGTTTTGCGAAATTGTAAAGAAGAGTGTCTAATTTTTTTGGTCATTTTTTCTACTGGTAGCAATTTGTTTCTTCGCCCTCAAAAATACTCGCCGCTCTTTTCGTTAGGCCACGTCCCCCCCGGTCCCATAAGACCAGCATTCTGGCAGCTATAAAGCCAACATAAATCATAACCTTCTAAACGCAGTGGCGGTGAAGATGATGGAATGTTACAATTAATAATGAGGCTTGAAGGATCATCTGAAGCAGGTAATTTTCTGTTGGTCTTTATAATTTTGTTGTTGCTATTGCAAAGTATATTTTGCTCAACACAATGTTAAGCAGTTGGCCCAACAACTGAAATTGATCTTCTCATTAACCGAAGTAAGAGAAGCGTTGGTTTCGTTTAACTGGTAAGAGATGTTGTTCTCTCTTCTCGCTTAATTTTATTATTGTAATATTTTAACAACTTTTTTAATATATAAAAACTTCACTAATATGAGAGAGTGAAAGAAAGAGAGTGTTCGCCTTAGTGGAACACTTCATTACAGCTCGCCATAAAAGGCGAGACAGGAAGCATATGAAAACATTTTTCTGGTGATGTTGCCATACCACAAAATTGAAAATCAGGCTGAGAAAATGTCGTATAAAGTCAATAAAAGGTTTTAATGTTTTATGCTATAAAGTCTTCACTCTTTCGATATAAGTTAAATATGAGCTAAATGAGTACCTAAAACTTTTCTCATTAAATTTCACTTTAATGCTCTCTTAATAATTGTATATTATATTTTAAACGCCAGAGCATTAAATTTCAGTTTGAAGTGATTTTGCTTGATTTTAATTTTTTTTTTCTCTTTCATCAATTTTACTACGAACTTGCGTTCATTTTTTCCCATTTTTTTGTGTATGTATGTATGTTAAATTCTCTTAAACATTTTTAAGAAGGAGAAAACTCTCCTTGTGTGCGTACAAATATACATACATACATATATAAATACTCGTTCATATAAAGAGAGCGGAAGTCAGCGACAGGAATTATTTTCTGGTTTCTAAATATGTATGTATTTTTAGATTCTTCTTCTTCGGGGCTTCAGAATTATTAAAAGTACGACTATAAGGACAGATACTAGCAACTTTGTTGATCCTCAATTCAAATATGTCCCATTTTTTTCTTTTATACTCGTATATTAAGAAGGCGGCGAGGGGAAGAGGAAGCGTAGCTGAATGCTTGGATTTTCATCATACAAAGTAAACATTATTATTATACACGTATGGCCACCCTGAAGTCGCAGTCGCTGCCGCCGTCGCGCTCACTGTCGCTGTCACCATATTTCGTCCTGTCAACGTCTTTATGGACTTGCTGAAAACATACCGATCCGTCGATGCAGCCGGCCGACGCGCGTGGCAACACTTTACATTAAAATTCTTGTTGACAGAGCTCATGGTTGAAGCGCCAAAAAGGCTGCAACATTTCATTTCTCGCTGAGCCACGCCGGAACCGTCGCCACCACCACCATCGACACAGTCACCTTCATCATCATCATCATCATACGTCGCTTCTATTCGTCCTTCTAGTTATTTGCTTTGAGGGCTTCGTCGGCTTGGCGGTTCGTCGATTCGTCCCTCCGTCCCTCCACCTTCGCTGCACATTCATGGACACATTTGGGCCTTCGTTCTTGTCATAATTGTCAACGCTGCGTCGTCCTCTCCTCTGCAGCTATTCCGTGTGGCCGTTTGTCAACCTCCTCGAGGAGCAATGTCTCGCCTCGTGTCGCACGCGGGCGCCATCCTTTAATGTGATGTGACTTGTCGTCCATTTGTACCCTAGTACCTCCCTCCTTCTCGCCTCCTTCTCACGTAGTTCGTCGCTTTTGTGTTCTTCTGGCCATTCTTTGGTGCATATTAAATTTTTTTCCTGTTATTTCACCTTCCGCCAGGATTGACGGTTGGTTCGTTGGTTGGTTGGTTGGTTGGTTGTGCTGCGTTGGAAGTTTAAAACTTTATTATTTATTTGTTTTTTTCGTGTTTGCTAAAGCTGTGTCTGTATGTATGGCAGTGAGTGGGTTAAGGTGGCCGGCCCGGCCAGCTAAGGCCAGACATAAACGTCGGGCGAGCGAATGGCACGATGGTGCGTGGAAAAACGAGGCTACAGAAACTTTCATTACTGTTCTTCCTTCTCTTTCACTGTGTGAGCATTTGAAGAGAGCCGAGAGGACGAAGATTTACACTCAGCAAGGTATGACCTACGAACGAGCGAAAGGCTTCTGGTAACGCCAAAGAAGAAGCAGAAGAAGACAAAGACCGGATTTTAGCTATAGTTTGTGACCAAGTCAACCGTTACATGGTCTTTAACTGATGTTCGAAAGCAAGAGTTGAAGCGAGCGCACTAATCGATTACTTATTGCCAAGCGCGTGGAGGGGGAGGGGTAGGGGGGGGGGAAGGTAAGAAGAAAGGAGTACAATGCATAGTCAACCTTGTGCTAACTTCGTCCTTGCTCTGATTCTAGAGAGTATTCATTGGTTCTAGTAAGCCTTCAGGTTACCTTTTTTTTTACCAAAGGGATGGCATGTGGGCCCAGTGCGGCCTCCTTTTCGAAGTTGAGGCTACATTTTGATCGCATTTTGATCGCATGTCATCCTTCGAATCCAATCCGAATGTCTTTAATTGAGTTTTCTTTCTTTTTAGAACCAAGAACGAACATTTCTCTCTCTCTCTCTCTCTGTAGTCCCTGTAGAGACAATACAGACGTAGACAAACAACAAATATGCGAACCTCATTGCAATATATGTATATACATAAATATATTGTCTATGGTTTTCTTTTGGGAATTTCTTCAACATTGTCTTTCTTTTTGCTGCTCAAATGAGTTGCCAGGACGAACGTAAAGCAAAGAAATCGTAAAAAACCCTAAAAAAAACCGAGAAAGGCTATTTTGTGTCGATTGTGGTGTGGACAAAGGGTGGAGGGACCTCAACCTGTCCGTCAGGTACATCAAAAAGATGTACGTCTTTAAACTCATGCATCGGTTAAAGATTTGTGCCATAAAGGCTTGTTGAGGTCACCGTGGCGATAAGTTAGCGATTTTGGTGGCGGGAAGAGCAGGCACAGGCACCGGGAGCTGTCGTTAGACGTCAATTCTGCGCTGCCACGGACAGACGGGAACACATTTGAGAGATGCGACAATATATAACTCGAAGACTCTCTCCGGCGCTGGGTGGAGAGCGCTGTGAATCGCCAACGTGTGCCCCTCAAGCCGGTACCAATTAGAAATCAATAATATTGAAAAGGCGTGCGGCCCGTCTCGTCCTGACGCGGCGGAATGCGGGCCACCCTGGATACTCATAAATGCAATGACTGAGACGCAGAGACGCAGAGACGTGCGTTGTAGTACAAAGCTTTATGCAACTATTTATCTTTCGTGGAAAATTTATTGAAAATGCGCCGGGAAATTTTACTGCTTCAAAAGTCTTAATACATTCTGGAGGGGACGACGCTACGGGTATAGCAGGCGGCTTTTTCGCTCACAACGTGGGGGTCGACCTTTGGCCACCACCCACCACCCGGTGCCTGCAGTGCCATGAGGTTGGTGTGTGTGTGTGTGTGTGACCGAGGACGTTACGTGACAACATTTTTCTTTCAGAGATATTCGTTGCTTTATTATTATTATTATTATTATTATTTTTCATTTTTTTGTTTTCTTGCTTTTGTTCATACTTTCGTGGCCGTTGCTGGCTAAAGACAGGCAGTTGTTGTTGTTGTTTTTGTTGTTGTTGTTGTTGTTTGTGTTGTTGTTGTTGTTGCTGCTGCTACGACTTGTCGCTTGATTTTGGGGAGTGTTAAGCTGTTGCAAGCCATCATCAGTTGCAACGACAACATTTCGCCAGACAGAAGCTTGATTTGTTGTCGGTAGGTGTTGTCTGACGGTGCACGGACACAGTTGAAACGAATGGCAACTCTATTGTGTTGTTTGTACGGGACAGTGCGCACTCTTTACTTATGCATTTGGCAAGTATTTGCAACCGCAACATGCTTTCTATTGTTCTACGAGTATTTCCTAACAAAAAAAAAAAACAAAAAAAATACCATTCAATAAAATTTGCAAGAATAATAATAATAATAGACTTTCATCTGCACCACAAGCACATTCTTTTTCAGTGTAGGCACAAATCATTTCTACACGAACGACATTTCTCTCAATCCAACCGCTCGACGACGACGACGACGATAACGACGACGACGACGACGACGACATGTTCTGAATATGAAATGCCGAAATTGCATTAAATCAATGGATTGATTAGAATTTCGATTATTTTTCGTTCTCGGGCACTTTTCGTTATGCTTCTTCTTGAGTGCTGCATAAAATGCCAACCAAGAATTTGGCATTGAGCACATACGGTTCATATGGTACGTCCATGATTGAGTTGGTTCACTTGGGAGATATTTTATCATCCTACGAATACGAAAATACAAACCAAAAGAATCCATTTATTGTTTGTTTTAGTACGCTTTTGTTTGTTTATACGTTTTATACGTTTTATTCGTTCAGTTTTTTGTTTGTATTTTGTGCATAAATTCAAGAATGTTGCGGCAGAGCAACTTCTTTTGGGAAATAAAAAATGGGCTTAGTTCGTACATAAAATGGGTCAATATTATTTGCTGAGAAAATTATTTAGTTAGCAAAATTGTACTTGGATTATATTGTATATCGATGATTGTGCGTACATCGAAATGCGTGTGGTACATATTTATTTAGTAAATTTTGATTTGATTTACGTTTAAGTTCTTCTATACAGTTTGATGTTACCCCAAAATTTGCATGCAACTTTGAAGAGCATGCATTCCAAAGCATTAAAAATTTGTTAATTAATTAAGAAATTTTCACTTGACCCATAATACTCGCAGTTGCCGCGTTTCATCCCATTTCAACATTTCCAGATCTCTGCCATTACTTTGGCCCAAATAAACATTTCACACCAACAAAAGACTTTCGTGTGCATTTTTGATGAGCCCGAAATTTAGTAAATTGAAGAATTTGCACTTTATTATCGTAATCTCTATTTTTCGTGATATCTTTTTTTCGACAATTTCCTCTTGACTTTGAACCCAGCATCAACAAATTGCCTTCGATTTTCATAAATGCGTGTAATTAACACAAATTCTGGACCATTTTCAGATAAATTTTCTTGATAAAGTTGTTTTGTTTTAATCGAATTGATGTCGATTTTTGTGTCGATTTTTGGAATAGTTTAGGATGATTTATTGATTTTGTTGTTATTATTATTCTTGTTGCTGGTGTTGTTGTTGTTGGGCTTTTGTTGTTGTTATTGTTGTTGTTGTTGTTGTTGTTGTTGGTGTTTCTGATGCTGTTATTGTTGTTGTTGTTGTTGTTGTTGTCGTCGTCGTTGTTGTTGTTTTGTTGTTGCTGGTGTTGTTGTTGTTGTTGTTGTTGTTGGTTTGTTGTTGTTGTTGTTGTTATTGTTGTTATTGTTGTTATTGTTGTTGTTGTTGTTGTTGTTGTTGTTGGGCTTTTGTTGTTGTTGTTGTTGTTGTTGTTGTTATTGTTGTTGTTGTTGTTGTTGTTGTTGGCGTTGTTGTTTATATATATGTATATGTATCTGCCTTGTTGTATATTAATTCCTTTCATGAAGTTAATCCTACTGTCTTTCAATTGAAATCGTTTAGAAATAGAATAGTTTTAGAAGATAAAGAAAATGACCAGAAATGAATAGACGTTTGCTATTTTGTTGCAAAATTTGAAGAAATTCTTAACAAATTGGTTTTGTGTAGCTCTATAGCTATTATGTACGAGTATGTATGTATATACATATATATATATTTTCATATGATTATTACAATTATTCTGTCTTGTAATAAATTTTCTGCTTCATATCGTTTCGCAGTTAATATTTGATGAAAGATATTATTCCTTTAGTAAATGAATTTTTAACAGTACCAAAATCAACTTAATCTAATTTTTATGACAATTTAAAACAATTCTATTAGTTCTGTTCTGTTGCTCAACATCTTAAAAATATTGTCTTATAAAACTTCTTTTCTTATCTCACTGAAGAATGACTTCTTCTCAACATTCAAAAAGTTGAAAGCAAAAGTTGAAAGTTGAATTTATTCGAAACGGACTGGACTGAAACCGAAACTGAACCGCAAACGAATTCGCTTCGTTTACTTTTTACAAGAAACTCATTTACTGGCAACTTCCGGTGGCTTAAAAAGATATTATTTATTTCAAATGAACAAATAAGACGTAAAACCGGCAACGACAAGTTTAATTAAACTTTGAAGAGAGGCGGATGGACCGTGGCGGGAACGGACGAGACGTAGGATTAGCTATAAAATGCCATTTCAATTCAAACTATTGTACATTCTTCGACAACAAAATTAATAACAATAAGAAAGTTTTTTATATTTTCTAACGGTTGCTGCCGTCTAATAAAAATAAGCCGCAGCAGAAGCAGCATTCAATTAATTTGAATTAAGTGGAAGCATTTTGGATTGGCTATGAGTCTTATGCTTCTTCCTTTTCATGTACTTAATTAAGAACTCTTGTTTCTAAAGCTCTTTTTTCTCTTCACAGTGACGACATAGCTTTAGGAAAACCTTTAGAAAGACGTACGTTTATATTAACGAACTGGCAGATTCACTGACAGACTGCATGACAGACTCACTGACAGATATACTGACGCATTTAGAGACTAACTGAGTACTTAATCGTCTTCTGTTGAGAAAACCGAAAAAAAGAAGGAAGGAAATAAACAATTCGTATAATATTTATTAACTCGCAAACGCTAGAAAGATGTGGACACAAGTTTCATGAGAGAATAAAAGAAACCTATTTTAAGATTCTCTATTAATTGTGATTTATGCATGAAGCAGTAAAGACTCAAAGGATGTGATGAAAAGCCAGGATGATCTGAAAGCATTCAGTACACAATAAAAATATACATTATAATGCAATATGTACAAGCAATATGTACATTATAATATATTTATATTGCTTTTTAGCTGACAATCAATATAACGTAATGAAAACGAATTTAATTGAAGTTGTAGAATTGTGAGGGTTGATTGAGAAGTAGGTGTTTTTTTTTTTTTGTGGGCAAGAAAGCCCACACTTTGTTTAGCTCAATTTTCTTGCTATCTAGTAATTATTAATTATTAATTATCAAATTTAGAATTTTTATTATTCCACTAAGCTTTACTAATATACTTTTTTATCATTAATATCTCTTTTTTTGGTGAATTCCTTTTAAAATTCATCGGCCTGGCGCGGCTTGACTACTGCTGCTTTACATAATTTGTCAAATTGAAAGGATTGGCGCACAAAAAAGCAGATTATCTGCGAAGACAATTCCGGCTTAAAAAATTTAATACATATGTATATGTGTCCGTGTACTCGTATCTACAAAACTAATCTGTAGGTTATAAAAATATACTCATATAAAACGAAAACTAGTTCGAAATGAGCACGCGTTGCGCGCAGCGCTAGCGATTAATTACTCGCTTCGAGTTTGAGATGCTTCGCTCTCGCTTCTCGTCTCGACAACAACAACAAAGTCACACACAACACAAACACAACAAAAGCAAAAAGATGGGCCCATCTTTGTCTAAAAACAATGAGAAATCTTCATAAATCTTACATTTGAATAATATCAAAATTAATTTGAATTTCTAAATAAAATGATTGAAATGATTGTACGAATACGCTAACTTGTTGTTGTTGCTTTTGGCGCTACTGCTTGCTGTTTGGTTTTTTTTTTTTTTGTGTTTTTTTTGCGCGGAAGATGACCGACGCGCTTATTTTCAAATTTTTAACTGTCAAGAAAAAAAATTGTCAAACACGAACTGAACTGAACTTAACTTTTAACGACTTTACATAGTTCCTCGAGATTCAGAAGAAAACATTTCAATAAAATGAAATTGAAAAAAATTTAGTATAAAAAGCAGTAACTCTTTTCAGAGTGTCGCGGTTTTTCGGCTGATGGTTTATTTATGGGCCTTCGCAGTTAAGCTTAATATTTATGGTTACTAAAATTCGAAGAAAAGAAAAAAATTTTCAGTCGTTTCCAAGAAAAGATTCTCTATGTTGCGCTAAGGTTAAGTTATTTATCGATTTGCTTATTTTTATTAATTTATTATTTCAACTTGAAAGTAGTTGCACAAGATCTGAACTAAGTCAGGTTAAGCCTTTTCTACATAGTTAGAGTTTTTAGAGAGACAAAGAGAGATCAATGCGTGCTAATATATGTATATTCCTCTGACATATCAAATGCTTGAACTAACTATACTTTCAATCATTCATTTATAGACAATATATATCCAATAATTCCATACTTTCTTCCTGATTATCTGACGACGATTTAACTCTTTCTCTTCACTGAAAGCCATCCGATTTTATTTTTATTACTTGTGACATACCTTTTCGAGCTCATTCTTTGGACGGCATCAGTAATGGCTCTTCCCGAATCAAACACAAATTGTTTTCTGGCTTTACCTTCGCCGTTTTCCGACCATCTTCCGGCCTCTTTCAAAGCGTTTCAGACTGTTTATACGATATAAAAAAAAAAGAAGTTTTCCCTCGTTTTTTTTGGTGTTGTTGTTTTGTTGTTGTTGTGGTACAGGTTCGTTTAGGTTGTTGCAACAACACATAAAACACAATCAAAATCGAAAGAAAATGACAATAAAAATGTCAGGCAGCGAAGTAAAAGTGTCGATTTGTCTTGAATCAGGTCTAAAAAAGGTTTAAAAGTAACCAAACTAATTTGTTGTTGTTTTTTATGCTTTTCATGCTTGCTATGGCAAGGGTCATCTGCAAGAGGACAGAGATTGATTGACTGACTGAGTTAAAAATACAAAGGCATGCCTGACAATGGTAGGAGACAGCGGAGAAGGCGCGGAAGGGGCGCGGAAGAAGTTTAGGGTGTTTTTTGGTTGACAGGAAACGCAGTAATCATTGCTTTGTAATATCGAGTTTCCATAAAATGGTTTTGGTTTTGGTTTTAGACTTTCGAACATCGATCAAGTGTCAAGTATTTCCATACAAAACTAGTACAGAACCAAAAGCAGACACTGCAGATGGCACATCGCCGAAACCGGTTTGTCTCCAAACCAAAATTGACGAGGAATGACGGAAATTCGTCATTCAACACTCACAAAACTAGTTTTATTTGTGGTTTTGCTGGGTTTCGCCCTACTGCTGTTGTTGTTGTTGTTGTTGTATGCAAAAGCAATGTTTTTTGTTTTTTGTTTCTTAATTTTGACAAAATTTTTTTTTTTTATGTACAATATTTATCTCTTTCTACCATATTAATTATAGAAAGAAACAAGGCTATGTATGGCGTCTAATATTTCGAACTTCGAAACAGGGTTGAAAACTGCTAAAACCAGAAATCTTTTTGGTTTTGCGCTAAACTCAGACAACAACAATTTCAATGGAGTTTTATGGGTTTTATAATGGTTTTTGCGGCTAAAAGCGCTTTATGGCAACACCATATAAGCTAGATCGAAATTGGAGAAAATCCTAACCGGCAGAAGTTTTAAACTTGAGAGAATTTCATGGAAGAGTTTCAACCTAGAGTTAAGCAATATTTCAATATTGTTAAGTTTTATTCTTGGACTAAAAGTTTGGCATTAGAAGAAAGCATTAAGAATTAGAAAGGCAATAAATCTTCATTGCAGAGCAAACCGCCTTTAGAATAGTTTGTTACGTTTTAAAGTTTCGCTCGTCGGGGCCTGGCTTTTGTGCTCAATTGCAAATCTCTCGGAACAGGCTCAGGCAGCTGCTGCCAGAGCAATGAATTAAAATAGCTGCAATTAAGCGGGAAGGAAAGAGAGAGGAAGGAGAGGAAATCGCATGCTGAATTTCGAAGGCGATGGTGATGGTGATGGTGTGAGTCGTTTCCAATACTCGGACTGCTGGCGATGTCGCTTATTTTCGTCATTGATTCTGAAACCTAGACCGGACGGTACTACGGTCGTTTTATGGTATCGTATTTAACTGCTACCTACTGACGACTTCTGTTAAAGTGAAATAATGACTTACTAAGTGCATTTATTGGTGCAGTCGCTGTGCTGCTTTCGGTGCGCCGGATCAACAAAATGATTGGTTACTGCATTTTATGGATTTCACAGTCGACTTGATTAACTTTCAGAGCGTCAGAGTGAAGGGAGTTCATTCGGTCGGTGCCACTGAGGCGTTTTCGATCTGAGCTCAGGCACCATCCAGCCACCATCGCTGTGCTGAATGGTCGGTGCAACGTCAGTGCGTCTGCGTCTGCGCAGCAATCGCATTAAAAATGAATTGTAATTAAGAAAAAATCTTCTGCTCGAACAATTCACATTTGCGAAGACAATCGAACATACACACTCACACATACAAACACATCCGTGAACCTGTATTCATACTCAATTCGGTTATAAATTTGCACTCGTAGCTCGTCAAGCTTGAAAAAAGTTATTCATAAAATTTATTAAATGCAAATTAAATACAAAAGTGCTTTTGTTTTTCATTGGAATTTATCGTTGCACTTGTTGGCGTTGTTGTTGTTGTTGTTGTTGTTTTAAGTCCGATAAAAATTCAATATTAATCCTTTTGCCGTCCGGTCCTTTACAACGAAAGGCAAATGCCAACGAAGTGCGAGGGCGAGTGCGAGTGCGTGAGTGAGGAAGAACAAAATGGTGGGGAGAAGAAGAAGAAGAAGAGTAAGATTGTACCTACTTTTATATTAAATAATATATAAATATTTACGATAATATATATAAACGATATTACGTTATTGCGACTCAAATTAAGGAAAAGGAAGACAGCAGGAATATTTTAAGGAGAGAAATGGGCAGAAAGTGCTCGAAATTGTATACCGCCAGCAGCCGTTGGTCGGATCGGGGACGTGCAGGACGAGCAGGACGAGCACTGAACAACGGCGGAGGTTAAAATTCTCGCGCATTAATGACAAATTAAACGCCAATAAAATATTTACATTGTTTCGTGGTTTTCACAATAGTTTGCCCTGCGAAGGAGGTAGGCAGGGTGGGAGGGAGGTCTGGGAGACACCTACAGCAAAGCTAGAGTAAATTTTTTTACCAAAAAACGAACGGATTTTCAAATGACAAAAAAAAAGAAAAAGTTGGAAAGAAAGAAACCATACTCAAAATCGAAGTCTTCTCTTGAATTGTTTATTATTCAATGCTAGCGTCTTTTTTCGGTTATTTTGGTTACTTTGGTGGCCCGCAAGGCAGCACTTCGCTAGACGCAGACCGCCCGACCGACCGCAAGAGCGTTCATGAAGCTTTTTCTGACTTCGAAAACACCATCGAAAACCTGTTCGCCTGACAGGCAGCATATTTGTTCAGCTTTTTATCTGAGAGACGACGCCCACGCGTCAGTAAGCAGCAGCAGCGCACTCAAACGCAAGCAGCAAGGAAGCGACTGGCGACTGGCGACGGCCGCGTGGCTTTTTGGTAAATATTGCGGGTAAAGCGCGTCGAAGACAAGTCGTAAAATCAATTTAGTAACTGCTAGAGCTGTTTTCAGTTTTCGAAAACAGTGACGGTTTTTTTGTTTTGTGACGTGTTTTAAGCGTTTTTCTCTGTTTATTTTTTTTTTTATTAACATTATAATTTAATGGATCTACGAAGGCTCTGGGACATGGCGGCGCCATCGTCATCAAAAACAACAACAACAACAACAACAACAACTCGCCGCATTCGCATAGAAAAGCAAACGTAGTGGACAACATTCCGGGCGTGGTGTTGTCACCACCGCACCGTTTGATGACAAAACGACTAAACGAATGGAGCAAAAAGAAAAAAAATATTGAAAAACATTTTGAAATGTTGACAAAATGAGGTTGTTGATGCTGCTGCTGCCTAACTAATGCTGTAATGCTGTTGATATTCCTTGTTGTTGTTGTTGTTGTTAGTATGTCGAATGTTCAATTGCTGCGGTGTGTACGCTGGTTAATCGTTAATTACGTTGTCAACATCATTAAAATCAACAAGTACCGACCAACAACTTCAGAGCGACAACACCATTAACAATAACATCAAGGACTGTGTCATCAAGTTGATGAAAACAAACAACACTAACAACAACAACAGCAATAATGGTGTTGAAACTTTAGGCATCTGCTCCAACAAACCGCAATCGAAACTATTATCTGTTTTCGAAACTATCTGTTACTTGTCGGAAGCTCAGTCTCTCCGTCTGTCTGTCAGTCTCTCTGTGTGTCTCTCTCTCTCTCTCTCTCTCTCTCTCTCTCTCTCTCTCTTGTGTCAAGTTGACAGACATGGCTTTTGAAAGCTACTCGTATTCGCGCAGTTCATTGAAAGCTTGACATTTAGTCGCAATTTAGACACATCTGACCAGTTGGCGTTGTTGCTGTGACTGCTGCTGCTGCTGCTGCGGCCGCTGCTGCAGCTACTGCCTGATCATGTAACTAAACACAGTTTTGCGAAGACAGTTTAGGCCACAACAACGGCTTGTAGCAATAAACAAGCAAGCAAATGATGAAAACAAATTGCTGGCAACTGCATCGATAGCGTCTAATTATGTTTAGCAACCGACATAAACCGGCCTTGTCAATGACTGCGGAATGCGGCATTAAGAACTCATTACTGTCAGCAAACGAAACTGACATCGACCACAACCGGATTAAGAATAAGAACAGAGCAACACTTATTAGCAACACCTTTGGCAACATCAATCAACAATAAGAACAAAAAGACTGAGCGAGTCGACAAGATTTTGGCAATCACAATGATGACGATCATGACTTCCATCATCCATCCATCCATCCAGCTGGATCCATCCGCCCTTCTTCCTTTTCATGCAACAACTACGAGCTTTCTAACCTTAAAAGCGTACGCTTTTTCTCACTTCATCTTCGCTTGTCGAACGTTTGATTGCTTCCAACATACCGAATATTCTTCCTCTTCTTGCACTTCCGCACTTCTTACTTTTGTTTGTAATCGTACACTCTAAAAATTCTGGGTCTACAGTAGAGAATTATTGATAACATTTGATTTTATAAATTTATGTTTAGAAAAGTTTCGCATAAATTTTATATTTTATTTATATTCTATTATTTATTCTAAAAAAAAAAAGAAATTTTAAACCTATAAAGTCTATGATTTATACCAAAGTAAAATTTCATTTCATCCGATTTTATTATAAAGAAAAGTAATAGAAAAATTATATTAACTTTCTACTAGTTTGTGATAGAATTTTTATAAAATTTTGTTGCTTTCAAGTAAATTTTTAGAAGAACATTTCATAAGATTCATAAATTCAATTTAATTCATAAAATCAATAAAAGAATAATAATCGTATAAAAAGAAATTTATGCTTTTACTGCATTTTTTATATAAAAATTGTATAGAATTTTATTTTTTTAAAGTGGTATAAATTTTATATTTAATTTAAAACTAAATTGATGTGTTCTATTTTCGAATAAATTGTATAGCAAAAATTGTTCGAGTGTATAGTTATTAAAATCGTGTAAGGTTTGTAATTTAATTTGTAACCTTCTGGTTTTTGAGCTAATCTGAGAAACACTTCAATGACGCCTGAACTCGTTCTCAGGCCGCTCAATGGCTTGACTTCATGCCTTCTCGTTCTCGCAACCTGCACCGGCACCGGCACCGCAACGCTACAATGCAAAAGTTATAATTTCGCGGAGATTGCCAACGATCGAACGTTCGAGCAATTCGAGCAATTCGAGCTCCGGGAAGCTGTTCGGTTGGTGTTTTGCTGGCAAACATTTAAAATCGTGTAAGCGTTGGCACTGCCACTGCTGCCAAGTGCAGCAAAGTGGAGCAGTCAACAACATCATTTGCACATAACAGCGCACATATTTCCACATTCAATCATTCAACTAATTCATCGGGCTCCATCGACTTCCTTTCCTTCTAGTTTCTCTCAGCCAACAACGAAACAACGATTGCTTTCTTCCTTTGCCGTGCGTTTCCTGTCGCCACCACTGAATGCTGTCGCAATCGCAGTTGTGTAAGTCACATTCACACACACACACACACACACATTAAACATGTTGCTGTGTTTGAGTGTGCGGTTAAGTAAGTGAAAGATTGACTGTTTTTGCATGTGCTGCGGTCGCCTCAGTCAAACTGTCAAACGTAAGAAACGGGCACACGTTACTCACTGGCAACGTTACTCGTTGCAGCAATCAACGTGCAGCATGCAGCAGCATGCTTGTGTCGCTCGCAGCCCGAAGTGGAGCAAAGTGATAAAGCATGAACCCGATGCGAACACCAAGAATACCGCCGCCGCCGCCACCGCCAACGCCACCGCCGCCTCCCAAGCGCCGCCTCCTGTAGTTTTCGGTAATTCCATGCTGCATCCTGCTGCTCTATTTTGTTCTGACTTCTGTTGAGCTGTTGCCGATGTTACTGATGTTGCTTTCTGTTTTTATTGTCTTGACGGTTCTATTGCTATTGCTCTTGTTCTTGCACCTGCTGCTCTTTTCCGTTCTGTTGCTGTTGCTGTTGCTGACGCCTGACGCCTGACGCCGTTCGCCCGAAACGTAGAGATTTGAATGCGATAAAGCGATAGAAATTGATTTTTTATGGCAGAAAGAAAGAAACGAACGAATATTATTGTTGCAAATTGATGTTGCCACTTATTGCTGCCACTTATTGCGGCAATTGTCTTTGGGTTTTCTGCTGCTTATTTTTTGTTACTTTTTATTGGAAAAATCCGTTCCTTTTCATTGGAAATTTACCAACGAAAAGTTAAGAAGAATTGAGTGGTTTTTTGGCATAGCATTTTTTTCTCCTAAAAATTACCATTTTTTACATAAAACAAGTGTGGCCAACCGGACGGACAGAACCCCGATTTATCGATTTGGAATTAATAAAAATAAACTATAATAAATATTTTACTGCTTTGCGTTTCCATTAAAAAAACAATTAAGAACTAATTAACACGTTCGTTGTATTATTATTATTAAGTGAGAATAAAGTGAGAATGTGTGTGTTATTTAAGGCATATACAGCTGCAACAATCCGTGTGTGTGCCACCGTCAGCTACAGCCTGATCAACTCACCTCGACTGGTTGGACTCAATATAAAAAGCAAAAAAAAAATGCGACTACAAAAACAAAACTAAAACAAAGGTTCTAACTTACGTTAGAAAAAAAAAATATATATATTTTATGTAGAATAACAGAAAAACACCTGCTGGTTTTTGTTGTAATTTTCTTATTTGTTTAAATGCACGAATCGATTTCAATCTAACATATTGCAACGCTGCCGTTGCCGCTGCATCCCCGCCGCCCCATTGCCCCTTTCTGCCCCATTCACCATCATCATCGTCATCGCGACCATCATATTACCTTTTACCAATGCGAGTGCGCCTAAACGGGTTGGTGTTCGCTGTTCGCTGTTTTGTTGCTTTTAATTATGATGTGGTTTTGAGTGAAAAATCGTAGCCGTGGGAACGCGTGACGCTCCACTACACACGCCGCGGATCACGGTGTTTTCTGTTGTTCTTTTTTTCGTGTTTCGTGTAAGAGTAAAATTTATTCGATGTTCTTGCAATACAAACATAAAAAGTACTCTACACAATTTTTATCTTTGAAATTCTGAAATGAATTTGTCGTTGTTCGATGCTACTGATTACCATTTCAATGGTCGTCTGGTTGTTTTTGTTGTATGTATGTATGTATACTGTATGCATACTACTCTAATGCATTCATGATGATGATGATTTTGAAAAGGTCTCTCAACTCTCATGGAGAATTTGTTAAGCTCTGCAGAGTTAGAACGAATGTAATGAACTGGCGATGATTCATGAATGTTCATGAGTATGATTCAATGGATTTTGTGGAGGGCTGCTGAGATGATTAATTGCTAAAATCCGTAATGAAATTATTATAAAAATTCGCAATTTTTTCCCAATCTATTTTCTCTTAAATACGATGCTTTCAAATTTCAATATTTGTTCGTCGAAGAACCGTTTCTGCCTGAAAATAGCGGAGAAGACAGAAGAAGCCTTCCGGCAAGAGAAGGTTTCGTGGTTTCGTACCCATTGGGAAAGATATACATTGGTCACTGGGTACCATTTAGCCACTCGTTTGCCTCTTTTTGCCTCTGCCGTCGGTCTCACGCGGACGGACTGATTTGTCGCAACCGCATTATTTGCCACAAACCAAGCAATGGAATGAATGAAGTAATGTGCTATAATTTGACAAATTTGTGACAGTAACACGCTGTGCCACGACGCTGTATGACTTCGCTAATGCTGCGGTAGGACAGTTCTAGGCAAAATTATTAATGTACAACATTTTACATATGATGTTATGCAACGATAACCGATGGCCGAGGAACTGGTTTGTGTGCTGATTGTGTGCTTTCGGACGAAAGAGTATGAATCATTTAATAATTTATCATTTGCGCTTTTTTTATTTTTTTTTTTTTTTTTTTTTGGAAAAACGTAGATATTATCTGGCTTTTCAGCTTAACTTAATTCGAATCCGTATTTTTTTAACTAATTAAAGACTTCGTGCTCTGACATTTTACTGCTTTTGCAATTTTTACACATCATTAAATTGAATTTCGTGTCGTTGCGTTTCATTTATTAACGATTTATTGCATTCGAATCGGTTTAAATCGGAATTTTTTTAGCATGAGCTGAGGCTAGCCCCTCAAGTCATCTCAATAAAGTGCAATAAAAAAACGTTTAATAAAATTATTAAACAGCAAAATGTGTTGTGTGTTGTTGTTGTTGTTGTTATTAATTTTATGCAAATGAATGCAAACAAACAAAAGTGTGGCATATTTTGGGAGAAAGAGCATTTTTTTAGTGTATTGTGATTATTGTATAAATAATTATTAAAGGCGTATAATTAATAATGAACGAAGTATCAATTTTGCAACGAGAAAATGAAATTGCAATTGTCAAAGCTTACTTTTCTCCTCTCTTTCCCGCTCTCTCTCTTTTTTGCTGGATGCTTTTAAGTGCCATGATTTAGCAGCTTCTCTTGTCCACGTCTCTGGATTGTCAAACGCCCCTCGTAAAAAGCCATTTTTACCGCCATTACATCGTCCTCCGCGACCACTCCGCGGCCTCAGAAGAGGCAAAGATTTCCTCATCAAATCTTTGCCAAAAGACAACAACGTCGTTGCACACACGCGTCTCCTCAACAACTTACTCCGCCGACCAACTCATATGACCGGCTGTAGTCCACAACGAACCGATTCGGCCGCGTACCTGGACCCACCTTGCGTTGTTGCTTCTGAGTCTGCAGCTCAGAGAGAAGAGTGTCGCTGCCAAGAGTGGCTGCCACTTCGGAAGCCATGTTGCTGCTGCTGCTGTTGCTTGCAGTGGAGCTGGTGCTGGTGGCGGCGGAGGCGGAGGCGGAGGCGGCCAATTGCCGCTTCATCTGCTGGTTCACTTTTAACCTTTGCGTTTAAATGTTGTGCTTTGTTATTGTTGTTGTCTGGTGTTGTTTTTTGGTGTTGTTGTTGGTTGTTGTTGTTGTTGCTGCTGTTGCAAAATATTGCAACCGAAATTGAAAGTTCGAGCGTGCGACGGCTGGAGCAACCGGTTTTATTTCTTCACTTGAAGTGGTCCAAAAAATCTACAGCGCGCCCGGGCCCGGGCCTGGCCCAACCTTATTTTCGCTGTCGTTTCAATTGTGTTTTGTTGTTTCTCTTTTTGGCTTTGTGTGCTTTCGGTGCTTGCGGTGCTGTCGCTGTGATTGTTATTGCCTTTTGTTCTTTCTTCGGGATCGCCACTAATTTTTGCTCACCTTTAGATGGCGGCTCTGCAGCGCCATTCATTCAGTCCTACCTTCATTCCTTCATTCGTTCATTCATTCGTTCATTTGGTTCAGTCGGTGTCCGAATCGGCCTGTTGGTGTGATATTTTGGACTGTTTTTTTTCTGCTCTGCGTTTCGTTTGCGAGTGGCTGCATCAGGTGGAGCAGCAGCAGCAGCAACAGCAGCAGCAGGTTGCGCAACCTCACCCTCATCACCGTGCAAGCCTATTCAGCCCTGTTGCGCCACTCTGGCCAAAAGACAACGTAGCTACGTACATGCTCGATTCGATGGTCGTAGATATCGTAGCAGCGCTTAACGGGCATTTGGTTTGTTCTCCATGTGACCGGTTTGCTTGCTCTGGGCACTTCCGAGGCCGATTTTTGAGATTTATGGCAGAGACCAGCTGTTTCTGCTGCTCGTTTCGAATGAGACTTTGCCCGCATTTATTACGATAAGCTGATTAAAGCTGATCGGAAGGCGGTATTGATTGAAAGTCGTACAATGCAGAGCTTCTCAGAAGAGAATCCACACAAAATGTTCTCAGTGTGGAAACGCTCTAAGCTCTTAGGTCTTAAAAGGAGACCGTAAGTATCGCTGTACGCTGATAAATGCGGTGATAAATGTGAACCACAAAATAATTTCCATTCCAATTATTTCGTTTAATATACTGTAAAGCATCACTTCTTGTACTAATAGAGGAAAATACTTGAAAATACTCGTTTTATCGTTGTTGGTCCAAAAGATTGACCCCGTTCACAGGCAGATTTTCATTAGCCGCAGATCGGCAACAAGTGTCGCCGCTGCTCAAAATGATGGAATGGAAAACGAGTTTCTGTCACTCAATCAACGAATAAACTGGTTGGTATCTCAGCTAAGTCTTCATCGCCATCAACCCATTGGCGAACACATAACAGAGATTATTTCTGACAGATACTCTGCGGAGGTTCTGCGCACAAAAACTCCTCAAACAGCACCAACGTGTTGCAAGAGCACCTCGTCAACGGGAACCGCAGCAATAAAGCTGCTGTTGTTGCGAAGCAGCAACCAACGTGCGCAGCAATTAAAATACAAAACGATGCCAGTTTTCCGGCAGAGCCACGTTCGGTACACAATCTATATCTATTCGTGTAGTGTGGCTCTCCCCCCCCCTCCCCGGGGTTGGACATTTTTTGTGTTCTTGGACTGCTGCCTTCGATTTCCTCTTCGATTGCGCGCGCGTTATCGACGCTGAATCGAGTCAAATCGACTGGCTTGGCAGATCGTTTGCGACCGTTGTCGCGTTCGCACTGACTAGAATTCTGAGACAACAACAGTAAACAATAATAAGAGAAAATTGGAACAAGTTATATGTTTAATATCGTAGTATGTTGATCGGATAAGAGGAAGACCGGAAGCAAAGTGGTTTGGTCAGTAGCGCTCTCTTCTCTAAAACTCAGGCGCTGTCGGGGTTTTAAGCAAGTAAGAGCGTCGCACTTGCATTTAGAACGATTTGTTCTTTGTTCTCTTAGCAGTTTTGTATAGCTCACCATCACGAGAAGCCCCTTTTTAAGGTTATGTGTTTCAAAATGATTTGAAAACGAGTTTCTGTCACTCAATCAACGAATAAACTGGTTCGCATCTCAGCTAAGTCTTCTCCATCAACCCATTTGAGAACACATAACCATCACTAAGGGTTAAATTAATTTAAAACTATCAGTAACTCCATGACAACCACCTCGATCGTTTTACTGAAAATGTGGCCTATAGATTATTAAGTTTTGAGACAATTCTTGCATTCCTTTTGCTTTTTAAGTTAAAACTTCTCTCGCTGCGAATAACCACAGCGCCAAAACCACAAGCATCCATTTCCAAGAAAGTCCTTATCGTTGTCCTTAGAATTCATATTTTCTAAGCTCTTTAATGGTTTGCCCTCAAGAAACCAGTTGAACTAGGATGCCTCCATCTCACTAAGGGTTAAATAAAAGGTTGAATATTAAGGTAATACACATGTTAGTGTTAATGCAAAGTGCCGACCGAAGGACCACGTTTGCCTACAACATGTTGACAGCTAGGCTGGTTGTTCAACACTGTTCCAACAAACACGATTTCAAATTGATTTCTCTCCTCCTCCGGAACGCCTTCAGAAACACTTGAATCCGCTGCTGCTAAGCGTCGTGTGCAGCGACCGAATACCGAATGCCGCTTGGTTTCGCCGAGTTTCTGCAGCGACATGAGACTTTTACCGCAACCGCAGCAGCAGAGATCAATAGACAGACTTTGTTACAAGACCACGGAGAGCTTCCGCTCAGGCAGTGCAGGATGCGTCTTTGCGAGTGTGCTGAAAGGGAAAAGGGTGTCGTCTTCCTCGAGTGTATTTCGGTATGGAGACGACCCCACCGGCCCTCGAGAAGCACTGAGGCGTCGAGTGGTTGACATGGAGAAGGCAGCACGCAGCACGCAGCACGCAGCGCGCAGCCAAAGTCAAAGCATAACTACTGAATGGCTTTAGAGAAGCATTCCATTCAAGCTCGAGCCATTCATACACGAAGCACGTGAAGTGTTTAGCGCAACACTTTGAGGTTTACAAAACAGCCCGAGTACGAGAATTGTAATGAAGTACATTCGTAGAAGTTCTACATTCACGAGAGCTGAAACCATTCAAATAATATGCGGTAAAGATGAGTTGATGAGTTGGGAGTGCTGTCGTTTCTATTGAAGCATTTTAGTTCGGGCGGGCCGAGGAGGGCGTCTTCCTCTTTGCGGTCGATCGATTGCAGCTCACTCCGCTCAGACGCTCTAAATATTGCGCATTGCATTATTAAATTCCATGCTGAAGGGCGCAAGGGCTGAAAGGTGTGGATGTGTCTCGGTTTTCTGGGCGATATCGATTCTGTGATTTTGCTTTATGAGCGAATACATAGACCGATACGGAGACAGGCAGCCGCACATGCAGCAAAGCGACTCCGCAGGCTGTCCTCCGCTACGAAGAGTCTTCCATCCAATCAAGACAAACAGAAATTGTGGCTCAAACAAAGTTGCTGCTGCTGCTGCGGCTATAAGCCGCAAAAGTCTGAGTTTGCTTTCTGGAAATGCTGAATTTTAATAGGAGCGGAGCCAGCGGACATGACTTGGCCAACAGGCTACTTGGTGGCCGGCCTTCTTTCTGACGGGTCGTCGTCGTCTGCCGGCGACTGTTGAGCAATCAGTTGAAGACAAGACAGCAGCGGCTGTTGGCTGCTGCCTGGACCTAGCTGAGTTGGCAAAGTTGCAAAGCTTTTCCCGGCTTTTCGGCCAAGAGGCGTTTACGCTGTGTTAGGGTTGCCACTGACTGCCCTTCAGTGCGCAATTTAATTTCTATGAAATCCAGGTTGATTTAATTTGCATGCAGTGTGCAGCGGTTGCCGGCAGTTACCGCGTAGCGATGTCTCTTCATCGGCCAAATTAACTGCGATGCACACACACCAACGCACACCTACACCACCCTGCAAACACATACTTACCCGTTTACCGAATAGACGCAAGTGCGGCAAGTGCTCGGTTCTCCACCGGAGAACGGATGCGGCGAATGCCTCTTACCCATTTTACTCATAACTTGGCTTAAATAAATATTATTAACTTAAACATTTATGCGCCAGAGAATGCCGCCGCCATGTGCGCGGGGAGAGCGAGAGCGAGAGCGTGTAAGCGTGTAAGCGAGTGAGCGAAAGTGCGGTGTGTGCTCTCGGGCTTTTCCTGTTGAGTTACAAAACCATACTCGAGCGCATTCCAAGCGAAAGTTTGAAATAAATATTTATAGTCGGTGAAATGACGAAGCAATGATGGCAGATGCTTCCGCGGTATTCTCCTTCAGCAATGCTAGGAATAAGGACTTCACGTTTTTCATTAGTAGCCTTTTGGCTTGTCGAGTCATAGAAGCTAATAATTTGGACATTATCCAGTAGTACCCACATATACCACGTACCACGTTATTGGTGTATTTTGTACATAGTTATAATATCGTATATCATCTACGCAGAGTTACCAGTTATTTCTTAAGTTTTAAGACTGCAAAGAATGTAGAGAAAACATGCCTCAATACCGTAAAGAGATATTAAAAACAATGAAAATATTAAAGAGAGACAAATACCGATAATCCAAATGTACTTATTCTCTTTAACTTGATTACATTTTATGTGAGAGAGAAATTGAAACTTTTTACTGTACAACTGTTGGTTTAAAAGATCCTTAGACGCTAAGTGTCGATATAAGCACGCGCGGTATTTTCCACTTCTCAGAAGATCAGAAGATCAGAAGAAGAGCTTTGACATTTTTATAGCAATCAATACGTATGACGTAACCTACAGCATCAATAGTGACCCAATCTACGAGTGACAGATCATTGTGCGATTTCTGCAACCCTTTTCTTGCACTCTCTGTCAGCCATTGCTAGCATCATTACGTCTCTTTGCCGCTACTATCCTTGTGCATGTGTCTGTGCCTCTGCGTGCGTACGTGTCCATTATCCGCGTACTTCAAGGATATTTGCATTTAAGACTTCAGTTTCTCTTTTGCAGTTTTTATATGCCAACAACAGCTCTCACTCTAACTCTCACTCTCACACTCTTCTCTTCTCAGCTCTTCTCTACGTTGGTCGACCATTGCAAAAATATTTTCCAGCAGAAAAAAAGAAAGAGAGAGAGAGAGAAAAAAGCTTAAAAAAAGTTTAGTGTAAGAGTATAAATAATAACGCGGTCTGTCGTGAGAGGCGGTCAGGTTTGCAAAGAATGAGAAACGCTTGCTTGAATTTATAAGAATCTCGGTGGCTCGGTTCGGTTTCGTAATGCAACCCGGAAACCGCAAGGAATTACGCTGGCGGGAGAAACATGTTCTTACGGCGAAGGGGGAAGCGAAGGGAGAGGAATAGAAGACTTCTTCAATGTACTTATCATATCCTTTCTTTTCTCAACTTATAGTTTTGCGGTTTGAACAAAGCAAAAGATATCTTTTTCTCTGCAGTTTTCTTATTATTCTAATCATCTTTCGTGACAGAGCAAGATATATGTATGTATGTAGGTAGACTGAGAGAAAGAAAATAAACTCTGAGAGCAAAAACATGAAACGAGCAAATTGTTTTTGTACCAAAAAAAAAAACGAGAATAATAAAATTCCTTTTTCCTCCCTTTTCAAAGCAAACAGTTCTATTGTTATAATAAAGTTTTTAGTATATTCTCGCAGAATTGATAATAATTCGAAAATTTATTTGATTCGTTTTCTGAACAAATTGAATTTCTGAATAAAGAAATCGAAAGAATTGAAATTTTATTCGTATTGAATTACTATTAGACTCTTTGAAAAAATATACTACGCTCATTGAAGTTATTGCATTAACTCGGCAGTACCACTTTTTATTGCTGCATCCTTGAGGTATACTATATAAACGCCTTAAGCTTTGAAAAACAAGTTGGTTAATAAAAAAGTTACTTTATTGCGATCCAATATTCCCGGAACTGCAGAATAAATGCCAACTATCTCTTTCTCTGTCTCTTTTTCCATATTGAGGCTTCTGGGTATAATCAGATCCTCTCACAAGCAGGCCACAAATGTGACCGCAAGGGTCAGACAGACGACTAAAAAATTGACGCAGCTCTCAGTCGACAATATGGAAAAGGATTATGGAGCTCATGAACCAGAGGACCAAGCGGGACGTAGTCATAAAGACGGGGAAATTTGTTCTGCCTTCTCCGTGTGCCAGCATGAGCTTGACGGAACCTTAAATGACGGTGCGGTGTGATCGTTATTGTTGCTGTGCTGTAGCTGTTGTTTCAACCTACCTTTTGACTCCTTGTTAATCCTTTCATGACAGGTTTTTATGGACGTAGCGAGGTCACGACTACCTGTTTGTGAACTACTTTTCAAAAGGTACGAAAAAAAGTGTCTTTCTTGAAGCACAAGCCTTGAAAAGAGAACAAGCTGAGGATAATATGAAAAAAATCTTGTAAACCTTTGGAGAGCTACGACTACAATCAGCTGCAGCCAGTCAGGTACACACTTGACTTGACTGTCCGGCCACTGACGACGACGAGCAGCAGTGACGTGAAGCGTCGGCGCCTTTCACTGATTTTGCATCATTAAATTATAACTTAAAAGTGCCAGCAAATTACGGCTCCAGGCTCCAGGCCTAAATTCGTATACGTCGCCTTAATTGTTTCTCTTCGGTTTTAAGAGACAGAAAACTGGTCCATCCAATTCTAGCTGGCGACAATGCCGGAGGCAGAGGAACCTCTCAACGTTTAAAATAATGCGCTCGAACAAGGCGTGTCCAGCTACGCTGATTGAAGGTTTCTTAACGGGAATGCCGAACGGTGATGGCTTTGCGGTGGGGCGGTTGTCCTCCGGAAGGGCAAGTTTCTGAAATCTAATGCAAATTTTGCTGATTTTTCACACATGATGAGCTTCGCTACCGAACTGTTGACTACGAGGCAACCGTCAGCGGTCACCTGCACCATCATCGGGTAGCGTAGCGTATCAGGTGTTGACAACAATAACAGCAACAATAACAACATTTAAATTAGTCATACTTGAGGCCACAAAAACCGAGAAACCGAGCATAGAAAGCAACTCATCAGCATCAACGTAGTGACATGACACAAAGCGGCACAAATGGTCGGAAAGTCGGCATGATTTGCAAACAGGATGCTGCCGCCAAGACCTCCACGGCGGCTAATCGAGCTGCTCATAACATCGCGCCAACCCATCCGTCTTCGGCAGAGCTCTGCGGTTAGAGAAACAACAGATGGCTACGACTTTGAGAGCTTCTTACTTCAGAAGACGTTAAAGTTTTTTAATTTGCGACTTTTTGTCGCCGCATGTGACGAACCCAAGCGGTTCGTTTAGCGCTGGCGCTTTGAAAGAAACGTGAACTTGACAAGTCATTCGGCGTAACAAAACGATTTTGTTTTTCATTGTGGCAAACACGATTTTGGCAAATAACGCTTGACGCTCATTCACCGACATCGTTTCACGCGACGCGACGCGACACGGCCAGACTAGATGAGATGCGCATACTTTGTTCCGATCTCTAGTAACGAATGAATTGTTGGTTGTTTTTTTTGGGTATTTTTTTATTTGGCAGCACTTTCATTGTTGTCAAGCTGTTTGCCAGTTTTATCGGCCTTTTTTGCCATTTTCGAGTGGCTTTTTTTTTCAGTACGACTAAATCTGAAACGTCGCTTGCCAGCCAACGCCTTTTTTGGCCTATTCACTGACACCTGGTCTAATAAAAAACTATCACCAACGGCAGCAGCAGCGGCAGCGGCATGGAATGAAGTTTTAAGCGGCGCTTTGTTAGCATTCTTTGTTACGGTGTTGCGTTCACCAAACGGTTTTGTTCTAAGTTTGAATTTTTTTAAATACCATTTCCTTTTTATGTGGTTTTTGTTTTATTTGAATTTATTTTTTGACGCTTCTGTTGGCCAATTTCACGCTCTATTTGCAGCGCAGCTAGGCCGATGAAATGAACATATGTACGAGTGTATGTATGTGCGAGTGTATGTATGTATGTATGTAAGTATTTTTGGGTGTTGATTTTTGTGCTTGTGTTTTTGTTTGATTTGGTCATTTCCATTTTAGCCATTTGCAGTGGCTCGGTCGTAAATATGGTCAATTGAGTGGCAGTTTCGATGCGCTGTTAATTGAGATTTTATTTCTAATTTTTGTTCAGGTTTTTTTTTTTGGTTTTTTAGTCAATACGTGTTATATATTGTTATTGTTCGTGGTTTTTTGTTGTTTTTCTTTGAAAATATTCCAACGGTCCTCGAGAGGAATGAACTCAGAATATGCAAAAAACTCTTCAATTCGGAATTTTTCCTCTTTAGCTATTTTGTAAGTTGACACTTTGTCGTTCGACTCGTTTGACAACTCATTAAAATTTTGAAAAAGTAATTTCGACAAATAATTTCTGCTAAATTTGATCGATTTTGTTGCAAAAACTATCAAAGAGAAATTGTATTCGACTGCCTCTCTCTCGGCCTCTCGTCTTCTCTGACGCACGTACATACGTCCTTTGCTCGTTCGTTCTTCGTTTCTCTTTTTTTTTCTAAAATCAATATTTCAATCATTATAAATGTCTCGATTCCTTGCTTCTGTCTCTATTTCTTCGGCAAGGTTTCTTCTGAGAACAACTTAACCTGACTGTAGACGTCTCAGCTGGTCTCTATACTTCATATCGACAACAATAACCACCATTACTACCATCACCATCACCATCACCATCACCTTTATCTTCACTCCCATCAACGTATCGACTTAAAGCGTTCACAAAATAAGCAACCGCTGCAGAGACAGCTCCGACGTTATTCCGTCTTATCAATTTTATTGATTGGTCGATGCATGCTGCCGCTGCCTCTGCCTTCGCTGCTGCCTTGCATAGACGTCCACTGACGTCTTGCAAGGACTAACCGCCTCCTGCCCTTGCCCACGTCCTGTCAAAGCTCTGCTGAATTCAATTACCTCTTAAATAAATCCAGCAGCAGCGGATGCGAAAGTTTCTTTGCTGTGAAGGGTGAAGGCGCCTGACTGACTGGCAGGCAGTAGTTGCAGGAGATTGTGTGAGTTATTGCGTCACCCTCCTCCTCATCATCGTCATCGTCATCGTCAAAGTCAACGCCGATGCCGATGCCGATGCCGTCATTCTTGTTATTTCAATATTGGAAAAATATGCTTCATTGGAAATTCTTCTTCCTCCGCCATTTAAAATAATGGTATTTATTGACGACGCTTTGTTTCTGGCTTCTGTGCCACAAAGCTCTTCTTCTACTTCAGGCACATGATCCGCCATTTTCTCAAAACATGGCGGCAGGAGGCAGCAAGCGCTAGTAGAAAATAGCTTAGTAAAATTCCGATTATAACATCATCGTCATCGCCAATGCAGATACTAACAACATCGCAACGTAACGCAACGCAACGCCACGTAACATTGTCGAATTATCCGATAAATCTGATAACTTCCGCTGACACTCGCTGCATCTGTCGCATTCTCTTCTTCCGCTTCAACTTCATGCGCCGCCAGGTGCTGGCTTGAATGGCTTCCATTGCAAAGCGGTCTCCTTTCGGAGTGCTATGGTCTTCAGTTTTATTTCCTAACCGCCCCCTCCCTCCCCTCAACCCTTCCGTTACGTTTCCTCGTCTGCCAAATCGCTTCTAACTTCGTTTCTTCTCTATACGTTGCATACGAATTCCGTTTATTCGCTATCGATACCGCGCAAATCGGTCTTGTTTAAATAAACGACATCCTCTGTGAAGATCTAGTCTTGCAGTTTCAAGACGTTTCGGAAAGAGAGCAATTCTTATTGTTCTTCACCAACTATCAGAGAATGCGTGGTGCAAACGGTTGCATGCGGACCAAGTTCACCCAAGTTCGAAACTTGGCTCGTAATTGAATCCCAAAATGTATGTAAGTACCAAGGAACGAGCTCGGAAGCTCATTTTGAAATGAAATATCCTTTCGTTTCATAAATTTCGGCTTGAATGATCGAAATTTATGAGAGAGAAGGAAAATTTTTAAGCAAATAAACCAGAAAAAAGCCGAAATTGATCAAAAATTTGAATATTTTAGAAATGAATCATAAAATACTCAGAAAAGAATCATAAAATACTCAGAATGTAAATACTCAAAATGATTAGAAATGATTGATTAGAAAAGGCTCCAAAAAGATTCATAAAATACTCAGAAAAGAATCATAAAATGCTCAGAAAAGAATCATAAAAATCTAAAAAAAAATATTAGAAAAATATCATAAAATGCTCAGAAATGATTCAGAAAAGGCTCAGAAAACAATCATAGAAGGCTCAGAAAAGTATCATAACTATTCTGAGCCTATAACTATCATAACATAACGGCTTAGAAACTATTATTTTTTATTATTTTTTATTTTATTCTATTATTTTTTATTTTACTCAGAAAGGAATCGTAAAATGCTCAGAAAAGAATTAAGAAAAATCAGAAAACGAATCAGAAAAAAATCATAAAATGCTTAGAAATGATTCAGAAAAGTCTCCAAAAAGATTCATAAAATACTCAGAAAAGAATCATAAAATGTTCAGAAAAGAATCATAAAAATCTAAAAAAAAAAATTAGAAAAATATCATAAAATGCTCAGAAATGATTCAGAAAAGGCTCCAAAAAGATTCATAAAATGCTCAGAAAACAATCATAGAAGGCTCAGAAAAGTATCATAACTATTCTGAGCCTATAACTATCATAACATAACGGCTTAGAAACTATTATTTTTTATTGAAGTTTTAAACTCACAAAACGCACAATTTTATGAACCTTTTCTGACTCTTATTTAGGACTCTTTTCTGCCAGCCGTCTAGGAAGAAAAAAAACGTTAATTTCTGACTCTTTTCCGGGTTCATAGAGAGCTTATTTGCTCAGAAATATGAATCTTTTTTGATTCTTAAAAGGCTCATATTGTTTGCTGGGAATAAAGGCTCACTTTGATTGTATGTATGTAATGTCTTCTAAGTTATGCCGTACTTGCCGGAAACGGGTGGTAAGTTTGTGTGTATGTATGTACATACATCTGTACCTACATTACTACAATATATAAAGTCGAATTTGAATCTTTAGATATATGTATGTACGTAGACGTACATACATGCTATCTCCTATATCTTGTCCTTATCCTCTTAACTTTTAGTTAAATAAATTAATGATCCTTTATTAGCGTTCTTCTGCGCCACCGAGCCTCATGCTTTCGGTGTCGGAATGCGTGTCTCTAGCTCGTATAAATTTTGCAGGCAATTAGCTTAATTGTGCATAAATTTCGACTCTTATCTGAGCAAATATTCTTGTTTTTATGCAATTATTGCATAATTTATATCGTTGATCGAAATTAACCATGAAAAGGAAGAAAGGAAGGAAGAAAGGAACGATGCAACGAAGGGCGGAGGAAGAAAGGAAGACAAGTAGGGGCGAAGGAAAGCAGTAAAGAGGAATGAAGCGAAAGCAAATGAATGAGGTCAAACCGAAAGATTTAGGAAGCAAATAAAAAATATTGTAATTATTATAATCATTTTTGGTTCTCAGTCAACTGTTCCGCAATTTAATTAATCTACTGCAAGGATATTTATAGATGTTGGACGCTCCGTGTCCTTACGCTTGCTGCCACGAACACGCTAGCCCGGATTGACAAGGAGTCTCTCTTACTCGCGTACCCCATTTTGTCACTCAGATTTTCCTTGAAAATGTTTTTTTGTTCAGTTTGTGTCCGAATAGAGAGCACTCCTCTCCTTGAGGTTCCTTTCAGCTGACTCACATGCATCAAGGCGATGTCGTTGCGTTGCGGAGTGACCCCGCTTATCGCTCGCGCCCCGCGTCGCTTCCTTCAACGCTTTCTCTGCCAATTGCAATTGCAAGCAAGCGTTGGCATTGTTGTGGGCTACCCGTTCGCTTGTGCGTCCTCTCGTTGTACGCCCGGGAATGTTGCTGCTAACTGCTGCTACTGCTGCAACGCGTCCTCGGTGCATGTGTCTACGCAGGGACTGACTCTCTGACGCTACGAAGACAATCGGGCAGACAGACTGACTGGACTAACAGACTGACTGTTATGGGACGGTCGAAAAAATGATGGAAAAAATCGTTGCAGCTCTTTTTCTCCCGCTCCAACCATTGCTTCCTTCCTTCGTGCCTTCGAACAACGCGCCATCGACTCGACGACGCAGTGCAGCTACACATACAGTACTCGTACATGCAACCTACGTACTCTACTCCTGTCTCTTTCTCTGGTGTCTCTGTTTATTTATAGATTCCATTTGCGTTCTTGGCCAAGCGACGAGCGCGCCTGGCCCTGCGCTGTTGACGGCCTCGGCGAAATAGCATTTTCTTCATTGTAATGAATTTATTTGCGACTCTTCGCTTCGCAAGACGCTGACGACGGCGAAGACGACGAAGACGACGAAGACGGTGACGACGCGGCCGAGGGCCGTGTGGCAAAAATGCGATCCGGCTGGTTTAAGCGCGGAATGCGTCGATGTCCCCTCGCCGGAATGTTGTGTAAATATTTGAGGAATGCCCGTTTTAGTGCGCAGCGGAAAGTTGAGCATCGACAAATGCTAAAATACTGCGGTAATATGTCGACAGCCCTCCTCTCTAGGGGTTGGTTATTGATTTTCTCCGCTGTTTTATCCGATCAAGAAATCACAATGAAGTTTTTAAGATATCTCAAATGAATGAATGTACTTGGAGTGTACTCGCGTATATGTGTGTACGTACGTTCTCATGTACCAAATACCAAAGAGTGCAGCACAATTTATTATATCTCTAAATACTTATGTCATGTTTTTGGATTTGCAGAATTTATAACTGTCATAACTAATGATTCCATTTGCCGAATGAGTCTGGTAATTGATGGCGTAAAACACGACAAACAGGTAACCATTTGATGGAGACTGAGACTGTTTTAGGAGGCTTTCGCATTTTACTCGTAAATGCCAGTCAAAAGAGACAACTTGAGGCTGACCGCTGTCGGCTGAGCCGGCTCAGCGTGAGAGAGGAATACTCGAAATCATTATAACGCTGGAGAGTGCGAGAGCGAGAGGGAGAGGGAGAGAGAAAGCGGTAAATAGAGAGCGTGTTAGAGCTACAATGAAAAGGGAGATATGAAATATTACTAACAAGCTAATGCTGCAGCAAACAGTTTTCTAGAGTTTTATACAAAACTTATAACAAATTAAAAAAAAAGCAACAATAACAACAACAAGAATCAATAATTTAGGCATATCATTAAACTAAAACGACATCTTCTTCTTCGGCCCAAAAAAAGACAAAGAGAAAAAGCAGCCACGCCACGTTGAAGCGACGGACAGGCTTAGAAAAAACTGAAAAAGCGCCCACACGCACATACAACAACATGGTAACACCAATAGCAACAACAACAACAACGACAACAACAACAACAACAACGACAACAACAACAACAACAACAACAACAACAGCAACAACAACAACAACAACAACAACAACAACAACAACAGCAACAACAACAACAACAACAACAACAACAACAACAACAACAACAACAACAACAACAACAACAACAACAACAACAACAACAACAACGGTAACAACAGCAACAACAACAACAACAACAGCAGCAGCAACAACAATAACAACAACAACAACAACAACAACGATAGAAACAACAATAGCAACAACAACAACAGCAACAACAACAACGACGACGACAACAACAACAACAACAACAACAACAGCAACAACAACAGCAACAACAACAAAACCAACAACAACAACAACAACAACAACAACAACAACAATAATAATAATAATAATAATAATAATAATAATAATAATAATAATAATAACAACAACAACAACAACAACAACGACGACAGAAACAACAACAACAACAACAACAACTACAACAACAACAACAACAACAGCAAAATCATCAACGAAAAAGACACAGACTATAGCGTCAGCCGGGTTGACGATGATTGTGAGTATGATGATGATGATGATGATGATGATGATGATGATGATGATGATGATGATGATGATGATGATGATGATGATGATGATGGGGACGAGGACGAGGACGAGGAAAAAGGTTTATCGTCAATGTCATAAAAGAATAAGAAGAGCCCGTAAAAGAGGAAATCAACAAGAAACCAAAAAAAAAAAAAATAAAAAAAAGAAAAAGAAAGAAAACCTTAAAAATATTAACATATTTTAAGATGTAGATTAAGAAACCTGAGAACAGCAAAATGCGCCGTCGTCCAAGAAGCAAAGAAAGTTTCAAATAACGTAATAAAAATACAAGGTAATCTGAATAAATACAGGGTGAAGGAGACTTGTAAACGTGAACGGCATCAAAAGCTCACAAAAATACATAAATGTATGAAAGTATACATACATATAATGAAGACGGTATATATTATACCTTCAAAGAATAGTGCGGGGATGATGAAGTGCAGAGACTTTCTTGCTCCAGATTTTTTCTGCACGATTTTCTATATAATAAAGCAAGCCTGCTCCGCCTGAATCTTGTTTAGTCGTGAATATTTCTGAAAAATCACCAAAACTATTACGAAAAATGAGGCCAGGAAGAGTTGCTTTTCCTGTTATGTCCATAAATGCGGCCGGACATGTCTGCCTACATTCTGCGAGCCGCCGGTTTCTTTCCTCCCTTCCGGCCCTAGACGTTACGTTAATCAGCCGTAGTTGATTGCATTGCGTTGAAAAGGATTCAACTGTTTATCAAACAATTAGCGCTAACCCAACAAAATCTCAACGATGCCATCACCTCGTGCGCCTACAATGGCGCCTGCATAATCACCAAATATGGCGAAATCGTCTGCCGATTCGCACTCGGCGATTGATTCCAGTAATCTGGAGATGTTGTGAGGATGCAGCAGCAGCAGCAGCCTCCTGTAGCGCCTCTTCGTTGTTTATATTGACGTAACAGTTTATTGTAGCAAACCCGGGCGCACAGACACGCACGCGTAAGCCATCTCTAGCCGTCGTAAACAGTGCTCAACAATCGTCAATCATGCGCAGCAGCAGCAACAGCAGCGCCATCATCATCTCAGCATCGTCAGCATTGCAGAACTGATGGCCAAAGAGGCAGGCAGGACATGGCCGGCAACGTGGTTTATGTGCCACCATCGATTATGACGGAAACCATTTATTAGGCCTCGAACGAGGAGTTGTTCTGCGAACGTGTTTTCAAAAAGCTGAAGTCAGTCCGTGCTGCGCAGAGCAGTCTGGATGGAGCAGCCAACCGGCTCGTTCTGAGGTGCTTTAGAGCTCCGCTTTCGCTGGAGTACCTACATTTCTTAGTCGAGCTCCGTCGATAATGGAGCACCTTCAGCCTACTAAACAGGTGCAGCTCATTTCAGTACCACGGCCGCATAGTTCTGCGTCTAATTGCTTGGGACTCAGTTTCAGCGAGTTTTTCCTTTTTTCCTTCTGCCTCAATAGATTTATAATGATGGTGCACAGCCTGGTGAGTGCAAGCGTCCATGCGTCCGGACCGTGATCGTTGCCGCTGGAGCAAAAAAACGGTCTCTGCTCGGTCTTAATAACCGTACGCCACAAGCCAGCAAGCCGGACGACAAGTTCTAATAAACAAGTTTTGTCATTTCTGGGAGGATTTTTATGCCCATTTTACCGCGCCCCTTCTCTGTTGCATATTTTTTTTTTTTTTGCACAAAGTGCATGCATAATGGATATGCTTCGATATGCTTTCTGCTAAATAGTTTGCTGCGTAGGCAGCGTCGATGACTGTCGACGACTTTTCTAAATGTCTGTGCAGCAGCAGTTTTCTTTAAGCTTTGCTTCTTTGATTTCTAATGGTTCTCGTGCCTTGACTCAAGAATCAAACTGTCCCAATTTTGCCTTTTATTGCCACATTATCTAATATTGCTAGTTTTATTGCAATAATTCTCGTGCAATTAAGACTTTTTCCGAAATCTGCGCATATTTTCTAATGCCTTCATTTACTGAAAAACTTTCTCAGTGCAGTTTTCTTCCATTAAAAAACCGCAAAACTATAAAACTTTCGCAACTCTCGGCAATTGGCAATATTTAATCACGAAGCGGGAGCCAAGCTTTCAGAGGAAACTCTAAAAATTCTGAATTTATTGCCGCCTCAGCCTCATCTAGCAATGTTGCCCGAATGTCTTTGTTGGGGTCGTTTGTTGGGGCCCCTTCGCTGCCCTGCTGCCGCCGTTGATGATGATGCCGCCTGCTGCCGCGGCTTCTGTCCAGTTCTTACACCTCGTTTATTGGTTGCCCTTGTTTCGTTTTTTGCCTCTTCCTCTTGTTTATGTTTTTTTTCTGCCTCTTCCTCTTGTTTCCATAAATTTTGCTCTGCAAGGATTTTAATTTGTTTTGCTGCCTTCTGATTGGTGCAGACGACCAGGTGGTCACACGCTGCTCCAACAATCTGATGTTGTCGATCCTTTTTTCTGGGGCTTTTCTTCTTCGTTGTTCTTCGTTGAGCGGCCTAAAGGAAATCATACTCTGATGCTGGCGGACGTTTCAAAGAGTCTTTAAACATCATGACGATATTGATGTTCGCCAAGATGTTGTTGTTGTTGTTGTTGTTGTTGTTGTTGAATGCTGCGTTGGGGCGCGTTCCAAGCACACGCATTCGCCTGATTCTTACCGTCCAGAAAAACACCAGCAACATCGTCAGAAGAGGTAACGGCCACGGCACCGACAACAATAACAACGATAACCAGTTTGTGGAGCTCACACTTGTCTACAGCAGCACGACAGCCGCGCTGCTGCCGCATGCACAGGTGGTGCATTGATTCCGTCGCGACGACTGAATGCCGGAGGCTGCGCCAGCGCCGAGTGACCGGCTGGTGCGTTACCAGCTCAGCAGCATCAAATACTCGTCAGTCGTGTAAAGATTGTTGTTGTTGTTGTGGTGGTGATCGTTGTTAGTGTTCCCGGCCAGGTTACTTTAGCAGCTTTCGGTCGTCGATGCTGAACCAGTTTGTGGGCACTTAAGACTAGCTGCTGCTGCTGCAGCAGATCAAGCCGGTGATTGAGACTCGAATGGTCCTGATCCAGTCGCAATGACTTTCTTCAAATTCGAAGAGATGGAAAATAGATGGAAAAAATACACATGTTCGTTCGTTTTCGTCTCGTTTTCATATTTAGAAACTTCTCAAAGAGAAAAGCAATATAAAGAGCGGCGAACGGAAGAGGCTTCACTGCGTCTTACTGCGTCTCAATAGAAAAAAACAAAACAACAGAAGCCTTATTTTTTTCAGTGTATTTTTTACAGTCGTGCCTTCTCCGCATCTGACCCTTCTCGAGATCTCCTTGCAGCAATTTTTAGTAATCATTCGTTCGCTTTAGATTTCTGGCTGCTCGCTGCCTTCATTGTTGTTGACATGCAGCAAATGTGGATCGCTTCTGGGCTGACCGAGATACTCGGCTGCGATTGCAACCACAACACTAACAGCAACAACAACAACAACCAGCGCCAGGTGCTTCTCACCGTGGCGAATGGGCAGGAAACTTTTGCAAGCAAGCAACGCATTTCGAGCGCGGATGCTGCAAGCATAATTGAGCATGCCTTTTCACCCGCCCAACACCACCCAAAACCTCCGGAGCGAGGAGGGGGAGGGGAAGGGTGGACGGAGGGGTTGGTGGGTCGTGCAGCAGCAGCTACGACTTTGTTAATTTCTAAGCGGATTAATCGACTGCGCAGTTAAGTGGAAAGAAAGTAAGCAGGTTACAATCGTTATGTTTGTTGCTGTTTTTGTTGTTGTTGTTGTTGTTGTTATCGTCGCTGTGACTTTACTGCTGTCGCCGTTGCCATTGCTGTTGCTTAATCAACGGATGAATGCGTTTATTACAAGCGCTCGATCGTTGTTTCATTTTTAGTGTCGTTTCATTTGGTGTCGTTTCAGTTTGTATCGAAATAGAGTTTTTTTTAACGTATTAAGAGTTTTTTTTTTAATTTGCATAGATTCTTGTTTTCTTCTTCTTTTTTTTTTCTTCTTTTCTTCTTCTTCTTCTTCTTCTTCTTCTTCCGGTAGTGTATAAGTATTTATAAAAAATGTGTTGGCAAATCAAGAGAAAAAGAAAGAAAGAAATGAGGAGAGTTCAATTCTACGGCACAGAAGAACAAGATTAGTTGTCTTCGGTCTTCGGTTGGTATAAAAAAACCTGCTATTACTATAGCGCGATCGTCTAATTCTGAATCAGACTAAGCGTGATGAGCGTTGCTTTCGGGCTCCTCAGTTTCGATTGATTTTGATGGGTTTTTAAGAACTAATTTGTCAAATTCTGAACTGATCTGATTCATCTGATCATCGATAGCGTCATCGTGAGCAGAGGATCGGATCGATCTCGTTTTCCGTTTTCAAGACTTCCGCATTTATTTATCTCGGTTTTAATTCGAAATTGATTCGAATTTTGATTCGAACTGAGAAGGCCCTCGACGGCCTTCTCTCTCAAGGGTCTTCACTCTTTCTCGCGTGTTGGCCGAATGTGGGCGAAGATGGAGGCGTGAATGATTACGCAGGGGCACCATTTTTTGCAGCCGAGTTAGAGGGGCGGAGGGCTCTCCGCATTTCATCTGGATACTTTCCATTCCATGCTTTCGCCATTTTGATTTTTAACAGTAAAGAGCGCTATTTTTTTTCTTGTATTTTTTTATTGTTTTCATGCAATATTTTCTCTACAGGACGCGTAATTTTTATATTTTCTGAATTTATTGCTGTTGTTTGTTGTTGCTGTTGTTGTTGTTGTCGTTATTGTTGTCGTCATTATACATATTTCGCTTTTTTGCGGCATTTTTCTGTGCAACGACATCATTATCAACAACAACAACAACAACAAAAAACAGCACAGACTTCAGCGCTTCTGCGGAATCACTTAACGCTTGATTACGCTGAGTGACGTTTTGACGTGGCGGTGACGTTGTTGCTGTTTCTTTCTGCTGATAAAGATGACGTTGCTGTTGTTGTCATTGTTACACGTCGCCGTCGCCGTCGTCGTCATCGTCATCGTCGTTGTGGTTGTTGCTGTTGTTGATTTGGATGCTGCCTGCCTCGGTTTTCCGTCCGTCCGTCCGTCCGTCGTCGCCTGCTCTTCGGTGCCTCGAAATCAACTCTTTACTATATTTTTTCAAGCTTCAGCGTTTTTGTTCGTTCCATTGCTGAAGCTTGTTGCTGATGAGCTTGCGTTGATGTTGCTGCTGCAGCAACTTGTTATAATGATGTTGCTGCCGAAGCCGGAGCGTAGTTTTTTTTCTCTTTCTTTCCCTGAGTCGAAGCTCTACGGTCTGCGGTTACTTTTTAGCAATTCCTCACTTTACGTTTTGGTGTCGTCTGCAGTTTTTACACGATTTTAATTTTGAAATTTTTTACTAAAAAAAAAACCGAATCAATGAAACGACAGAAACGCAGGCCTCTCTTTTCCCTTCTCTTCTCTTCTCTGAAGACGAGTCTCGGAGTCGGTTCCGCAGTTCAGGTTACGTTGAGGGTACGTTTTGTCGAAACTTTTAAAGCTTCACTAAAGAATGCGTGCGTACAATAATAACAATTTGGTGCGTGGCGGTACACTAATTAAGGTGCCACCAGCACACCAGCACCTCCCTGCATGACTGTCACTCTCTCCTTCTGACGAGACGACGACTTTCTCGTCCTGCGGCCATTCCTGCCGTTGCTCGGAAGTCATCGAACGTGCATTAAGTCACTTCAGAGAAGTGTCACTCGAGAATGACCGGGCGGGCGGGCGGGTCGGGTGAGGCCAAGGTTCGTTGTGGCGTTTTCGGGTAGAGCAGCACCAAGTTCAAAAGCCAGCAGCAGTGACGACAGCAACGTCGTGGCGACGCGGCGATGACAACAATGACAACAATAACGTTCGTGTGCTAACGTTCAATGATTGCCAACGGCTTTCTTTCTTTTTTTTGGCTCGTTCTTACTTGAATCGTTCGGTAAATAAAAGGTATTCTTACCCTTTATGTAACCGATTTGAATATATCGAATGTATGTACGTATGTGCGTCGCACCCTCTATTGTCGTTTCTTGGTTGGTATCGTTGTTGTTGTTGTGTCTACCTTAATTACAAGCGGGTGACGCCCGCGTTAAACGGGTGGAAAATGTTGGCCCCGTCAATACTCGTACAAAACGTGACTCATTGCTCGACCTGGGCCCTGTTATTACAATCTGATAGAAGCAGAAGCAGCTGCAGCTGCTGCTGCTACGAGTATGTGAGTCACGAGCCACGGTGGCCCGTTGGTCCGTGGCCCGTGGCCCGTGGGTGGCTCGATGACTCAGCGAAACTCACTCACGCGCTATAAACGGGGATGAACGCGTCCATACACCTGCCACACCTCCAACGCACCTTCCTTCCACCGTTTCAATAGATCCAAATTCTTTAGAAAAACACGCGACTGACTGCCGCCATCTTCCGCCGCCATCTCCTCCGGTAACTGACTTTCTTTTCATTTCGTAATCCTTTCAAGACTTTTCAATGAAGGGACGACGGAGTTCTCTCGGTTAGATTTCACTCCAACTTTAACCGATTAAGGCCCGCAGAAGTCTTAGCAATCTCCAGAGTCTTTATCACATCCCATAAGATCGGATACACTCTCATAAAGCCTTCATTTTCATAAATTATGGAATTTAACGTTTATTTGTTCCGCGTGATTAAGATTATAAAGAGAGAGGAGGCCTTAGTGTGAAGTGTGGCAGCGGACAGCAATGGGTTAACATAAACCTTCACACTCAACAATGCAACTGCCAGAGAAGCCACTTGCAAACCATGCTGAAAGAGGAGAGAAAGGGAGAACACGTTGAAGAAGCAGCAACTTCATACAAATACAAAAAGAGCGAATAAAGGACGGACGAGTACAGCCGCGTGGGCGGGCGGGCCTGCATCCAGCGGCATCATTTTAATTGGCAACGCAGCTGCCAACGACGTCACCTCCTGTCTTCAAATTGGCGGGAGTGATGGACGACGGCACTTGAGTGAGTCCATGAAGGCCATGAGTCGGAGTCCAGGCAGCAGGACAAGGACTAATGATTTCCTTCAACGCCAGTCTATGGATTACATAATCGTTGATTCTCACCCCCGTCAGTCAGTCCGGCAGTCAGTCAAAAAGTCAAGGTTGAACTTTAGGTCTCTGAATTACAGTGCCGCCACCGCCACCGCCACCGCTCTTCATAACCGCTAACTATTTCCGCAAATAAATGCGAAACTTGTCTGAAAAAAAAATCGTGAAAAATAATCGGCTTCAGAAATTATTGCAAAGGGCTCAGCATTAAAGAGGGGCGTTTTTCCGGTTCATTGAAATGAACTTAACAAAGAGAATTCTGCTGGAAGAGCTCCGGAAGGGGAAGCGCTAAAGTAAGCAGGGGCAGAACGAACGAGGGAGGAGAACGGAGAGCGGAGAGCGGAGAGCGGAGGGTAGAGGGTTGTTCAGAGTGCCATGAACTCTGCGAAGGCACCACCAGTCCAGGCGCATCGGGGTGTTTTGCACTGCGGCTTTCTGCGGCACGGCGAGCATGAATGAAGCGCGTCCTTATGAATGAATCGCAGCGCAAACGGCAGCAGCAGCAGGGTTGCCACCCGAACTGAGGCATTTATGACAGGGCCGTCGTGAGCAATGAATGCGAGCATTGCACTACGCCGGCCTTAAAAACCGACAGAACTAGATAAAAAGTAAGCAAAACGTGACAGACGACGTCGCGTCGCCGAGAGTGCAAAGAACGCTCCTCCAAATTGCTCCTCGAAGCTGCTGAAGAAGTTGCTGCTGCTGCTGCTGCTGCTGCTGCTGTTCGGGCTGTTGCTGTTGTCAATGTTGTGGTGCCAAGTGGAGCGCAAGTGTTGATAGCTCGCGCATAAATTAATTTTTTACTATTTAGAGAGTCGTTGCCGCCCTGTCGCCGCAATGACGTCAAGTTATTGAGAAACTTCGTAGTACCGCAGAGAGGAAGTGCGAAGCTCTTAGCTCTTGCCGCCCCTCCAACCCTCGCCGTTTGCAGCCAACCCCTGGCGACTTTAGGCCGCCTGCAATGCGACCTAGGCGCACCCACACTTGAGACTAGTTCACCGGCTGGCACTTCAGCGGCTAATGACAACAGAATTCATCTCACCTTCTGCTTGAAGTGCATGTGACGACATGTGACATGTGACATGTGTCACCGCGGGCAAGACTGATTCAGGAAATTCCGGGTTCAAAAGAGTTCGAGTCCTTCAACAGCTCAGCTGGCGCATTTATGAAGGGCCATAGCTCACACGACCCCAAGAACCTGTTCTGCTCATGCTACCCGCAAGATGAAGTCCTCACCTGACCTGACCGGTCCCGTGATTACTGCTTACCATCATTAGGCGCCTGATTTCACTCCGAGTGTCGTTTCTTCGTTTCGTCCTCAACACTTGACTCCTGCAAAGACTCCTGCAAGTGCTTTTAGTGTTGTTGCCAGCGAAACACTTTCGAAGCCGCTACTTTTGATGCTTCCTCGATGCTTTTTAGCAATTAACAAGTCCAACAAAAGGGTCGTCTGTGTACATAAAAAGACACAAAGACTTTCATTATTAAAATGTTACCATCATTGAAAATGACGACGATGATGATGATTTATTCAATTCATTGTAATCATGCTTAATCAGTTATCGTTTCAATTAGGACTGACTCCAGAACTTCACTCGGTTCAGCTGTTATTTACTCGGGACCCCTTCAGATGCTTCACGGGACGCTTCACTGGACACCCTCTGCCCCCTTAAAAGCAAGCAAACAAACACCAGCATCCATAGACTTTTATAGACTTTTATGGATTTCAATTTTTTATTTTAATTCTTTTGTGGTGCTCTTTCCAATTGTGTCAATAATTTCGAAATGAAAAGCGAGCGAGCCGCTCTTGCGTTCGCCTCAATTTGATTGTTGCTTAATTGTGCCGAAAATAACGAACTCATTCATTCATTCATTCATTCAATAATTCATTTATTGATGAGAATTACTTCATGGATGAAGCAATAAATTAAATTGAATACTTGTGCGAGCTTTTTTAATACCATTTTTGCTGTCCATACATTCCTATGCTTTCGTAGCATTGAGAATTGAAAAGTTTCTTGTATCAAGCAGAAAGTACATAAACTTGACCTAAAAAACCAACCTTTGGATCTCTGCTCAAATGGAATCATTGAAGAGTTATTGTTGTAATAGTATTTTGTCCACAAGAAGGCGGGCGGGCATTTTTCCCTTTGAAAAATGTAATGGTATATGATATACATATGTATGTATGTATGTACTACATTTGTTCCAGTTTTATTATGATTGGAGAAAAAAAAAAAACCGAAAATTCTAAATTATCACCGTATTTTAGTGTTGGTTGGGAGGCGAGGCTGGCTGGCTGGTTGGAATCCATCTTTCCACATAATTCCCTTTTTAACCTCGTTTATTCGTCCCAAGAGAATATTTTTTTTCCTTTTTATAAATTTACGAGATTTGTATGAACGGATCTGATCAATATAGACTATAAATTTATGTCTAAATTAGTCCATTTCTAAACCAATCTAAACAAATACATTTTCCTTGGTGTTGTTGTTGCTGTTTTTTTTTTCTTTTTTTGTTGTGTTTACACTACTGCATTCGGCATTCAGGAGAGAAGAGCAATAAATTTTAATCCAATTTTTTTTTTTTTGCTTCTCTTCTCTTCTGTTCTCTTCTAATCTCTCCTGTTCTTTTGGAAATTGCTTTCTTTTGTTAGTTCTAGTGCTTTTACATTTTAGTAGGTCTAGTCTGTCAGCGAGATTTCCCGACATTCGCTCGAATCTCGTTGCCGGCTCTCTCAACGAAACTGAGAGAATTGCTCTAGTGTTGTTGTATTTACTGCCTTTTGACGAATATTTATTGAAATTTAGTGCGTTGATTGATTGCACTCATGGTATTGTTTTTGTTGTACTCAATTTTATTTGATTTTCAATAAAGTATGTACTTTTTTGCAATTTTACAATTTGCTATTTTATGCATTCGAATAAATTTGCAAAACAAAATAAAGTACCAAATAAATTGTGCAATATTTTCATAGAATTCATAGAAAGAAAAAAATCTCTGCTCTTTGGAATTTTTTTAAATGAAATTTTTTCTAAATAACTCAGAAATTTATTAATGGATTTTGAATATTTTACAACTAACCAATTACGTATCGGTGTACAGTAAAATTCTAAACAAAAAGCAAACTTGCAAGGCCACCTAGTGACCGTTGCAAAACTTCAAAAAGCGATATACAACCATCAAAAGCTGGATATAATTGAATGTAATGTACATAATATAATAAATCTAAATACTCAACAAAACAGTCAGTAATATTCACTTCGATTTCTGAAATTTTTGGGGTCCCTTAAAACTGCCGAAGAATATATACCTCTCTAATTTGGTGCATTTTTTTGTTGTTATATGCAAACCAGGCTTGCATAAAGTTTTAATAGATCCCAACGATTTTATAGTTAAAGACATTTTTATTTTTCCATTTTTGTAAAGCCGTAGTAATTGTTTTGCGAATATCAAATATTATTTACTTTATTTATATTCAGATTTTTCAACTTACTATTTTTTTTTTAGTTACGTTACATCATCAAGCCATGGATGTCGGCCATGACATGGTCGGTCTTAACAAAAATATTTTATTATCAAATCCTTTTAATCAACGTGCATCAAAATTGAATTCGATTCGATTTTATTTTATTCCAACAAACGCGTCAGTCTTAAAGTCAAAAATGATGGACAAAATATACATATGTATGTATGTGTGTGTGTGTGTGTGTGTGATATTGATGAAAATACAATACAACAATGCAAAATACAATACCAGAGCAACAAAAGGACAGAAACACAAGAGATAGGCTTAAATGAGGACGCGACGCGACGCGGCGACATGCAGCGAATGCAATGAATTTCATTTTAATCCACGGAATTTCATTTTTTGATCGTTTGCCTCGTAAAAACCATAAAATTTCACAAAATACAAAATACCGAAATACACAAAATACAAAAGAAAGCAAAAAAAAAACGGGAAAATAAATATTTAAAAAATGAATTATAAAATACAATTTTACTCAAATTTCAATAAATTTCATACACAAATGCAAAGCCACTTTCACATACAGTACATGTGCATTATTATTGTTGTTTTTGTTGTTGTTGTTGTTATTGTTGTTCCATATTTACTTGATCAATTTTTCCTTCCTCAACCCGAGCCATTTCCATCAAATAAAATTCAAAAGTAAAGTAAATAAATTTTGTTTTCTCGCCCCCCCCCCCTCCCCCTTTCCTCACCACTACGCCCCTTTTCGGCCCCCAGACCGGATGGGTGCTGAAAGGATTCAAGCCAACAACAACAACGACAACCACGCGAGCACAACAATTTCGAAATTTCTCCAAAATTTATGCAGATAATTTTTGGGCGGTTGGCGAAAGACGGTGGTCGTTTCGGCGCGGAAGAGGGCAATTTTCCGGGAGATTGATGTTGCGGAATGGCAGGGCGTGGTGAGGCAGGGCGTGGTGAGGCATGGCGTGAGGTAAGGATAAGCCGAAGCATATAAAATTAATGAAAACTTTCAGAATGCTTTCAGTCTGCAGTGTTTGAAGCTGTCGGTCCCTGTTGTTGTTGTTTTTGCTTTGGTTTCTGTTTTTGTTATTGTTTATGGCTCGGAGTATTTAAATGAAATTCATGAAAAATTAATGAAATTTAAAGTTTAAAGCTACACAAATTTTTTATGCTCATGTGAAATGTTTTGTATGCAAAGCAATGGTTTGTGTGTGTGTGTGTGTGTGGTTTTTTTTGCCATATACCATTTTTATAAAATAAAACTTAATTATTTTGGCACTTTGCAGTATTTTTAGAATTCTTTTTTTTTTGGTTTAAAGCAATTTCCATTTTTTTTTTTTAAATTAATTTAGTTAGTGTTATAAAAGTGAAATATAGACATACGATAATACGATATATCTATTATGTATGAAATGTTGTTTTTGCTTATTAATAATTTTATCAAGAGAAAAAAATCTCATTTGATTATTAATTACAGCATGCCACATTTTTCAAAAATTCCTTAACTCTTAAAAATTTAATTCATGTTCATCCAATGCCTATAATTTTCAATGTGAGCTTCCTTTAAAACTTCTGGTATTATCAACATTTTAACAATGTTCGAATCATTATTAAATTAAGTCAAAAAATTGTTTTCAATTATTTTCCATGGATGCCGGCAGATGAAGCGCCACAATATTTTTAATGAGCTTATGGCTGTTTTGCCAAAGGTTGCCGACTAACGCATTGCTTAAGTGTTGTTTATTTTTTTTGATTTTCAATAAAACTAAAAAAAAATATTGTCATAACAAATTTTATTTAATTATTTTACAGTTTGAAACAAAAAGGAATTTTTGTAAATTAGTAAAGCTTTGTTTCTACATGCTCGCTTAACCATAAATCATCAAAAATCAGGGATCATAACTCATTTGAAGGCATTAAAAAAGTAATAAACGAGATTTCAAGACGCTCGTTCTACGATTCCGAGAAAAAAAACATGTTATTTTTAACTTTTCGAGCTCACTCGAAAAAGTCTAAATGTTTCAAAATTAATTGAATTTTTTCCATGTGACCGTTTTGAAAGATAAAAAGCCACCGCAGAGAGAGAGAGAGAGTGAGAGAGAGAGTGAGAGATTTGATGTTGACAGTGTCAACATTGATGCTCTTCGATGTTTTGAGAATTTTCATTTACAATAAAAAAAACTATCGCCTTCAAATCGATGAGAATTTGTGGAATATTTTTAGTAAATGCTTTTCCCAAAGAAAAGTAATCAGCGATACGGTTGGCTTTAGCCTACCACCATGATATCTGCGATTAACAAGCTGATTCCAGCATCAACTACTTTAAAATAATCATGCGTACACTGTAAAAAATGTTTACAATTGTTTACAATAATAGTCAATAATTTTTACAATAATAGTCTTTCTGATGACTACTAAAGCTACGCGAACAATGTACGAATATATGAGAATTTAAAAAAAAAATATGTTCCTTTATATAGTCATAAATGTTCATAAAGAAATAATAGATTTTTGTAATTGTAGTACATTTTGCACGCTTTTGTAAAGACGATTTTTAACAAATCTATAAAAATAAAGATTTGATAAAAATGGATTAGAAAAAAAATTTGATAAAAATTTGATAAAAGTCTCTTTTTCTTAATTGTATTTATAAAATGTAAAGCAAATCATAAATATTATACATTACTTATTAAAAAAAATTTTTGAGTTAAATGAAAATTCGATAATCACTAAATTCCTTTTAGACTGAATTGATAAATTTGAATAAAATAACTTTTACCGCAAGTTTTAAAAATTCGTTTTGTTTCATCAGACTTGATTTTCTTTCCTCTTTTAAGAGAATTAATTTCTCCTTTTTGAAATAAGCCATTTTCTCTTGAACTAAGAAAAGAACGTTGATTCTTTTAATGAACAGTTTCGTTTTTTTTTCGCGTGTATAAGTAGCCGAAGATATTTACATTCCTTCGAACAGGATGTTTGAGGTTGAGGTTAGGTTGAGCGAATGAGGCCGTTGCCGGGCCGGGCCGGGAATCACACTGAAAGTCCTGAATACGAGAAGATTTTCTCGATACTTGAGCAGACGATATCAGTTTCTTTTGCTGATCTCAGCTTGCAAAAAAAAGCCATATGTGTTGCAGATGTTTGCGTATTTGAGCGGGCCAGGTCAGTCAGTCCGTCAGTCAGTCCGTCAGTCACTCAAGCAGTCAATCAGCCGCAGCCAGAAGAAGAGCCACAAGCGTAACGATCGACACCACAAATTCCTTTCGTCTGAATTCAATTTGATACATGCCAAAGAACTTTCAATGCTGAAGAAGAAGGGTCAAAAGAAGGGCCAACAACTGAGTCGTCGTCGTCGTCGTCGTCGTCGTCGTCGTCGTCGTGGCCGTAGCGTAGCTCATCATTTTTGCTGGCGCAGATGAAAGTTTTTATCGTCTCCGATTGCACCGAGGAGAAGATGTGCCTTCTCCTTTACTTCGCTTTGGTCTCTGCTGCGGTCGATTTGTGTGCAGGCAAAAGGAAAAAATTGATGGGAAAAATGCTTGGAAAAAAATGTATTTCGTATTTTGCTATAGTGGAAGCGGTCGGTTTGCATTGCTGGCATGTGTTAAGATGACAATTGTTTAAATGATTATCATGGTTGTTCCTTCGTTATTCCTCTTTCTCTCTCTCTCTCTCTCTCTCTCTCTGTTTTCATTATCGTTGGCAGCAATTATTCAGTGCCGATCACGCTAAAAAATCATATACCAGTGTTGTTGTTGTTGTTGTTGCTGTTGTTGGATATTGCCTCAAATGTGCGTGTCACAACTTTGGATGCTTTGCGTGCCTTCGGTTTTAATATCAAGGAGGATTGACGAGATGTCAATCAAAGCATCCATCACAAATTTACATCAATTTTCCTGCTCCCCTCTCAACCCCCCCCCCCCCCCTCCCCCTTGCCCTCCTCCTTCGCCATCACGCATTTCAATCAACTGGAATTCAAGGAATCGGTATCAACTCTCTGCGCCGCCGCCGCTGCGCTGTTATTAATTAAAGAGTCCTCCCTTTTTTTTTCTTTCAATTCTCAAATAATTATCTTCTCTCAGAAGTTTTTCTGCTTTGTTTACATTGAGTCGATTCCACGTAACAATCTTCTCACTTCCGGTAGCACGCATTCGACGCTCAGCCGATCGAATCAGCCTGCCTTTTCCGTTTACCGAGATGCCGTGATACTCGAGTACCTGACTCTAGATTGTTTTAATGTTGATTTTACACCGGAGACGCGCAGCTCACCAGCATCGGCATCAATAAATCCATCCATCCAACCATTCCTCTACGCATTCGTTCATTCATTCACAAATGACGTGTGAAAACATTTTGTACATGTTTGATGGCGGTGCCTACCGTTTCCAGCCGGGCCGGTTCCTCTGGCGTGGTGTTTGTGCCTGGAATCAGGCTGCCTGATGGACAACTGTCGGGATGCACAACAAAAAGCCTACGATCGGAAATGTTTTTAGTTGACCGACCGCCCGTAAGCGTCAGCGTCCGACCGACCGACCGACCGACCGACCGTTTGTTGTTCTTACAACCTTATCGTTAGTGAAATTCTCACACGGCACAGCCTGGAGGCAGCACCATAATTTGTCGGGCTTGTTTGTGGTTATGAAAGGCGGGTAGCTAGAGCGAGCGACCTTGCTGCCATTATGTTTGCTCTGGACCAGGATTGCGCAGCATCAAAGGAAACCGCACTCAGGCAACCGTCTCGTTCTTTGGTGGCTGCATTTTCGGGCTAACTGCGACTTCATTGGACCCGCAAATCAATATTTGTGTGTCTGGTGCTCTGGTGCTCTGGTAACTCACGGGAGGTAACTCGAGGACTAGTCTAATAATACAAATTATGATTTAACAAGAAACGATGTTCGTTATTTTCAGGAAAATCGGTAAAAAAACCGGAATTTTCCACGAAAAGATAATCAGATTTTCACAAAAAAAAGTGTATGTTGGTGTAGAGCATAGAATTTTTGTTGCCAACTTCAGGGGGACATACTTGTGCGTCTGTCACTGCACGTCACAACAGCCAAAATGTGGCTGAAATGGGCTGCTTGATAATGTATACCCAATCATGTCAGAAAATCGAGTATTCGGTATCAAAAAAGAGGCCGGATTTGGCGGTATCCTTCCAAATGGCGCCGACATATTAAATTTTTCTGAGGTTTTCTGTAGACCTTTTCTTAATATAGTATTTTCTGGTAAATTGTAACACTTTGTTCTCAATTTTTTTTTTAAGGTTATGAAGAACGGGCGGTGAGGTTTCCTTTCAGCGAATGAAAAATGAAAGTATATATATATACTAAGATATGAATGAGAAAATAAGAGTAAAGATCAAGGAAAAGTCTAGTTTTCAGCTCATTTTGTAGCTTCTTCGACCTATTTCCCTTCCGCTGTTGCACAAAGATATACCGTTGGAAAGTTCAGGGGAAAGAAGGAGGAGAATATGTTCGTACAAAATGGTAAAAAATAATACATATTGTAGTTTTGTGTCTGTCTGTCTGCGTTTAAGCCAATTCTCACGCTTTGTGAAGACACCTTTTCGAAGAACCAACGCCGGCACACACGCGCACAAGCTCCCAGACGCAAATGGTACGTCTGAGGCAGACGGATCGACCGACAGCCAGACACAAAGAGAGGCCGGTAACTTCGCACAGTCGGACTTAAGTCGGACTTAATTGTTCATTGTAATGAGTTGTGGAAATTAATTTCTGTGCGAGTACCTTTCAACCATTCAGACCGAGATCTTTCACGGAAACTGACTGACTAATGTTCTAACTGTTGTTGTTGTTGTGGGTTGTTGTTGTGGGTTGTTGTTGTTGTTATTGTCGACTATGTCAGGCCATCGCACGCAGCGCACACACACCGGCGCAGGCAGCCAGACATGTTTTGCAGCCAAATGCTAGCAATTTCAATAATAGCTCCAACAACAACAACAACAACAACAACAACATCAGCAAATACTGCAACAAACTCTGCGACGGCAGAGGCCGCTTGAAAATTATGTTTTTTGGAAAAACGAACAAACACTTTGGCATCAACTCAGCTCAGTTGACAATAAAAAGTGCCATTTTTGGGAAGAGTTTTCCGAAGATCTAAAGTTATTGCTGATGCGGTTGTTGTTGTTGTTCGTTATTGCATCTGAGGTGTCATTTTGTAGGCAATGGATTTATTTGAAACGCATTGAACCGAATTTCGGAGCAAGGAAAAGGACTTCTTTTTCCGAATCTTGTTAGCGATTAAGTAACGCGGCGGTACAACTAAATCATCTAGAAAAGAGATGGAGTTACAAGGGTCAACGGTTCAACGGGTTAAAACAGCGCTCATAGCAGTGTTGCCTTCAAATCTGGTACGTCATTATCAGCTAAATATGGTAATAATCTTTGAGCTAAGGGTTATTTTTTAGTTATCTTCTTAACTTCTTCTCATTGAAGTGTCGAAATTCTCGAACGTCAAGGCAGATAATTCTGTCAGGAGAACAAGACGAACAAGAAGAAGAAGTAGCCCCCGGCACTGTAAGAGATAAAACAAAAGCTGTTAAAAAATCAAAAACAACATCATCCTAAAGATAATGTTTATCAAACCCGGCCTCAAAATAGAAATAAAAAATAAATTACAAACAAACAAACGAACAAACAAACAAACGAAAAGGAAAACATAATTTCGTCTCATTGAAAAAGCAATGAACGGGACAGAAATAAAGGCTGAGGTTTTCCTCAAAGAAATCGTTACAAACGGTTGGCCGCCGCTCTCTGAAGAGTAGCATCACACACGCACACACACACGCGCGCGCACAAACGTACGTTCTTTTCTCTCCAGAGCCTTTCTCAGTCCATACTCAGTCACAATGAGCCGAAGCCGAAGCCGATGCTGGAATTGTGATCGCACATATTCCGAAAAAACGCAGCTGTTGGTCTCGTGATTTCTTGGGATTATTTGAGATTTCTGTAATGATTTCTCAGCAGGCAGAGCGTTATTTTTGGAGCCCAAACAAGGAGTCAGTCTCTCATTAGGCATCGTTAGGTTCGTTTGGGTTCATTAAAAACCACTAAACATAAACTCATCCGGTCTTTGTTCTTTCTTCATTTCAAAAATAGTTAATAGCTTGGAATCTGTTCGTTTATGTGTTTTGAAAATCTTCGTATGTACCTACTCTTATTTAAATTTTGTTATTGATTCATTAAAAAGAAGAAGAGAGCCATATTTCGGGCTCAAATTATAAAAATAAAATTTCAATTTAAAAAGATTATACGCATTTAATGCTGCAATGAAGGCTTTTTTTTAATAATTTCAATAAAAGAAATTGCGGAGAAATTCGACCAAAAATGATGGCCTAATGACACCCCCCCCCCCCCCCTTCCCTCCCCCACTCCCCCATCTCTCTCGTAAACCCGCACAAGATTTCCCACGAAAAGAATATGAAAATAATATGAAAATCAAAAATAAGAAGATATCTATTCTCAAATGGCAGAACGCAGTTAAATCAAATAATAATCCTATCATCAGAAAATGCGTACTCAACTCAATGAATTCGGAAAATTAGGAAAATCTCTTCTAAAGCACGAAAGTATGTATGAGAAATCTTCAAATCGTGAAGAACTTCGGTGATATTATTGTACAATACAATAACAAAATACGATCAATGACATTAAGTAGAGTCGGCTGCTTCTAAGCCGGCGATAAGAAAATCCTAATGGAAAATCACAGCCACAGAGAAGAGCATCATCGATGGGGAAGAACAGGGAACGAAGAAGAAGAAGAAGCAGAGGAAGAACCACACAGTTTAAGAGCTATTTAGAATATGGAAAGCGAAGTTGCTGACAACTTGATTCTCGCATAATTCGTGATAAAGGCTGCACAGTGGAGATAAGTTAATTTTTTTACTCCTTTTCGTCAATAAAAAGTACTTAAATTAAAATGTAGGAAAGACTATTTCACGAGGAGGAGGAGGATTTCATAAAATATGGCGAAACTTTGAAAATTAACGCCCAAAATAAGATTAGCATGTTATACTTATGAGATGAAATCATAAGTTCCTTTCAGTATGCGAGTATTCATGCCATGATTCTAGCAGTGGCGCCCTAATGTGCAGTGTAGTTTGAATGGTCCTTCATTTTGATCCCGATTTCACCCCCCCCCCCCATCCTCTCCCCCTCTCGGGCGGCATTCATCAGCCCCAATCAGCTGCAGCGAACAATACGCAACGCACAGGGACTGCATTCGCCGTAGATCCGTCGATCTGAAGTGCCAGCGAAACATGCCCGAGTGAAGCGATTCCTATCGCAACAACGAACCCCATCAGAAGCATCGTAAATGCTGGAAGGCGGCGGCGACGACGGTTTGGCGGTTTGGGTGGACGCTGCATTGTAAATCTTGTACTTCGTTGGATTTTCGAGAGCATTACGTGCTTTCTTTACGCGCTGGGCGCTGCTGGCTGGCGACTGCATCGATGAAGGAAAGCACGTACTTATGCGAGTATGTATGTATGCACGTACGTACGAGTATAACGAACATAAACGCTTGTACACGCGAACACACTTAATTGGTCGAGAAACGGAAATTTTATCAAATAAATAATCAAGCAAACAATCCCGCTCAAATCGCGATGGGGTTAAAGAGCCCGAGCTGGTCCAGTGGAAAAAAGCACGTAGAAGTACTTTGAGCGGGTGCGCCTTTGTTCACGCTCTCTAATCGTCTTCTTCTACGTCTTTCTCGGGCGGTTCTAAGATTTTCTTATGCTCCGCACTTCTCCGTGAAGCGTGCGTGTGACAGCGGCGGCACTCGCTGAAAATGCAGAGCGATGCGGAAAATTAAGTGGCATCGCCCCCTTCGGTTTTTTTTTTGCTATGACTGCATATTTTTCTTTTGAAATTATTATAATCCTTTCTAATAATAAGTTGCGCTTCAGCCCTCCTCGCTACATCCTCACCCTCTCTCTCTCTCTCTCTAAACCACCCTTAACTGCGAGACTTCAGCTCGCACCTTATCGAAGTTAGGTGCATTTCTCTCTAAATGCCGCCACGAGTTTCACGATCACTGTGAAGACTTTCTCTGTGACATAAATTTTTATTGCTTGACAGTAGATGTGATATTTTTATTTCTTAGTAACTATTTTCGAAAAAATTTCGTCATTTCTTAGAAAGGGTAGAAAGTGGAAGAGGAATAAAAGTGCTTCAAAACTTAGTACATCTTAATGAGCTTTCCGCTCAGTTGGCACGAAGGTACCGCGGCTTTCGATAGCCGCAGCCGTATTCCCAGCCTCACGCAATCTACGTGCGTTAAAACTTTACGACCTAAAGAGTCATAAATGTTCACTATTATTTGAACAATTTTATTATACGCGTATTTGCCGTAGGTAAAACTTTTTTCCCCACAATAAAAGCGTTGATTTTAATCACTTTTAGTGCCCGACTTTCGAGAGAAAGTGTACTCGTTAGTACTGTTCGCTGCGATATTATTGTGTGCGTCTCATGAACTGACATTCTTACGATAATATTTCTTATGTACGAGGAAACAGTTGCCCCCCCAAAAGCAATTTACAGAATCTATATGACCTTCTTTAAAAATCGGTTGACGTTCTTCATCATGATTGGTGTGATCTCTGTTAACTGATAAACAATTTTCTCTCAAACAAAACCATTTACTCTTATGTTTCCTGATGTGAGAAAACTTTTAAGCCTCTCAACATAATTAAGTTATTTTTTTTTGAAATGTTTAAAAGACTAAAAGCCTTTAAGAACCCTTTTAAAAGAATATATAAATATTATTTTCAAATATACGAGAGTATATAAATTCTATACACAAGTGTAGCTATATTTAAAAGTACGTTTATTTTTTACTTATCATATTCCATTGTACATACATTTAATATTTCAAAAGCCTTTTATTCTTTGTAATTCGAAAAGCTTTTACTCGTTATTTAATTGAATCCTTCCTCACTTTTTATGTAGCTTCAACAACTCAAAAGCTGTCAATGCGTGTATTTTAACAACTTTTTGCATAATTGATACTTAAGTAATAAATAATACAAGTATCATATAAAATTCTCAGCAACTGCATAAATAATTTGTTTCTGGGCTTTTTGCCACGTTGTTGTGTTGTTCTTTCGATTACGAAAAAAATTTAAATGCTTAATAAAAAATTAAAAAAGTTTCGACAAAAACATCCGTCGAAAAGCTCAAACAAAAGTTATCAATGGATGGATCTATTTGGTAGCTGGTTCTCGCTGGTTAAAAAAACAAAATTTTTTTAAACTTTTTGCAAGCGGAGGATTTCAGTAGCTTCAACATTTTTATTGTTGGGCGCACAACAGTGTTGGGCTTGCTTCTGTTATGAATTAAGTTTTTAAAAGCGTTATTTAATTTTAAGTGATGTTAACGGCGCAGATGTTAAACGGAATAAATTAAAATTTCAAACGTATCACAAGAACAAAGCAGGCGACAGCAGCGACGCGTCGTTGGGAAAAGCTGGAAAAGAGAATGTCTATCTATTTATATAAAAACTTAATGAATACGATAAATACATATTATTGTTTTCTCTTTTTTTGGCCTAATTGGAGATTTTCAACACAGCACGTATGGACGAGTATAGCACAAGTTGTCACAGTTGTCAGTTTTTTTCTCACAATTAATAAAAAAATCATATAACAAAAATATTTTCACAAAACAAAAATATAACAAAATATATTTGACATAATATATGCATATATAATATATATTGTTATAATATAAATATAACAAAATATAACAAAAATATTATCAATGAGTTGCAAAAGAAGCAACAAAAATAACAACACCAGCAAAGTAATCTTTAATGTTAATTGTTTAAATATTATGTTATGTGAGTCTGTGTGTGATGACAAAAGCAGGCAAATATTGGCTTTCAGTACAGTTTATGCCTTTGAATTTAGAATTTTTAGAGCCATGCCTGATTTTCAGCTTAACAAAAAATGTAGTTTTTTGGGAATATCGCAGCATTTATCTCTTAATCCGTCGTTCTCTCAAATTCGACCATCACTGAGTCGATAAGAGATAAGAGAGTACTTATCGCAAGCAAAAGGTTTTAATAATTGGAAAATATGCACACACCAAAAACTCTAATTCAAACACTAAGACCTCTCAAAATCTGAGAACCTCAAACCAAAGTTCACTAACCCTTTTCCACTCTTGCACTTTATCACGTCTACTAAGAATTTCTTCTCCTTCATGTATGCCAACCTCTCTGTAACATTACTCTCTCTCACCTTGTGTGTGTTGTTGAGAGCATTGAAGGCAATGAATTAAAGGCACCTTCACATTATGCATAAAGCTATGAGTGCTCTTGTGGAAGTGCTCTTGATTCCACAAAAAAAGTGGAAATTCTGTATGTCGTACATAGCGCCGTCTCTAATTGCGTTTCCGTGTTATCAATAATTTCACTCCGAACATAATTTTGTTAAATGAAACTACGCCATGGCTTAAATGACACTCTGGGAGAGTTCTCCCAGCACCCTTCCAACGTCCATCCCAATGGCACCACGAACACCTTGGTGTTCGCATATTCGCATAGCAGCTGCTGTTCCGTTTTAATGGATCCCGGAAACCAAAGACGTGGAGCGTGCAGAGGTGGAGACTAAAAAGTCTACCCCACAGCTCGGCAACATTATCAACGGGCCTTCCTGCATCCCCTGAGAGGCACACTTGCACATCATCAGCACATACAGCCTTTGTACACCTTAAGTACTCGAGGTAAACCATGAGGTGAAAAGCTACCTGCAGCACACTGTATGCGCGTATGAACGAACCATACCCAAAATAAATAAACAACACTTTTGGTCGCTCCGTGTGCCTCCAGAGCGCAAATGAAGTGATATTTTGGTAATGTACTCACTCGTACGTGGAGTGCACCTTAATTTGTGCAGGTACCGCTCCTACCGCGGCTGCCTGCTTTTCTGGTGCCAGATTAGGCGAACAACTTAGAGGCTCCGGCATCAACAGCATGGTTTCAGTGGCTTCGGTGTTAGCGGTTCTGTGGTTCACTTTCAGTTGCACAAGTTTATGATACTATGACTTGACTGTCTGAGCGACCGTGGTTGGGGTTAAGTCATAGTTTGTTGTATTAAATTTTGCTTCGAAAAGTGGCCAAGCTTTCGCCAATGGATTTGAGTGCAGAAATTACAAATTCCGCTTGAGAAAAAGACATCTTTTGCGGGTGTATAAATGTTCCTTTTGCGACACGAGCTTCCTTAATGTCCGCGAAATATTTGCAGTAATTTATTTACGTGGCCCGCAGGCCGTGTTAGCGCAAAAGCAATGTGCCATCATCGCTGAAGCATGAAAAAGGACGTCTGAGAAGAATTCGGAAAATCTTTTTTGTTATTTATGGCCAACAAGTGAGCCTTTTCCTCTGCGATAATAACGATATTTCGTAGAAGACCGAAAATGGTACAGTGAAAACATTCGAAGGTTATAAATAGTGTCTGACCCCTTTTGCGTTTTGCCATGCCTGGCAAATTTCTAGATTCTCTGCTCCTGCCTATTTCGTGGAAGACTCGTTTCAGCCATTGCTAGCTGCAATGGAGATGCCATGGTTTACCGGCTTCCGTTTCTGCCGAGTGAGATTTCTAAGAAGGAAGTATTGAGTCGCCGAGCATTTCAAGCGTGATCGCCTCCGCCTCGAAGTGTACTCAGCTGTTGCATGTCTAAACAATTCGGCGACTCATCGCAAGTGCTGATGGATGTCAAGCACGTCATCCGCGACTGAAAACACGTCTTTGAAATGGTTCCTTTCCATTTAAGTTCTCCCCACGTGAACGCTAGACGTCCTACGCCTACGCCAAGGCCTATTAATGGCTGGCTCTCTCTTTGGGCAGCGCTCCCTGCGGATCATGCTGCACAGCAAAGTTTTTCAGCGAGGGTGCTCTTCAGAGTCGATCCTGCGGGCGTTGAACTCAAACTTTCTCAGCTCTTCGCGCAGTGAACTCATTCACAGCAGCGAATGCGGACTGAACCGGATGCGGTGCCTGCACAGTCAGCCTCCTGGATACTCGTCGGTTCGTCGGTCGAGGGTGCACTTCCCCAAGTTCCGTTGCGTCACACATGTACGGGGCGTTTATTTTTAGTTCGGGTTTCTAAAAGACGGTGCCATAAAATGCGGCAGCAGCAGCAGCACGGCGTCGGACGTGGCCGATGCTAGGAATAGATAATAAAAAATGCTCCCCTCGTGCAGTGCCATCAGCGCACCGTGCTCGCCGAGTTTTCGTGTATCTCGAAAATAGTTATCTTGCTTAATGCAGTTCCTTTCTGCGTCGACGTTTTCGGTGCGGATCCAGTGATTTCCACTTTTTCCAACACACAACAGAGGGCTCATGCCCTCACGCTAAATTTAGCTTCTCTTGTTCTTGGCTAGCAGGGATGAGCAAAAACGACTAGAAGCGGAAAGCACGACGACAAACCGCAGCATGTGGAAAGAGTGCAAAAATCCTCAAGGACAGAAAAGTACGCGGTGCTAAGCAACGGTGCATTTTTAACAGCGTCTGAGGCGATGGCCGCAAGAAAGTCTGCCCGAGCAGTAGCGGCAGAGGCGGCAGTGCGGCAGCGGTTTTTCATTAACTGGCGGCCCCCCGACAAATGGCGGAACGATAAAATAGTGAGGAAGGGCAACACAGCTCCAAAAATAATACGGCGGCGGCTCACTGTCGTCGACGACGGGACGGCGCTGCTACAAACGACAGCAGCACGAAACAAAAACGGCTGATGGATGCATCCAATAATCGCCTAACTTGGCTCCCATTAGCGTTGGTTGCTGTTGCTGGGCGATTCCCGGCTGAAAATAGCTTGCATTACGCAGCTAGAGTACTGCCGCCCGGCCCTCGCTGGCTGTGTGCCTGCCTCTGTGGGCCTCTGTGGGCCTCTGATGGAAACGTTTCATTTCACTTTTCTGGGTATTTTCTATTTTTGTCCACTTTTCCACAATTTCGTTAGTTTCGGCTCGTTCGTATCGTGCGCCTCTTTCGCCACGAATCTGCCCACCACCCAGCCTGACAGCAGGCCAGCGTGGCGCGGCGCGGCGCAGCGGTCCGTTCATCCGACCAAAGCAGAAGAATTTAATTCCCAGACATCATCCCAGGCCGCTGAGTAACGGCCCTCCGCTGGTGTCTGACGCGCTGCGGTGACATTGCAAAAACAAAACTGCAGCGAACTTGGCGAAACGAGCTGCGCTATCAGACGGCCTCGGCCTCGGCTGCGGTGCGGTGCGGTGCGGTGCGGCGAGTGGTTCTCGGTGCCAAAAATGGCGCCGCGCTGATCTTGGTCTTGGACTTTGTTCGTTGCCTGTCTCTTAAGAAGATGTATAATTATCGCTGCGAAAAGCGAAATTGCCAGCGCGAATTAGCATAGTTATTTTTAGAGCCAATGCCGGAGACGGCCGTCTTCATTGCCGGCCTCGTTGTCCTGATGTGGCGGGCGGGACACTTTCGTTGGGCTAAAGGAAGTGCTTTGAACCGACACTGGCGGGAAATGATGATTATCGCCGGGGCCAAAAGGTTATTCAATTTGAGGAGATTATGTCTTAATATTGGATTTTCAAAGAAACGTAATTATTCGACGGTTTTTCTGCAGAAGTTTGAACGTACTTTCGAAGGCAGTCCCGGCATGAGCAGAATGAACTTAGAATGATGGAAGCATGATCGGATAAAAAGCTGTGGGATGACAAAAAAAAGGGAGCTTGGGCAAAAGTGCTGGAAAACTTTCGCTTAACTTTCGAAAAGTCCAAGCATTACACAATGAAAAAGTTACTATCTTCGGCGAGTGCGGGGGGCCGTAGATGAAGGCTGCACGCCAGGTTTTTGGCAGGTAGCACTCGCGTCGGTAACCAAAGTGAAACCAGTCAAGCAAATAAAGTGAAGTCTAAGTGAAAAGTGGTTAATGCTCTGCGTATCTAGTCTTAGAATATTTAAGTTACATGAATTTTGGGCGTATTTAATGGCTTTGGCACCAGCTGCTGCTGAGGTTGTGAAACCTCAGTCTTCTAATTGTATGCTGAATTTGAGACCGTAGAAGTTGCTAAATTTTAGACCGTAGAAGTGCTCCTGAGTGCTCCTGCGAAAAAAAGATTTCCGTTCATCAAACTCGCAAAATTACTGCCAACCGGCAGGCAGTCGCTTCTCTCGTGACAGGTGACAGGTCCGTCTGGATGGAAGAAGCACGTGAAGTCGGCAGATTGGCATGCCTCGAGACTGCATCTTTTTTCGTTCGAAGCTCTTCGGCACTTCACTGCTCGTCACTTCATCTGTAACTAAAATTAGTCTGTGCTGCAGTTGTTGGCCCGCTGCCGCATGCAAAGCTGTCAGTCAAGCGGCTGCAGATGACCTCCAGTCAGCGCAGCCAAAAGCAACAGTTGTAAAAAGCAACAGTTGCTTCATGCAAAGCAATTAATTGAATTTTTTTTTTTGTCTTTCGCAAATAAAAATTGCTTCAGTTCGAATTCTGCAGAGGACGACGAGAAGAGGTGGTGATGGTCATATGTTGTAGCTCCAAATTTCCTCTTGCTATATCTTTTTCTCTTTCCTCTTATTTCATTTAAAAATCAAGACCGTGCACCAGTATTAATACCTACACTATATAATACCCGTCGGCCATTCAGGGCCTTCCTCGGAGTCTCCGTTCAAGGCAGCTTTGAGTTTTCTACAAGTCAAGTCATGGAGAACCAGCTCAATCCAATAATTGAAAAATGTACTATTAATTCAATGTGTATTAAAATTTGTCTTGCATTGTCTTTCATTATGAAAGCCATGAAACGACTTCTTCTCTTACAAGAGAGTGCGAAGCTACTCTTCGCCGCTCTTAACTACTCTTCCGTCGATACTCTTTGTAGCTACTAGCTAGAGCAGCTCCAGCGAGAAACCAAAAACCGTCCACAGAGCCGCAGAGCCGCAGAATGGGTGTTTTTCTTGACTTGTTGTGTTCTTTCTCGATTTGCTGCTCGCTGCTCGCTGTTCGCTGCTTGCTGCTTGCCGACGAGGGCCTCCAGCGTTCATGTGGCTGGAATGAGCACTCATTACGTTCGCAACAGCGTTGTGGTGCGTATCGTTTGGGTTTCGGTCTGTTTGCGGGCGACTTGAAGAGTGCTATGCAGCGTGTACGCGTTTAGTTTCTTGTTTTCGTCACATTTACGCCTAAAAAAGATTTTTGCTGTTAATTTTGAAGACAAATCAGACACCAGAAAACGTTTAATTTTAAAGCTAAAGTTTAAGTTTAAAAAAAAACGAAACGTTATCGTTATTTAAAAAATAAAACGTTACAGTTTTATTTGTGCTGTGCTATTTTTTAACTGAAAATGAATTTATTCCAACTGGATACCAGTGCATAAACAACAAAAACAACAACAACAATAGCAAAACACAATTACGCCGTAAATTCAATTGAAGTTAAAAAACGAAAGTGAAGTTTATGAAGAGTTATTCAACAGAAAATAATCATTAAAAAAAAAAATTAAGCTTAAAAAAATACAAAGTAATACGACAAAATATCAACTACAACAAACATTTTTGCCCGCCGTACCATACGAGCTTCCATCGTAATAGACGAGCGAATAGTGCCAGGTGCCTTTGGATAACCTTTGGGATGCACATTCGGTCCTGTTTTCAGCTGAAGTAAGTGCTTGCGCCAGAAAGCGGCTAATCTTCGAAAGAGGCTTCATTGCCCCCAAAAGCCCCGCCTGCAGTGTTCTCTCGAAGGAAGCTGAATATTTTGCATACTTCGCTGTTGCATATGTTGCATTTGCTACAGTGAGTGCTACAGACGGTTTACTTGAAACTGGAGCATATCAAACTCTTTGCTCTAATGACCTTTCAATGTGCAACATCAGCTGTTGCAGCTCTCTTCACGCTACACACACTCTCTTCGTACACTCGCATTGAACAAATGTTAGTTATGAAATATCGTTGGATGGTGCTGTTGCTCAAGCAAGCTCATGCTGCATTTGCTGCAACACTTTCTGCTTCAGATTAGTCGGGGGTCAGCTGCAGCCGTGACGCTAACCAACAACTGGCTCTGGAGAATAGAGTGAGGTCGAAAGCATCCAAACCAACTGCGCTTAACACGAAAAATCTTTAAACTCTGTTAACTGAAATACTTGTCCGCTTGTTCTTCATATCTCGCCTCTCTCACGACCTCTATTGCCAAGGATAAGCTAAAATTCGTATGTCAGAAATTGCCGTTTTAGTCCGATGCTGTTGTCTGTCGTTCTGCCGCATCGTGCTGTACTCGCTGTCTGCTGCTTACATTGCAACGGCAGAAAGTGTTGCATGCAGCAGCTTCTTTTCTTCTAAGCCTTTTCGTTTCAAACGCTTTCAGCAGAACATGCAGCATGTGGCGCCTAAGCAGGACTTCCAAAATAAAATATTCGTATTCATGTGGATGTAGGTTTCAATGCTTCTGTGTGTATGTCTGTGTGTGCATAATACAATTTAAGGTTCTTCTTTTTTAATCACTTCAAGTGCTCTTAACTTAAACAGCTCTTCTTGTCTGTTGAATGCTCTCTTTTGTCTGAATGGAAACAGATGAATTCTTGAGAAGATTAGAATATCTTCGCATAAGGCAGCAGTGGTATACTTGTGGAAAATAAGGACCTTTTTCTCTTGAAAACCTTCGAAATGTGAAACGTTAATGATATTTTACTTTAAGTGTAGCAGAGTCCAACAAAGTGTAGACGATGTGAAGAGGATTATGCTTGCTGGCAAACACATGGCAAAAGTGTACTGTGTCAAAAGTGTTGCATTTGCAACAGATGTATTGCTGTGTGTTATGTTTCGTGGCTCCTTAACGGCACATATAAGTGTATATCGTAGTATGTTCTGTAAAAACTATTATTTCCATTCTTTTTAGTATTCCTCTAATTTAGAATCGTATCCTTCTCTGCCTCTGCTTCTCAATAACCCAAATTAATTATGCATAAAATCTGTACTCTGTATTTTCTCTTAAGTTAAAATTGTGTATTTTGCATATTTTCTTTATAAATTGTTAAACGACTGAATTCATCGGCGTACGAGTAACAACATAGTACATACATACATACTTGCAAAGTCCTGCGAACATCAGCGCCAAAGCTTCATCTTGATAAATTCATGGGCACATAACATTTCCACTTTTAACCCAAAACAACATCTAGAGCAGCAACGATTTTGCCATAATTCTGGCTTCCTTCTTTTACCGCGTCAATCAAAACGCAAGGGTGGGAGGGAGGTCTGTTCTGTCCCACAGCCACCCACAACCCAACCCTAACCTAACTTTTTTACCCTCATTCCGGGATTATGTTTTTGTTGTTGGTTGTTTTGGCCTTTCGCGCCACAGTATCAGGATTGCTTCTTCAAGAAGTTTCATCCGGAATCGACGCGGCATGTGGATAGCTCGTGATGACAGTTAGTAAATGGGCCAAACTTCTCCAACTTCGGCACCGGGACGCACAACGAAGGCGACACACTGACGCGCGGCTCGAGACAGTGACAAAGTTGATGACAAGGACGCTCGCGGCGTAACACTAAAGCAAGGATTGCAAATAACGTTCGAAAGCAAGAGTTGTTTCTGTGGGTGGTTTGTTTGTTTCCCCGCGGGGGAAAGGGTGCCGGGGAAGGGGGCCGTTAGGACTGATTTGATGTGTTGTTCTTCGTGGCTTGTTTTTGGCAGGCGAACAAATCCAGCAATAAAGCCAAGAAGACCAATAAACACAGCGGAGAAACAGTGAGAGGATGGATGGATCATGGATAAACTACTTAGTGGGATGTTGCCAACAAGGGTTAATGAGCAACTTTTAAACAATGTAAATGATGTGATGGCAAAAGACAAGTTTTTCACGAACAAGATTATCTTAGCGCAATTGAGACAGCTGTGAATAGTAATTAGGAAGCGAGGAACAGTTGCAGCTAATCAATAACAAGACGGATCAGGCTACCGTAGGACCGAAACCAAACGATCTCTTATTTATTCATCATCAACAACTGCATTCATTTTACCAACACGAACAAACGTTCCGACCCTCTTACGGTAACTGAAAGAAAACTCGGCCATCGCTTTAATATACGGTTACTAAATAGAATACAGCTGATGCCACCCCCGAGTTCATGCATTACCATTTCCACCCTCGCTGCGTCCAACTGTCGCCAGTTTTCTTTCTCCACCTCCTGGGAGAGATACGATGAGTCATAGGCGCTGGCGTCATTGCCGGCCGGGCTTTGTTCCAGCCACTTTTTCACTCTTGCTGAAGAAGGTGGTGGTGGTTTTCGCCACCCTCAACGAACCACAATCGAAAATTGAAGAAAAAATATTTGACGCATGTTATATGATATACTATATAAGCACTGCCTTTCCAGTCCGCACAGTCTGGGTCTGCCGCTTGTTACTCTTTTTGTGTTATTGTTTTGCGCTGTTAAAAAGCAGATAATGCTCCTTCAGCCATGCATTTTTTATTACTTAAGAGTCAAGAGAGAAGAAGTTTAATTTGTTTCCGGGTGTACTGTCAATTACCTTCGTCTGCATTTTCCTAGAAGCTTTCATGAGCTCCATTGTCATGAGTTCTTGACTCTTTTTCTCATATTTCCATCGGTTTTGGGGTTGTACCAATTAATTTAGCATTGATTAATGTCCGCTTTCTGCTGCATTGTAATTTTTTTTTACTCAAAGCTTTAAATGCACTTCTTTCAGACTTAAAATCTGTACAAATTTCGGCACCGTATGAAAAATATCATGAGTTTAGTTATAAAATGTTGATGATAAACTCCTTAGAAATCGAGTTTAAGAACTTATCTGTGAACATTATCTTACTATAACTTAAATAATGACACTTAAAATACTTTTAATTTTTTAACTGCAAGCATTTCTTAAGCTTAAATAATTTCTGAGTCGAAAAATATATTGATTCTTAGAGCCAGAGATATCGATTTATCTTTTTTCCTGTTGTCTTTTTCCAAAAGAAATATAATCGCATTCCAATATAAGGCTTCACCGAATAGCTTTTTTATCGTTAAAAAGCTGTTAAGAGTTCACTCAACGCGAGCACAAGTTTTACGACTAAGCTTTAGAATTGAATTTCGTTACTTTGTCATTTAAATAAAACAATAAATTGAGGCAGTAATTTTGTGCGGTTGACAGTTTCTTTCACAAGCTTTCAGAAATCAAATAGAGTGAAGTGTGCTAACGCACTCTTACCTGTCAAAGCCCAACACAAATGGGTGCACAAGTGTGTGCACAATAAAAGGAAAGTGTAAAACAACTGTCGAAGCTTCAGAGCGAAGAGATATCGAATAACGTTGGTAGCCTCAGGCGAGAGCACAGTAGAAAAACAGTCGAAATGTCAAAATTCGACAAAACATTGAAGCCGGAGGCAACGAGCACGCTGGTTTGGCCATGAGTTCAGCAATATGTATGTCCGCACTCATGGAATACTACACCGATGATGATTTTTGCTCTATTACTGATCTGCCGTCACAACTACATATTTATTCAGTCATCCATTCATTCATTCATTCATTCATTTATCCTTCCATCCGTCAATTCATCCATTCAGAGCGACGCCTTTAGGCTGCTTGTGCTTTCTGCTGGCTGCAACGTTCAGCATGGATTCCATTATAATTAGTTTTAATCCGATTTCGGTTCCTCTTTGCATTGCAATGACTGAAGTGCAGCGTTTTTAGACGATAGATTGAGTGTGCGTGTGTGTAGGTGCATTTTTAGATGCATTTATTTCCGCTGCCGGCAGTATTTTTTTCTTCTGCCCGTCTCGCCGCTGATGGCGCATAAAATGGCGTAGAACCTCTGTCAGGCGTTGACAAACAACAGACGTAATTTCTGTTGCATTTGATTGACTGTGAAATGTCCGCGTCTGTGAAATGAATTCATGCTCAGCAAAATATTGGCTTTATAAAATTTATTTGACAGTTCGTACAACGTACAGTGGTTGCTTGCAAATCTGACTTTGCTCTGACTTCGGGTGACAGCCAGCCAGCCAATTGCCAGAAATGTCAAATGCAAATAGTACCAATGAATAAATTATTAAAACTTTGGAAATTATAAATTCAGCTGGTACCCAACCATCGTATAGTTGGCATAGTGTGTCCAAACTTAAGGCGAAATAGAAGGCAAAAACTATACAAGTTTCTCAATAAATACTAAATGAGAGAATTGGGAATGCCTCTCACCTCTTTCTGAAATGTATTGTATGTACTTGAAAGCTATGGTTCGAGCAATAATTTGAGATGTGTTGGGTGGAAAGAGTAAAAAAAAGAGAGTTTTTCTACTCTTAAAGTAAAAAAAAATACATTCGGGTACTTTCTTCTTATCTTCTCTCATAACAATAAGGCTTTGTTTATGAGCAACCATCACTGACCAGTAGAGAGCGGGCGAGATAAGAGAACATTTATTATGCAGCAAGAACAAGATTACCATCATGCCACAAGAGACAACACCAAAACGGAGACAGCTTGGATGACTTTTCGCTTCTGCTGACGCGTCGTTAATATAATCGGTAAATGGTACGCTCTGGCTTGTTATCTTTCACCGAATTCAATTGGTTCCACCATTTTTTGTCTGTCTTTTCCGGGCCATTATTATTATTATTATATAGAACCTTCAGAAATCAGTATAAAACAACAAACGAAATGTAGGTTCATGAAAAAAATATCAGCATACGATAAGAAAAGATTCGGATTATTATATCAAAAAATGCTTTATGCGTTTCGATATTTAGATAAATTTTATTACAATTTCGAGAGTTGCACTTTCGAGGTTGTACTTATTGAGTAGGGCCACTTGGACACCCTTCCGGCTTTCTTTTGTAAGCTCCCTAAAAAGCCTGCCCCTTCATTTTCCTTCCTTTGCTTTTGGTTTAAGTGCCATGGTGTGTCGGGACAATTGGCAGCTTCTCGTTAATACAATGCAATTAGCTTTTTTCGACTTTTACTTGTTCTTCTTCTTCTTCTGCTGCTGCTTTGTCTTTCTCCCTTTAATTATGAACATTCGCCTCAAAAATATGTACCTTGAGGTGGTGCATAGCTGGTTACCAGGGTAACTCCTTGGTAAAAGGGACGAAATTTTCAATCAAGTAAATTGAACACCTGAATAACGCAGAACAGATTTCTTTCGATTCGGTTACCTGCACCGTTAAAAATTGGGGAGAAAGAATACGTAAAAGAGAAAGAAATACAGTAACAATAACAACAAAATAATTATAAGAAAAAACATAAGAGTATAAACATACCGGTATGGAAAAGGGTACGAAAGGTATCCCCTCCGTACAACTTAATGAACCCGAACGAAGACGAATGTATGTACCTTCAAGTCGAAAATGTGCCTTTTGGATTTTCCTACGGTCTTGCAAGGAAACAATGTCCTTAAGGTTGCCTTAATCGTTGCAGCGAACAAGTTGGCTTTAACAGGCTAATGATAGGCTGGCAGGCTTGTCTCGAAATAAGACGGTAAACATTTTCGTTAATCAATGCGTTAACGAAAGATTAAGCCTCTACACCAATGAGAAAGCCTTTTGTTGTCCACGCATTTTGAGGACTGAAAGTGCCTCAAAGTCTCGAGACTTGCGAAAGTGTACCCGACTGATTTTCGAGATGTTACTTTTAGTGATTTTGATTATGCTTCCCCGAAGTTAGCTGCGAAAAATAAGAAATATTGCACGCAAAATGAAGTGTGCATTGAATTCTTAGCGTGTCTGCATAGACTTTGTGGCTAAATCTCTCTCGTTTTCATCGATCGAAGGGTTGCGTTACGCTTCATCACCTTCACGTTATTCTTGTTGAATTTTTTTCCTCTTTCACTGAAGACACACGCGTTTTTTCTTTTGTAGGTAACTTTATTCGCGCTGAAAATAATATTAACATATTTTATGGTTGTTTTGAAAATAAACAACAACAGCAACGAAGAGGTATTCAGAGAGTGGCCTGGCCTGGCCTGGCGCGGCGCCCACTCAAAATCGAACCGGATTCGCAAATCGTGTGGGTTTGAGCTACTGCTGTCGATGACGCTCGACGGAATGAGCACAAAGTGAGACCAAAAATTGTACGAATATAGTAATAAATATTTGGAATTTTTCTCAAAATAATCATATTTTATCGAATTAATGCTATGTTTGTATGGTTTTTGTTTGTTTTTTTGGAATATTATAGTAAAACGTCACTCGGTTATAGACCAAATTTTACTTTGAGCGCACTTTCTTGAGATGGTCTGTTTTTTCTCTTAAATTTGTGATAGTCAAATATTGTGAATATGCAAAATATTCACAAATAAACAAAATCAATAAACGACGACGACGACGATCGATCTCTTGATTCTTTTGTGTAGCGCAACATAATTTGCATACAATTAAGTTGGTCGCTTTTGTTGAGACAGTACGCGGGTAAACTTAGGTTTCGATTTGAAGAGTATAACAAAAATTGAATACAGTATGCGCGTGTGTGTGTGTGTGAATGCTTGAGTGTAGTGACAGTGGCGCCGATGCGACCATAAAAACTAGTTTATGTCTTTGGTAAATATTTTGTTTAAAAAAAAAAATATGAAAATCCAAAAATTCCCAATAACTTTAATGCGAAGAATATTAAAAAAATAAAAATCTAAAGTTTTTGTTGAACTTTTTTTTCGGATTTTTGGAAAAACAAAAATCGCCAAGAAGCTTGGGATATTTTTCATTAATACGTAGTACCTCGTTTATGTGTACAACTTAATTTAATTTCGTTCGAAAGTTGATGAAAACATTTCCTTTTGTCCTGCCGCAACAATAACCGACGCTGTTACTCACACAGTTACCACATTCGATGTGCTATAAAATCCTTAGAGACGCCTTTACTGCCTGGCGTCAGGAACTATAGAAAACGGATCATTAATACTTGCCATCACAAGCCGCAATAACGGGTCATTAGTACGAAATTATTGAACTGAATCATAAATTATTGAATTTATTTATGCGCTGAAATGTATTTTTGGTTACGACACTCCTTAAAAAAATTCTTGTGCTATAGTATATGACATATAGCAGCAGCATGTCGACCGTATTTGAATGCAAAAATATTATTGTATGTAAAAAAAATATTTGTCAGGTTTCTGCTTTGCTTTGTTGGCATCAGCCACTGCTCCATTTGAGGCTACCCCACAATTAAGGCTTCGTGTGTTTTATGAACCCATCGAACTCCCTTCAGAACTCGGTATTCGTAGCGTATGCTGAATGAGAGCCAATAAATCAATAGAAACCACCTGGTACCAGGAACAGGCTTCGTAGTTGCTGGCTTTGTTCTGGCATTGCCGAGTGCCGGTGTACTCATGTACTCAAGAGCTTACAAAATGGCTTTGAAATCTCAAAGATTAGGGGCGTGGAGAGGGGGGGGGGGGTGTGTGTGTGTGGCTTGGAATCGTTCGCAGCGCCGCAACGAACGACCGGGTACCGCCTGGAATGGACTAGTTGAGACACTTCTATTATTTATGCCGGCTCCGTAACGTTGATTAATAATTCAGGAAATGACATTTAACTTTTCAAAAATGGAGGAAAAAATTTTTACCTACGCCATAATACACTCGCAGGCACATACCTATTAGTTGATTCATTACAAAGAATAGGAATAAGAGGAAGAAGAAGACGAAGAACCAGAAGAAGAAGGAAAGAAAAGAAATTTCTCAAAGTGGAAATAAAATA